>SJXQ01002732.1:16213-237258 GCA_006408695.1 Aepyceros melampus
CTTGTTGGGGATGGGTGGGAGGGAATGCCAACTCACACACCCGTGGTGCATCAGACAAGGCCATCTCCAGGTCATCCCGCAGACCCCGAGCCTGCGCCTCCCTGGGCCTGGCACTGGCTCCTGGGACCCCTGGTTTGGAGCGGCGCGGGCTGAGGAGCAGGGCAGTCCGGGGGTGGGAGGGCGCCGCCTGCATCTGAGACCGCCGCCGCCTCGCCCCGGGCCAGAGTGAGTCTTAGGGGCAGCGGAGCCAAGGTGGCCCCGGCCCCCTCCTGGACCGCCGCCCTGTCAGGGCCTGGCTCCGCTGCCTCTCACCCCGCCCTGCCCCTGCTTGTTGACGCTCTGCCTTTGGCCAGGAGTGCCTTTCCTGCCTTCCCTGAGCCCCTCTCGCAGACCCCCCGCAAGACCCAGACCAGCCTTCACCTCCATAAAGCCTTCAGGAGTCTTCTCTCACTCCCTCCCTTCCCAGCTGCAAGACCCCAGGGCTGACCAGGCACGGAGCCCAGCGGGGCCTAGGGGTGGGGCGTGGACGGCCCGGCGTCCTGGCCAGGGGGCCGGCCAGCAGGCCTTCCGTGCGGAGGCAGGGCTGTCCTCCCTGTCCTCCAAAGACACCGCCACGGAGCATCCCTGGACGCCAAACCTGAGAGCCTCTCGGGCCACATCCACCACGCCGCCGGGACACGTCCCATGGGCAATGCTGGGAGCCCCGAAGTGGACGCCCCACACCCTCCCTCAGGCCGCTGGGGAGAGACTTCCCGCAGCAAAGGCAGGTGAGCTGGCTGCAGCTTGGGCCGGGCTGTGGGGCTGAAGGGGACCCATGGCTGCACATGCAGGCCCGCTGCTGAAGCCGTCCGTTCAAATACGGCTGGGCGGGTCCCCTTCCCCATTTAATTAGCTCTTAATTGACTGTGCAGGAGCTTCAAAAACCAAAGACTCTCCATGCGGCCTTCGGGGTGGGGTTGGACTCCTCCAAGAGCTCTGGGTGGAAGTTACCCCGTGAGTGGCCTGGTTCAGTGGCCCCTCCCCATTTTACAGAGGGACGTCATGACAGATAATCCCACAGAGCAGGCATGATGGTGAGCCCCTGCCCAGCGTTTGCTGCCTGCTCTCTGCTTGACGGCTTTGGGCCGGCGCTCTGTATGATTAATTCTGCATGGTAAGTCGCTTTAGCCATGTCCAACTCTCTGCGACCCCATGGACTGTAGCCTGCCAGGCTCGTCTGTCCATTGAGATTCTCTAGGCAAGACTACTGGAGTGAGTTGCCATGCCCTTCTCCAGGGGATCTTCCCGATCCAGGGATCAAACCCATGTCTCTTATGGCTCCTGCACTGCAGGTGGATTCTTTACCGCTGAGTCACCAGGGAAGCATGGGGTGGATGGTCCCATTTTACAGACTAGAAAACTGAGCTTCAGAGAGGGAATGCCAGGACAAGATGACGCCCTGAAGCCAGACACTGAGCTGTTCACATTAATCCCCCGCCCTCGGTGAATCCCCCATAAGCCCTCTGCACAGATGTGAATTAGCTTCATTTCATGGAAGAGAAACACGAGTCTTGCATGTTCTGCACACAGAACTCGCCTTTGAGCTGTTTCCCATCCATTTCTACTGGGAACAATGCTGAGATCAGATGTTAGGTCAAGAGGATCCAGCCGGGCCCCGGAATCACAGACCTTCCTCACCTGTGATGGATCCGCCCTCTGAACCTCGGTTGCTCCTTAAAAACCTCTGTATCCCAGGCTCTTCGTGATGTGAATGAGGGACCGGCTTTGTTTTTATTTCATCGTCTCAGAAACGATGCCAAATAATGAAGCCACTTTTCAAGATCACCCCACCCAGGGTATAAAAAATGCCAAAACGTTTGTGGTGAAAAATAATCCAGTTACTCGTTTCCTAGAGTGTGCTGCCATCGCAAATCGAATTGAAAGCAAAATCAGTCCTCTTTTAATTGGTTCAAATGAAGCTGTTATTCAAAATCCGATTGTTGTTGCTGCTTCCTCGAGGATTCAAGTAGGAGGCAAAACAATGGAGCGATTCTCTGGCGCTGGGCGTCACTCTGTAATCGGCAGGGCCCAGCTGCCCGGACCCAGGGCCTCGCGGCTGGAGTGGGACTTGCCCATCTCGGCCGTGGGCAAGTAGACGTGCCTGGAGCCCGGTCGTGGGACCCTTGGCATGGGGGAGGTGTCCCGCAGCCACTCAGGCTGGGCACACAGTGTGATGTCAGCTTCCCGAGGCCCCGACTGGGCGTGGAATCTGACTGAGCTGTGTGATCCCTGAGCCTTAGTTTCCTTCTCCGGAAAGTGGGTACAGAGCACGGGGTCCCCTCCTTTCACTGCCCATGGCTTCTGCAGGGACCCAGCAAGCACCCGGAGACCCCAGTGGCACCTGTACCACGCGGCAGTTGAGAGCCTGCCGGGCACTTCCCTTGGGCAGGCCTGGCCCCGCTTTAGGCCCAGAGTCCTTCCCCACTGGGCTCCGGGGGCTGGCCATCGGGGGAGGCGAGGGGTTTCTGAAGCTCCAAGCACAGGGCTAGGGGGTGTCAGATTCACGGGTTGCCTCCTCCAGAGGCGGGGTCCCCCGCTTGGCAGCACAGAGGGGTCCCAGGATGGCAGGGGCTCTGGCCTTGCTGCAGGACAGGAGAGGTTGCTCTGGCTGGGACACTGGCCTCCTCCAGGGCTTGTAGACGTGCTGGGCACACGCAGGAGCAAAATCTCTGAAGGCGGCAGGAATCCAGATCTGACGCTAGTCCCAGCAGGCTGGACCCAGATCTGTGAGGCGCCCGAAGACACCTCTGTCTTTGGTGCCCTGGGGGGAGGTCGATGGTGGAGGGGCATTCATTCATTCATTAGTTGGCCCGTCCAGTCACCCATTTCACTCATTCAGGAAGCATTTAGGGGACTTTCCTGGTGGCCCAGTGGCTAAGACTCCCCGCTCCCAATGCAGGGGGCCCGGGTTCCATCTCTGGTCAGGCAGCGAGACTCCACATGCCTGCAATGGAAAACAAGCCGATCCCCAGCGAAGATGGGAGATCCCGCCTGCTCAGCCAAAGAAGGAATAAATCTTTAAGTGAAAACGTGAAAGTGTTTGTTGCTGTCCGCCAGGCTCCTGTCCATGGGATTCTCCAGGCAAGACTACTGGAGTGCACTGTCATGCCCTCCTCCAGGGCACTTTCCTGTCCCAGGGATCGAACCCACATCTCCTGCATTGCAGGTGAGTTCTTTACAGTCTGAGCCACCATGAGAAGCATTTATGGACTCGAGCTGGACGTGGGTGTGTGGGGAAATGCCAACAAGATCCTCAGTTCAGTTCAGTCACTCAGTCGTGTCCGACTCTTTGTGACCCCATGAATCGCAGCACGCCAGGCCTCCCTGTCCATCACCAACTCCCGGAGTTCACTCAGACTCATGTCCATTGAGTCCGTGATGCCATCCAGCCATCTCATCCTCGGTCGTCCCCTTCTCTTCCTGCCCCCAATCCCTCCCAACATCAAGGTCTTTTCCAATGAGTCAACTCTTCGCATGAGGCGGCCAAAGTACTGGAGCTTCAGCTTTAGCATCATTCCTTCCAAAGAAATCCCAGGGTTGATCTCCTTCAGAATGGACTGGTTGGGTCTCCTTGCAGTCCAAGGGACTCTCAAGAGTCTTCTCCAACACCACAGTTCAAAAGCATCAGTTCTTCAGCGCTCAGCCTTCTTCACAGTCCAACTCTCACATCCATACATGACCACAGGAAAAACCATAGCCTTGACTAGACGGACCTTAGTCGGCAAAGTAATGTCTCTGCTTTTGAATATACTCTCTAGGTTGGTCATAACTTTCCTTCCAAGGAATAAACGTCTTTTAATTTCATGGCTGCAGTCACCATCTGCAGTGATTTTGGAGCCCAAAAAACAAAGTCTGACACTGTTTCTCCTGTTTCCCCATCTATTTCCCATGAAGTGATGGGACCAGATGCCATGATCTTCGTTTTCTGAATGTTGAGCTTTAAGCCAACCTTTTCACTCTCCTCTTTCACTTTCATCAAGAGCCTTTTTAGCTCCTCCNATCTGCAGTGATTTTGGAGCCCCCAAAAATAAAGTCTGACACTGTTTCCACTGTTTCCCCATCTATCTCCCATGAAGTGATGGGACCGGATGCCATGATCTTCGTTTTCTGAATGTTGAGCTTTAAGCCAACTTTTTCACTTTCCTCTTTCACTTTCATCAAGAGGTTTTTGAGTTCCTCTCCACTTTCTGCCATAAGGGTGGTGTCATCTGCATATCTGAGGTTATTGATATTTCTCCCAGCAATCTTGATTCCAGCTTGTGCTTCTTCCAGCCCAGCATTTCTCATGATGTACTGTGCATAGAAGTTAAATAAGCAGGGTGACAATATACAGCCTTGACGTACTCCTTTTCCTATTTGGAACCAGTCTGTTGTTCCATGTCCAGTTCTAACTGTTGCTTCCTGATCTGCATATAGGTTTCTCAAGAGGCAGGTCAGGTGGTAGATGAATCAAACCAAAAACAGACCAATAACCCCCAGCACCAGGATATCAAAGTCATCACTAACTTGGAAACCATGAAATCCCACTTCCACAGTGGATTACTTTCTGTCTGTAACATAGCCTGTCGATAAGAGGAATAACTTCAGGTGTCCATGAAAGCTCTAAGATTCCCCCAAAATATCCTCAGCATGGGTTTCACTATGCTTTCTTGGCTTGGCCTGTTCAAAAAATTCCCTCAGTGCCCCAGGATATTTCTAATATAATGGAACCTTCTTGAGGAGCTCTTGTTTTGGTCCAAATACAGGTTCTTTCCTAACCACACACCACATGTGAGGGTGTTCCTGTAACAGCTGACTGTAAATTTTAATGAGAAACTGTAATACTTGTTAACTTCACATTCATCTTCTTGCATTCTGCACATGTAATACATAAATGGTGCTTTATGGGAGATTAAAATAAGACAAAGGCTGGTGCACAGTCTGGGTGTGCTTACCTATTAGCAGTATTAGAAGTCAGATTGATTCATGTATCCAGCAGAGTCTCCTGGGTCAGGCCCTGAGCTTGGTTATGTAGCACCAAGATGAACAAGGGGCATCCTGCCGGATATCTAGTGAGAGTGTGTGTGTGCACATGTGCACGCAGCTGTGTCCAGCTCATATGACCCCGTGGACTGTAGCCTCCAGGCTCCTCTGTCCATGCGATTCTCCAGGCAAGAATGGAGTGGGTTGCCATGCCCTCCTCCAGAGGATCCTCCCCACCCAGGCATCAAACCCAAATCTCGTGTCTCCTGCACTGGCGCACAGACTCTTCACCAACTGTGCCACCTGGGAAGTACCGAGGTGAACAAGGGACATTCTGTCAGACATGATCTAGTGAGAGTATGAAGGTAGTTTTCTGCCTCACCCCCACCCCAGTGCTGAAGAAAAGCCATGGTATTTCCGTGTTAGCCCTGGAGAGGAAATAGCTAGGAAGGGCTCCCCTCACCCAGGGTTTCTCATGCCAGTCCTTTTGTCATCATCACATTGACCGCTGAAGCCCTATGATAGTCCCCGTATGGACCCTGGTTTCTTTTCATGCAGTGTCAGTAAAACAGATGAGTCATTAAGGCGAAAGTTTATCAAAGGTCCATAATTAACAAGAAGGAAATAATCACCTCATGACTGAGAACTTGAGCTTGGCATATAGGCAGATCAGAAGTGTCACTTTTTGGCTAGGTCAACTTTTATATCTGTGCTCTCAGACACATCATTTAGCCTTTCTGCATCAAACCGCCTTCATATTAAATTTACAGATCATGGTATTGATGACACTGGGCCATTGTAAGGGTTTAATGAGAATGATAGAGTATGCCAGGTGTCAAAAGAACTGGCTACAATTAAACACAGGACGACAGTAATCTGACTTATATGTAAGGTATGCTCTCCAGATTTCCCCGTAACTGTTAGCTACAAGATAAAAATAGGCTAACATCCAAGCACCAAACTTTCAGGAACACACCTCAAAATCCAGATCCCCCAAAAGAAGGACACTCTTGCCCTTCTCATTTCTTAAAATGCAAACTTTATTTGCTTCACATTTTCTCTCCAAAGTATTAAACATATGGTATTTCATCTGTCTCCATAAAATTTTAAAGCAGATACAGATGTTCTTCTCAACTAAGTGTTGGATTTAGAGTCAGAAGATCTGGTTGTGAATTTTGCCTCCTCCGCGTATTAACATTGGGATCTGAATCAACTGGCTTCCTCACTCTGAGCTCTGGTGTCCCCATCTGCAAAGTAGTAACAACGATGCAATGATGGTGAGGCAGGAATTCCTTCACAAACTTGTTAGGAAAGTTATGTAAATTATTGTGTGATGATGGTTGCATTGTTTAAATTGTAAAGTTCCCATTTGTCTTGTGATTGGGGAAACCAAACCTCCTAACATGGAGAAGAGACTCAAGGTCACCTACAGTCAGACTGTGTCCATGAATGTCAAATTGGGACACTGCCATTGTAATGACCACCTGCAAAACCTCAAGAATTTGTTAACCTTTGGCCCAAATCTAGCTCAGTTCAAGATGAAGCTTCTGTATTTCCCCTGGACAAGGTCTGAGATGCCAACAGTGCATTCCACATCAGCTGTATAAGGTTACAACAGTGAATAAGAAGGTGTCAGGACGCTCCTGGCTTGTAACTTATTACAGCCTAGTAGAATGACCTTAATGATGGTCTAGTTTAAAGGCTTCCTTAAAATTAGGAGGCTACTGAGACTTATACTGACTACATAGCTTGTCACATCTCATTGAGGAAAAGAGGAATAGGCAGAATGTGAGCTCAAATTTTCCAGAACCCTAGGCCAAGGCTGAGTCTCATGTAACTCTGACATGAACAAATTGCACCACTAATTCTTTCCTATTTCAAATAGGATCGCCTTGTGACTTCCTAAGATAGTTTGCTTAGGGTATTAGATGGGCGGTAAAGTTTCATCTTCCTTCCTCATTCCTACTTTGGTAGAACACCCACAGGCAAGAGGAGATCCAGTATCTTTGCATCCGGATGGTTTTAGTGTGATGGACAGACATCCCTCCATTAAAGAACAGTATTTAAGCTTTTAGCTTAATTAACACCCTGTCTTAATTAAGGCTCTTTGGCTAGCTGAATTAAATTGGGGGATTTATTGCAAAGTTCCTGGGGTGTCTTACAAAAACAATGCAGTGGCTGAACAGCCAAAACTTGGCAAAAGAGATAACAGAAGAGCCTCTTGGGGTTCCTTAGTAGATATTGAAGATTGTAAAACAGCTCTAGAGCCGTGCCATTCAATATAACAGATGCTAGCTCTTAAATTTAAATGTAAATTTAAGCAAAATGAAAGGGTCAGTTCCTCAGTCACAGTAGCCACATTTCAGTTGCTCAGTATCCACATGTGGCTACTGGATTGGACAGTGCAAGCTATAGAACATTGTCATCACTGGGAAAGTTCCATAGCAGAGTGCTGCTCTCAGTTCAGTCCAGTCACTCAGTCATGTCCAATTCTTTGTGACCCCATGAACTGCAGCACGCCAGGCCTCCCTGTCCATCACCAACTCCCGGAGTTACTCAGACCTGCTTCCATTGAGTCAGTGATGCCATCCAGCTATCCTATCCTCTGTCGTCCCGTTCTCCTCCTGCCCCCAGTCCCTCCCAGCATCAGAGTCTTTTCCAATGAGTCAACTCTTTGCATGAGGGGGCCAGAGTACTGGAGTTTCAGCTTTAGCATCAGTCCTTCCAAAGAACACCCAGGACTGATCTCCTTTAGAATGGACTCAACGCATTCAAGCGGCTCATTCCCAAGACTCCCAGACTCAGTGTTACCCTATTCTAGTTCACTAATATTTTGGACAGAGAATTTGATTGGTCTGGTTCATACTTGTGTGTGAATGCCAGAAAAATTGACAATGACTGGGGAGGACAGAGTCATTTCATACAGGCCTTGCCTAGCTGGTTGCCTCCACTGGGGTTGTGGCATATAAGAGATCCTTCGCAGAAAAAGCTATGGGTCATACTATTTTCTAGACTCATCTAATGTGTCTTTCTTTTTCCCCCCAATGGAAGTATAGTTGATTTACAATGTTGTATTAATTACTGTTGTACATCAGAGTAATTCAGATATACATTCTTTTTTCATATTATTTTCCATTATGATTTATCATAGGATATTAAATATAGCCCTCTGCTATACAACAGAAACCTGTTGTTTATCCATTCTATATATAACAGCTTACATATGCTATATTAATTGCGCACGCCATCCTTCCCCCAATCCTCTCACCCCTGGCAACCACAACCTGTTTTCTATGTCTGTGATTCTGTTTCATAGACAGGTTCATGTCTTATTTTAGTTTCCACATATAAGTGATATAATACAGTATTCATCTTTCTCTGACTTCGCTTCACTTAGTATGATAATCTCTAGTTTCATCTCTGTTGCTGAAAATGGCATTATTTTATTCTTTTTATGGCTGAGTAATATTCCATGGTGTGTATTTGTGTATCTTTTTATCCATTCATCAGTTCACGGCCATTTAGGTTGTTGCTATGTCTTGGCTATTGTGAATAGGGGTGCAAGTATTAATGTCCTTTGAATTAGAGTTTTATCTAGATATGCTCTGCTGGCTCAGACGGTAAAACGTCTGTCTACAATGCGGGAGACCCGGGTTTGATCCCTGGGTCGGGAAGATCCTCTGGAGAAGGAAATGGCAATCCACTCCAGTACTATTGCCTGGAAAATCCCATGGACAGAGGAGCCTGGTAGGCTACAGTCCATGGGGTCGCAAAGAGTCAGACACGACTGAGTGACTTCACTTTCACTTTCTGGACATATGCCCAGGAGAGGGACTGCTAGATCATATGGTAATTCTGTTCTTAGTCAAATGTGATATCTTAACACGATTCTGAGTAATGCCTCCTAGAGCTTGCTATTCATCTATGGAGCCTGAGATGATGATGGAATGGAGATTCAGGGTTACAACCCACTTCCTGTGTCTCATTTGTTACATTCACAATGTCTTCTTTCACATTCCTCTGTTTAAAAATCTACTTTATTAGGAAAGGAGTTTGTATTTATGTTCTTGTTCATTTTAGCATTCTTGAAAACATCCTAATCAACATCAACCCTCTTTTAAGGTGTCCCACTGGGCATGTTAATAGCAAAAGAAGACAGAATAAGACACCATGTTTTTATGTCTCTTCATCTCAAGGTATAACTCAATGTGTCTGAGGCTGCATATGCTAAAGGGATGATTTATTTTAAATCTAGCAAACCCTCTGAATGCATGATACATTTTTTTGGAACACAAGTTCAGAGGAGAGACAGAGAAGCCAGCAAGGTTTCATTGAGGAGCTTTTGTCCCCTCTATGAAAAGCATCTGCACTAATAACAAAGAAACTGAATGCACAAAACTAATTATTGGAGTTGTTTTTAATTAACCTGGCTCGCTAATGTAATCCCCGGAACATTTGTTCATCCGTAGGAGTTTTATCTTCAGGACACAATCATCACTGGGTTTTGTGCTCATTGGATCTGTGTAGATTGGGCATCACCAAACCCTTGTATTGAGATGAGTTTGCAGATCTAGGTCACTGAGGGGGCTGAGGGATTTCCGTCCCTCACTGCTTACAGTTTCTCCTTGAGTTTGTCTCCCTGTAGACTTCCTTTTCTAGGTTTCCACAGCACCCTCAGGTCTTGTGTCTTATAGTGTCTTAAACTCTAAGCATACCCTGGCTCAGAGCTGCCCTGAGCTGCAGGGCGTCACCTGTCCACACACCTGAAAACCTTCCAAGGCAGCAGTTCTCAATCTTGACTGTATGTTAGAATTGGCTGAGGAGCTTTTTAAAAGATCCAATCAAGCTTCATGTGTGCATGCTAAGTTGCTTCGGTCATGTCTGACTCTTAGAGACCTATGGACTGTAGCCCACCAAGCTCCTATGTCCATAGGATTCTCTAGGCAAGAATACTGGAGTGGGTTGCCATGCCCTTCTCCAGAGGATCTTCCCAACCCAGGGATCGAACCCACATCTCTTATGTCTCCTGCACTGGCAGGTGGGTTCTTTACCTCTTGTGCCACCTGGGAAGCCCTCAGTCTAGCTGTACTCCAGATGACTTAAATCAGAACATCTAAGGGAGAGACCAGAATCAGTAATTTTTACAGCTCACTGACTGACTGCAAAGATTCCTTGAGTGGCAAGTGAGTGGTCAGCAGCATGACCACCACCTGGAGTTTGTTAGAAATGCAGGTTCTCTGAGCTCACCAGGACCTACTGAACAAGAAATCACATTCTACTAAGTATCCCAGGTCTGTTTGTATGCATATTCAAGATCCATAAAAAAGCACTGCTCTACTAGTAGCTCTCGGGCTTGAGCATCAGAAGCATCTGGAGGGCTTGTTACAATGCAGAGTGCTGGGCCCACAGTGAGCCTGTGCATGTCTAACAATGCCCTTAGACAGGTGATCCCAGGTGATGCCCATATGGTACAGGAAGCACATTTTCAGATATACTGAAGGCATACTTTATCCCCAGTTCATTTATTCTCCTAATACTGGAGAAGAGAATGGCAACCCACTCCAGTATTCTTGCCCAAAGAATTCCATGGACAGAGGAACCTGGCAGGCTACAGTCCAAGGGTCACAAAGAGTTGGACACTTTCCCAATATTTGGGGCAGCACAATATTTTGAGGCACAGGGAATAGTGTAGTGAATAAGGAGTCAATCTCTGCCCTCATGGAGCTTAAATTCTAGAGGAAGTCCAAACAATAAATAAGCAATTAAATTACTGAAATATTACAGACCATGTTAAGTCTCTATGGAAAAAAAAAAATTAAGTGGTCAGGTAAGGACTCTCTGAAGGACTGCCATGTGAGCAGAGACCTGATGGATAAAGGTTAGAAATGTACAGTCAAGGACAGGAGAAGCTGCATTCTAGGCAGAAGGAAAAGGAAATATAAATGCCCTGACCCAAGGTGGGCTTAGCAAGCTCCAAGTAAGATGGGGAGACCCAGGAATAGAGGTTCCTTGTTTATCTCCAGAGCTGCCAACTCCTGGCTAAATGATTTAGGGAATCCTACTTTTCCTTTCCTGGCCTGTGTACTCATCAAGCATCCTGTGTAGCGTTCTTAGAAAGATTTAAATTTTATCAAGAATTTAAATCACGCTGTATTCACACAGGAGTTACACTTGCCTGCTCACATCAGATCGCTACAGGGGAAAGAAAAGAGAACCTTCCAACAACAATGGGTGAGCCATCCATCTTTAATGGACCTTGTAATAGAGACAGACGAAGGGTGCAGTGATTTCACTGCCATTGGGAAACCCCAAGACACAGGAAAGAAACTGGCAGGAGGAGACAGAGAACAATGAAGAGATGAACCAGAAAAGTCTGCCTAGTTATGAATTATGGGGTGGAGGTGATGGTGACATAGGGAGTCACTGCTTTCATCCCCCTTCCTAGGAGAACAACTAGTAGTAGACAAGATACCACTGAGAAAATCCTAGAACATGGGAGTGAGGCTGAAGTACCCCAGAGACCAAGGCAGACGACAGGAGAAAGGTAAGAGGAACAGCTATGCGCTGACCACACTGCCCCTCCCCAGGCTGGCGTGGCACCACACCAGGAGGGCTCCCCTGAGCTTATAGCTTCTGCAGTGAAAAAGAAGATCCAGGGTGCACACCCAGCTGCCCCAGCAAGAGTAACTTCTTGGGGGTCCCCACTGCAGCCTTGGCTGCTGAGACTCAGACGATGATGGAGAAGAGGGGAGAGGTTTGAACAACCAGCACTTGGATCTTGGCAGAATGAGCTCCTACCTACAGTGCCCATGTGGAAGTCTTAACCACTAGCTTCACTCAGCTGCAGATCTGAGATGGTGGGGAACTCAAGAGAGTACATGTCTGCCTTATTTGGGGACTCAGATGAAAAGTTCAAGCCTACCTGGAGCCTAACCCCTACAAGAGGAACAGGGGAGATAATTCATGGCCTTGCTCAACCATGAAGCCTTGGAACCTGAAAAATGACATGGCATTGCAGCATCTGAGTGGGAAACCTGGTCAGTGATTCTGCCCATGTGCAGAGACCCCACCTGGCCAAAGAGTTCAATGGAGAGGTCTGCCTGTTCTGTGACTACCCCTACCTTTCTCTGTGTAGTGAAACTAAGCTGTATCCCTGCTCATGCTGCATTCAGCCTCCAACCCTGCAAACCAAAAACCCTAACCAGCATTCCTGGGAATCCTGGTAGCATACTCTGCAGCCCTCAGTACAGTGGTACATGAACAGACTACTTGACCAGGAGCTTTGGTCTGCATAGTCAAGATAATGGCCCATACTATCCAAAAAGCTTAGCATACAGGTATGTCTTATTTGATTCCAAAAACAAACATCTTGCTGGGTCTTAGGCCTATTCTGCAGCTTGACTGGGCAGGGAAGCTAAGATATAGCCCCACACAAAGCTGAGTACAGCCCAACCCAACGAGTAAACCTAACCTAGATAGACCCTGAGAACAAGCCCCACCTTCCAAGGATATAACAAACTGACACATGCAGAAAACCAAGCAAGCAGTCTGGTAAAGTCTGGAAATGGAGACTACTTACTCAAGTGTGCAGATACCAACAAAGGAAATAAAAGATAACACACAAAAAATAACTGCAAAGATGATACCACCAAAGTAAACTAATAAGCTTTAATAACTGGCCATAAAGAAATGAACACCTATGAACTGTCAAAGAATTCAGAGTAATCCTCTTTTAAAATGTTTAGTGAACTATAAGCACACACACACACACACACACACAGACAACTAAGTGAAATTAGTAAAACAATTCATGAACAAAAACAAGTTCAACAAACAAATCCCAAAGGGAAAAATATATACTGAGTAAAGTACAGAATTCAATAGAGGGCTTAAACAGTAGATTCATCCATGCAGAAGAAAGACTCAGTGATCCAGAAGACAGGGCATTTGAAATTATCCAGTCAGAGGAACAAAAAAATAGAATGAAAAATGGTGAAGAAAGCCCACAGGATAAATGGGACAAAATTTAAAAAATAAACATTGATGTTATGGGGATCCCAGGAGGTGAAGAAAAAAGGAAAGTATATTTAAAGCAATAATAGTTGGAAACTTCATAAACTGGGGAGACAAATGGACATGCAGATCCATAAGGCCTAAAGAATCTTAAATAGATTGAATTCCAATGGGGCTACACCAAGACATGTTATAATTAATTTGTCAAAAGTCAAAGTCAAAGAACTTTGAAAGCAGCAAGGGAAAAGAGGGAAGTTACATAAACAGGAACCTCTATCAGAGTATCTGTGCATTTTTCAATAGAAACTTTTGGCCAAAAGAGGACGGAATGATATGTTAAAATATTTAAAGGAAAACACTGTTAATCAAGAATCACCCCCAAATGAAAGAAAGTTAATGACTTTCCTGAACAAACAAAAGGTGAAAGTGTTCATCACTAGACTTACCTTCCAAGAAATGATTCTTCAATATCCACAAATCATTCAATGTAATACACATTAACAAATTGAAAAATAAAAACCATATGATTATCTCAATAGATGCAGAGAAAGCCTTTGACAAAATTCAACATCCATTTATGATAAAAAGAAAACCCTCCAGAAAGCAGGAATAGAAGGAACATACCTCAACATAATAAAAGCTACATATGACAAACCCACAGCAAACATTATCCCAATGGTGAAAAATTGAAAGCATTTCCCCTAAAGTCAGGAACAAGACAAGGGTTCCCACTCTCACCACTATTATTCAACATGGTTTTGGAAGTTTTGGCCACAACAATCAGAGCAGAAAAAGAAATAAAAGGAATCCAGATTGGAAAAGAAGTAAAACTCTCACTCTGCAGATGACATGATCTTCTACATAGAAAACTCTAAAGACTCCACCAGAAAATTACTAGACCTAATTAATGAATATAGTAAAGTTGCAATATATAATATCAATGCACAGAAATCCCTTGCATTCCTATACACTAACAATGAGAAAACAGAAAAATTAAGGAAACAATCCCATTCACCATTGCAATGAAAATAATAAAATACTTAGGAATATATCTACCTAAAGAAACAAAAGACATATATAGAAAACTATAAAACACTGGTGAAAGAAATCAAAGAGGATACAAATAGATGGAGAAATATACCGTGTTCATGGATCAGAAGAATCAATATAGTGAAAATAAGTATACTACCCAAAGCAATCTATAGATTCAATGCAGTCCCTATCAAGCTACCAATGGTATTTTTCACAGAACTAGATCAAATTTCACAATCTGTATGGAAATAAAAAAAACCTCGAATAGCCAAAGCAATCTTGAGAAAAAAGAATGGGACTGGAGGAATCAACCTGCCTGACTTCAGGCTCTACTACAAAGCCACAGTCATCAAGACAGTATGGTACTGGCACAAAGACAGAAATATAGATCAATGAAACAAAATAGCCCAGAGATAAATCCACACACCTATGGACACCTTATCTTTGGCAAAGGAGGCAAGAATATACAAGGGAGAAAAGACAGTCTCTTTAACAAGTGGTGCTGGGAAAACTGGTCAACAACTTGTAAAAGAATGAAAATAGAACACTTTCTAACACCTTACACAAAAATAAACTCAAAATGGATTAAGGATCTAAACATAAGACCAGAAACTATAAAACTCCTAGAGGAGAACATAGGCAAAACACTCTCCGACATAAATCANTGCTTGGGGCTGGTGCACTGGGATGACCCAGAGGGATGGGGAGGGAGGTGGGAGAGGGGTTCAGGATGGGGAATACATGTACACCCATGGCGGATTCATGTCAATGTATGGCAAAACAACTACAATATTGTAAAATAATTAGCCTCCAATTAAAATAAATAAATTTATATTTTTAAAAAAGAAATGTGAAAGAGAGTTCTAGTAAAAGTAAAGGAACACTCATTAACATCATAAAAACATAAAGTATGTCCAAAACTTACAGATAAAGTTATAATCACAGATAGATTTTGTAATATAATAATGAAGAGATGTTTCATTTATAACTGTAGTTAAAAACTAAAAAGAAATGTCATAAAAAATAACCATAACTATATCAATATGCTATGGATGTGAAATATTAAAAATGTATACATTTTAACATGAAAATAAGATGTTCTAAATTTAAGATACTTTATACAAGCCTCATGGTAATGATAAGGATAAAACTTGTAGTAGTTACCCAAAAGAACCTAATCATCAGGTTAAAGAATACTTAATACCAAAAGGCTTCAACACACACAAACACACACACAAATATATACACACAAACCACACACACAGAGCAGGATAAACAACAAGGAACAATGGATCTACAAAACAGAAAACTATTAACAAAATGGCAATAGTAAATCTGTCCCTATTGATAATTATTTTTAAAGTAAACATTAAATTCTCTAAACAAAATATGCAACATGGCTGAAGGCATTAAAAAAAAATCAAGATCCAATGATATGCTTGCTGCTACAAGACTCAGTTCAGCTTTAAAGACAGAGAGTGAAGCAACAAAAAAATATTTCAAGCAAATGATAGTAAAATGCAGGGAGTAGCTATACTTATAACAGATAAAATAAACTTTAAATATGTTGAAAGCAACAAAGAAAGACATTATAGAATGATAGAGGAATCAATTCTTCAAGAAGATCTAGCAATTTTAATATTTACCATTAGCCTATGTTGGAGTGCCTCAATATATAAACCAAAAGAAAAGGAAAAATAAACAGCAGTACAATAATAGTTTGAGATCTTATTATCCTACTTTCAACAAATGGACAGATTGTCCAGACAGAGAATCAATAAGGAGATCGTGGATTTGAACAACACTGTAGACTAGATGGACTAAACATATTCAAAACATTCTATACAACAATGGCAGAATACATATTCTTCTCAAGTGCACATGGAACATTTTCTAGGATAAATGGTATGTTAGGCAACAAATGTCTTAGAAAAACTCTAAGAAGATAGAAATCATACTGAGTATCTCTGACCAAAATGGCATGAACCTAAAAATCAATAACAGTAGAGAACTGGATAATTCCTGAACTCTGAAATCAAACAACTCTCTCCTGAGATACCAATGGATCAAAAAGAAATGAAAGGGGAAATAGAAAAGTACATTGAGACAAATGAAACTTGAAATACAACATACCAAAACTTATGGGATACAGCAAATCCAGTTTTAAGAGGGAAGCTCATAATAATAAATACCTACATTAAGAAACAGAAGATATCAAATAAGCAAGGAAAATTCAAGGAACTGGAAAATTAAAATGAACTCAAAGTTATCAGAAAGAAAAAAATAATAAGTATTAGACCAGAAACAGAGGACAGAAAAACAATAGAAAAGATTTTTTAAAACTAAGAGCTGTTTCTTTAAAAAGATAAATAAAATTGGCAAGCCTTTAGTCTAATCACGGGAAAAGGAGACATTACACCTGATACTACAGAAATATAAAGGATCAGAAGAGGTTATGAACAGCTATATACCAACAAATGCGACATCCTAGAAGAAATGGAAAAATTCTTAGAAATATTTTATCTACCAACACCAAATTGCGAAGAAATAGAATATCTGAATAGATTAATTACTAATAAGGATGAAAAGAATTAATATTGTTAATGTGGCCACACAATGCAAAGCAATCTACGGATTTATTGGAATCTCTTTCAAATTAACCATGGTATTTTTCACAGAACAAGTAATACTAAAATATAAATGGAACTTAAAAACCCAGAATTGCCAAAGCAGTACAAGGGGAAAGAATAAAGCAGAATGCATATAACCCTCCCAGACAATACTAAAAGCTACAGTAATCAAAACAGTGTGATACTGGCACAAAAACAACATATAGATCAATGGGATAAAATAGAATAGAGAGCCCAGAAATAACCCCACATACCTAAAGTCAACCAGTATTCAACAAAAGATGCAATAATACACAATGGGGAAAAGACAATCTCTTGTGCAAGTGGTGTCACTAAAGTTGGACAGCTGCATGTAAATCAATGAAGTTAGAATACACTCTCACACCATACACAGTAACAAACTCAAAATGACCCAATAACTTAAATATAAGGCATGACACCATTAAACTCCTAGAAGAGAACATAGGCAAAACATTCTGACACAAACTGTACCAATATTTTCTTAGGTCATTTTACCAAGGAAATAGAAATAAAAGCAATAATAAAAGCCAAAACTTGTTAATAAAATGTTCAAACTATTGTACAAGCATCTGGAGAGACAACACAATTCCTATCAAGATTCTAATGGCATTTTTTATATCAGTAGAAAAAACAATCCTAAAATATATGGAAAAAGCAAAGACCCCAAATAGCCAAAGTGATTCTGAGACAGAAGAAGAAAGCAGGAGGCATCACACTTTATGATTCTAAACTGCATTGTAAACCTGTAGTCACTGAAACAGTATGGCATTGGCGTTAAAACAAAAGCATATAACAATGGAACAGAAATGAAAGCCCAGAAATAAACCCCATGGGGTCGCAAAGAGTCGGACATGACTGAGCGACTTCACTTCACTTCATATGTGGTTAGTTCAGTTGCTCAGTCATGTCTGACTCTTTGCAGCCCCATGGACTGCAGCACACCAGACTTCTCTGTCTATCACCAACTCCTAAAGCTTGCTCAAACTCATGCCCATCAAGTTGGTGATGCCATCCAATCATCTCATCCTCTGTTGTCTCCTTCTCCCCCTGCCTTCAATCTTTCCCAGCATCAAGGTCTTTCCAATGAGTATGTTCTTCATATCAGGTGGCCAAATACTGGAGTTTCAGTTTCAGCATCAGTCCTTCCAATGAATATTCAGGACTGATTTCTTTGAGGATTGACTGGTTTGATCTCCTTGCAGTCCAAAGGACTCTCAATAGTCTTCTCCAACACCACAGATCAAAAGCATCAATTCTTCGGTGCTCAGCTTTCTTCACAGTCCAACTCTCACATCCATACATGACCACTGGAAAAACCATAGCCTTGACTAGACAAAGGCTTTGGTGTAGTCAATAAAGCAGAAGTAGATGTTTTTCTGGAATTCTTTTGCTTTTTTTATGATCCAGTAGATGTTGGCAATTTGATCTCTGGTTCCTCTGCTTTTTCTAAATCCAGCTTGAACATCTGGAAGTTCACGGTTCATGTACTATTAAAGCCTTGCTTGGAGAATTTTGAGCGTTACTTTACTAGCATGTGAGATGAGTGCAATTGTGCAGTAGTTTGAGCATTCTTTGGCATTGCCTTTCTTTGGGATTGGAATGAAAACGGAGCTTTTTCCAGTTCTGTGGACACTGCTGAGTCATAGAGAAACTGAAGATAGCTTCAGTAAGTGTTGGTGGGGAAAAGCACTTATAAAAAATAAAATGAAGCTATACCCCTATCGTCTACCCTTCACAAAAATGACTGAACTTAAACTCTTAAATGGAAGACGTGAAACATTAAACTCATAGAAAAAAAAAAGATAGGAAAAACACTCCTTGAATTGGGTCTTAGCAATGATATATTTTTAAGATATTTAAAAATAAAGCAGGGGAATTACATCAAACTACAATGCCTCCACACCACAAAAGAAATTAATCAACCACTATAGGATGGGAAGAAATATTTGCAAATCATATACCTGATGAGTTACTATCCAACGTATATTTTAAAACTAATACAACTCAGTAGCAACAACAACAAAAATTAATTAGGGCTTCTCTGGTTACTCAGCGGTAAAAAATCTGCCTGCCAATGCAGGAGACCCAGATTCAATCCCTGACCCAGATGCTGCAGAGCAACAAAGCCCGTGTGCAAGCCGCAACTCCTGAGCCTGTTCTCTAGAGCCTGGGAGGTGCAACAAGAGAAGCCACCACAATGAGAAACCTGTGCATAGCAACAAGAGTAGCTCCCATTGAGAAAAGCTACTAGAGAAAAGCCTGTGAAGCAATGGAGACTCAGCACAGCCAAAAATTAATAAATAATAATTCAATTTAAAAAATGGGCAAAGGACATGAATAGATATTTTTCCAAACTAAATATTTGATTCAAATGATGAACAGATATATGAAATGATGCTTAGTCTTACTAATCACTGCTGCTGCTGCTGCTGCTGCTGCTAAGTCGCTTTAGTCGTGTCCGACTCTGTGCGACCTCATAGACGGCAGCCCACCAGGCTCCCCGTCCCTGGGATTCTCCAGTCAAGAACACTGGAGTGGGTTGCCATTTCCTTCTCCAATGTATGAAAGTGAGAAGTAAAAGTGAAGTCACTGAGTCGTGTCCAACTCTCAGCGACCCCATGGACTGCAGCCCACCAGGCCCCTCCATCCATGGGAGTTTCCAGGCAAGAGTACTGGAGTGGGGTGCCATTGCCTTCTCCGTACTAATCACTGGGGACATCCAAATCAAAGACACATGAGATATCTTCTCACACCTGTTAGAATGGCTATGGTGAAAGAGACAAGAAATGCTGGCAAGGATGTGGACAAGGAATCCTAGTACACTGTTGGTGGGAATGTAAATTGGTAAAGCCACTATGGAAAACCGTATAGAGGTTCCACTGAAATTAAAAATAAAACTACCATATGACCCAGCAGTCTCAGTTTTCAGTATATCTCCTAAGGAAATAAAACACATGTTGAAGAGATAGTGACAGGCCTGTTTACTATAGCATTATTTATAAGAGCCAAGACAAGGAAACAGCCTAAGTGTTCATTGATGGGTTAATGGCTGAAGACACTGTGATATAATATCTTTAGATAAGTACAATATATACATATAAAATATGGATAGATAATAGAGTATATTCATGCATTAAAAAGGAAATCCTGCATTTACAACAACATGAATGGACCTTGAGAGCATTGTGCTAAGGAGAATTAGAGGAAGACATATACTCTATGATCTTGCTTACATTTGGAACCTTAAAGAAAAATTCGTAGATATCTACAGAAAAGAAATAGAGTTACAGATATAGAAAAGAAGCTTATGGATTCCAGGGGGTAAGGGGGTTGATAAATTGGGATGGACATATACACACAACTATATACAAAAAGGATAACTAATAAGGACCTACTCTATACCACAGGGGACTCTACTCAATACTCTGTAATGACCTATATGGGAAAAGAATCTAAAAATGAATAGATATATGTAAATGTATAACTGATTCAACTGAAATTAACACAACATTGTAAATCAACTATACTCCAATAAAAAAATTTTTTAAAAAATAGAAAAAGAGACCAGATTTGTGGCTATTAAAGCTGGTTGTCGTTTAGTCACTAAGTCGTGTCCGACTCTTTCGTGACCCCATGGACTGCAGCCCACCAGGCTCTTCTGTCCAGAGCATTCACCAGGCAAGCATGCTGGATTGGGTTGCCAATTCCTACTCCAGGGGAGCTTCCTCGCCAGGAATTGAACCTGTGGCTCCTGCATTGGCAGTCGGATTCTTTTCCACTGAGTTGCCGTGGAAGCCCTACTAGAGATGGGGGAGGAAGGAGTACTAATTAGATGAAGATGGTCAGAGGTAAAAACTTTCCATTGTAACATATACAAGTACTGGGGACAAAACATACAACATGTTTGCTGCAGTTAACACGGCTGTGTGGTTTATTTGAAAGTTGCTAATAAAGTAAATCCTAACAGTTCTCATCACAAGGGAGAAAGCATTCTTTTTTGTGTGTATGTGTCTGTATGAAATGATGAATGTTAACTAAACTTACTGAATCACTTCACAGTACACCTAAATCAAGTCCATATACTGCACACCTTAAACTAATACAGTGTTGTATGTCAATCACATCTCAATAAAATTGGGAAAAACTTAAGGTTCACAGCTGGGAGATGCCGCTGAAACAGTGCAGGTGGGATAGGCATTAGAGGCGGAGCTTCAAGTAGGCATTATAGGGGGAGCAGGGCTGGAGTAAGGGGGCCTATATAAATAGATATAAATGGATCATATAACTTTATTTTGTTGAAGAGCTACATGCATAAAGTCTGAAGATGATAGTAGCAAAAACCTTTAAACACCTTGACTTCAAAGTTGACAGGCCTCATCAGTTCTGCAAAATATTTTCATTCCTATTTGCCTCCCTGACTTCCCTTCCAGGAAGCACAGAGCCAAAATTAATACTCACATAGAGAAAAAGATATTTGCATACATTTTACATACAGTGTATGTCTCTTTCATCCACAGCCTTAATATTATAATGATAATGTTTTTAAAATTACTCAGAGTGGGAATTTCTTGACCTTGGGCTCAAGTAGATCTAGATTTGAAAGTTCCAGCACTTTCTAGCTTTGAAGGAATAAATAAGTCTTAAGGTCTCTGAACCTCTATTTCTTCATTTAAAGTAGAAACATTTTAAGTCGCTGTTTACTGAATCTATGGCATCATTCTAGGAAAAACTATGTAGAAGCAAAGGGCTGGTTCCTGGTAGGTGGTGGGTACTCCACGGGTGCTATTCCCCTTTCCTCCTGCATGATGTGAGAGGCCATCTCTCTTTTCTGCCCTGGTCTGAACAACACAGAGCCTATCCTATGTCTGATTGGAAAATACTCCCATATGCTTAGGCTTAACTGATGTTTCCCTTCCAGCTTCCTTTCATCCCAACCCTAGTTAAATGCTGCATAAAGGGTCCCCAGGACACACACATGTCCCTCCCCTCCTAACTTCTCCCTAGGTAAATAACAGATGCTATTGTCTTCTGTTAGGCTCATTAGATATGCTTAATCATCTGAGCCCCTGTGGTGACACGGCCATAAAGGAGACAGCCTTACCAGGGTGTTGGGAACAACAGAGCTCCAGCTTCAGCAGTCCTAAAACTGATGGGGGCATTGGCAGTGTTCTGCACCCCACAGCCGAGTGTCGGGGGAATCCCCCTTCCTGATCTGGATATTCTGTTAACTGATTATATTCGAAATGTCAAAGAATATTTCACAACCCTGCTTCTCCTTTAAACTCTCTCTGATCCCAAAAGAGACATCTCCGGGCCTACAGCTGTTCATAAGTGACAAATGAAAAAAGATGTATTTAGATTGTTCCTTTAACAGCTTGAGAGAAAAGCAAAGCAGCCTTGAAGCTGTAGGATTATGTTTGGAACCCTGGCCAATGAGCCCAGTACATAGCAATGAGGGTTATTTCAATCCAGTTCTATGAGGATTTCTGAGCATGCAGAGTTCACCACCACTCATGTGCAAGCTCCAGCTCCCGCTCCCCAGGTGACCTCACAGCAGGAGGCAGTGCACATTCAGGTGACTGGGTGACAAGCAGGGCGTGTGTGTGTGTCTCAGTCGCTCACTCATGTCCTGCTCTTTGCAACTGCATGGACCCACCAGGCTCCTCTGTCCTTGGAATTCTCCAGACAAGAATACTGGAGTGGGTTGCCATGCCCTCCTCCAGGGGATCATCCCGGCCCAGGGATCGAACCCAGGCCTCTCACATTGCAGGCAGATTCTTTACTGTCTGAGCTATCAGGGAAGCCTGACAACAAGGAGACAGATACCAAACTGACACCCAGGTGCTGCTCTGAGAACCTTCATCAAGTCTGAAGACTCTGAAGCATCTGATTTTGGCTTTCATGGTGGCTGCTTCTGAGCATCTGTCCATGGGTCTAATTTCTGGAGCTGTTCTATTTCAGGCACGTGTCTGTGGATTCCTGGTGCGCCCGGCAGTTAACATTCACGTCTGGTACCCTGGGTGCCAGACGCAATCTCCCTCTCACACTCCACTGTGTCCTAATGCAGCAGATGGCTTTGGTGCCCAGGGTAACAGCCCTCTGACCTACACCTGATTTCAGCCACAGCTGTAGTTGACAGCTCAATTCACCCTAAGAGCTCCCCTAAGCTTAGTTAATACACAGGACAGGGTTACTGGCTGATGGGGAAGAGTAGCCCATCGCAGCCCCAGCATCTAACAGCAACTTGGTTCACCTCTCCCTCCTGCCCTCTTTTCTCTTCCCTCACATAGATATTGTGGGGGAATCACTGACACAGAGATCTGAAAGTGGGATTCATGGATGAGCAGCCTCATAAGCTGTACGGAGAGACCAAGAGAAATGCAGGACCTCAGATAGGTTCCATTGCAAACCTACTGGCTCCTAGTCTGCATTTTAAAAAGATCTTCAGGGACTTCCCTGGTGGTCCAATGCCTAAGGATCCATGCTCCCAATGCAGGGGCCTGGGTTCTATCCCTGGTCGGGGAACTCGACCCCACATGCTGTAACTCAAGATTCCACATGCCACAACAAAGATGAACCTGCATGTGGCAACTAAGACCTGGCATAGCCAAATAAATAAATCAAGTAATTAAAACAATAAGATCTTCAGATTATTCTGAAGAACACTAAAATTTGAGAATCGCTAGTCTACAAAAAAAATGTCTGACCCAAAAATCGTCTGGCCCATCAACTCTGTCTGCTTTTGCCTAATGACAGTGGCTCTAATATGAAATGGAGTAGACAAGACTCTTTCTTTTTTAAATTAAAGGAGAAAACTGCCTCATGCTGTTACCATGTTATATTTCATTGTCAAACATCAAGAATCATTCAATTAATTAACTTGGAAAACAAAGTTACTTTAGATTACTGAATGCAGGTTCATTCTGGTGCTTCAACACCAGCAGTGCCAGAAAGAATAATTTCCTGAAAGCTTCCTATTGCCACACAAAGAAAGTCATTCTTGAGGGAGAAAAAAAAAAAAAAAAAAAACAGCCCTAATAGAATTGCTTTTCATTTGCACTCATGCAGGAAGTTGCCAAATGTTTGTGCTCACCTATTCTATCAAAAAGTTGCTTTCTTGCCATAATTAAAATATATGATGGCTGCTCCACTAGCCACATCGTAACTCTGCCCAGGTATTGAGATTTTCTCAAATAAACCTCACTGTTATGATAGATCTTAGGTGGTTGAAGCTGGGATAGGCTGTTTACGCATGAATCAGAACCAACTCCTTTCTTTTATAGGATACACTTATGTGCATAAGCAGGTATGAGTTCACACATGGGGGCTTCAAGGAATTGTCCCTGCTGGAATTCTATTACAGACTCCTCAACTTTGAACACAAGGCTCTTCTCTGGTCTTTGCAATGTATGAGCATTTCTTCCATCAAAGGAAGGACTGGAAATTGAGAAAAAAAAAAAAAGTTCATTCTAGCTCTATCTATATTTACCTACCCACATTCCCTCCCTCCTTTTTCTTTCTTTCAACTACCTACATATCTACCTTATTATCAACTGTTTAAAACTAAAGAACATTAATTTGAGCAAGCTCAGAGACATCCAGCATGGGACATATCTATTCTCATAAATTTTTCACATAAATTCTGTCAGTGGTAGCTGATGTTTGGCTCTGTACATCATGACACTGAGGACAACTCATTCCTTTCGAGTATGGACTGGTTTTGCTCCTTTGGATCACCTATAATCTTATTCTAAAGACGGTTGGGCGTAATTTAGTGGCTTTACTTTGTAAGTGGCCATTGTTTCTGAATTCTGAGTGATTTCTGGTTCCTACCCATATTTCCTTTGAATTCAGCAAGGGGAGAATTTTAGTTCAGTCTTTGGAGCCCACCTTGTCAACTTTTAGAGGTGGCTTACTCCAGCTCTTGTAAATCATCTCCCCAACCCCCCGAGACAAAAACCTACCTCTTGCTGTTCACCAAGTCACAGGAGGAAAAGGAATGCTAGGATCACGCACAGGGAGACTCCACAAATGGACGGAGTGAAGTCACATCTCTTCATACAAGTGATAGTGTCCTTATATCGGCCCAGATGCTCATTTTCTACATCACATGCATCACCCGATTTGACCATCATCACAACCCCATAAGACGGGCAGTTCCTACACTTTTAGTTCCATTTTACAGAAAAATGAAAGCTTGAGGCTCAGAGAGAAAAAAGACTTATTGCCCCTGAGCTACTTCCTCAATTCTCTCTATGAAGCCCTGGGCTGAACATTTCCGCAGCTTGGAAAATGCCTGGCCTCGAGAAGCACGTCTGCCCACTCCAACTTCCAGATTATTCAGGGCCAGCTTTGCTGAAGAAATAGCATGGTGTGCGTACGTGAAGGGGCCTGGAAGGCATGCCTTCCAGGAAAGGGCATTTCTTGTGACTAGCCGCCATGCGCGGCACACAATTATTTATAGTGCCCAACTTTATCTTCCGGGCTGTGGGTTTCCTCTCTCACCTTTTAAACTCTCAAATACGAAGCCTACTTGACCACTAATACATTGTGATGGCTTCAGAGTAAGTCCCCACAAATGGAAGCTGGTTTTTAATTATTCAGAAATATGACAAAACCCATCATCAATCCCCAGGTCTGAGTCACAGGGGGACCCCGGCAGCAGTTCAAGCATTACTCCCAAACCACAGCCACTCAGACAAGAATAACAGCAGATGCTTGGGCCTCCCCAACAACTGACCCAGCAGTAAACCCATCCTTGGGGCTCTGTCCCTTGGCTGTTGCATGCCGGGATGACAAGGGTTTTCAATTGGTGCTGTGAGGAAAGGAAACATCCCCTCACAATACATATACACTCAGACATTCACACACATGCTTATAGTGTCAATCAATCTAAGAGGCAGACTAAGAATGAAGGAGCCTTAAGCTACCATTCAGACCACTGCTATGCAATCAGGAAGACAAACCTGTTTGCCTCACTGCTTCCAACCAATTACTGTAGGTTGCACAAGTGATGTCTAGATACCTTATGCATCTCCTTACTATTAGCCCCTTCACTGAAAGACCACACCACTGTCTTGTATGAGACACTACAAAGAAAAGCTGGGGGTGCCCAGCTTACTGTGGGTTGGCCACCATCCAAGCCTATCCATCATTCATGTGCGTCATGTAAGTCATGTAATCAAGGCCATGCCCCAATCTAAGAGAGTCACCTGGGGACACCCACCTCTCTAGGAGAGAGGATCTGCTGTCATCTGGTTTCACAGAGGAAACTGAGGCCAGGACTTCACTCAAGCATAGCTAGAGGGGCTGCTGTTGTCTGAATGCTTGTCTCTGTAAAATCTGTATGTTGAAATCCTAATGCCCAATGTGATGGTATGAGAAGGTGGCGCCTTTGGGAGATGCTTAGGTCAGAAGGGGGAAGCCCACATGAATGATATTAGTGCCCTTATAATAACAGTAGAGTCTCCAGAGAGATCCCTAGCCCTAATTAGTGCACACACAGTGGGAGGCATGGGCTATGAACCAGGAAGGGGCCCGTCACCAGAAGGCAACCATGCTGGTGCCTTGATCTTGGACTTCTCAGCCTCCAGAACTGTGAGCAAGAGATCTCTGAGGTTTATAAGCCACCCAGCCGGGGTATTTTGTTACAGTGGTCAGGACAGACTAACACAGAAGCCCATGCTCTGGCCATCCCCACATCCTATTTTAGAGATGCATTGATGTTTGGATGGGGTATTACATGACCCGGGAGAGGGCCCCAAAAGGAGATGGACAGAGGTGAACCAGAGCCTGGGTGGGCTCTCCCCTAAAAGGCACCCCCTGAGGTCAGTGCTAAAAATGACCAGGAATCATTCAAGGAAAGGAGGGTGGAAACAGCATCCCAGCAGAGAGGGAGGGGCACAGTCTGGGCGCAGATGCGACACCGCAGAGCAGGGACGTGTCTCCAGGATGCTCACTGTGGCTGAAGGAGGGGACATGCAGCGGGAGGGGAGGGGGGAGCGAGGAAGGGCTCAACAGTCTCAGGGTGGGATGTGCTCAGCCACAGAAGGCAGTGGTGTACAGGGAGTGAAGCGAGAATTATGGGGCAACTTCTGGGACTCTGACGTACCATGACCCTGCCTCCCTGCCACACTCACAGCACACACGCTGAGCAGGCAGTCAGTCGTGGCGGGCTGGAGACCCAATCAGAGCCGCAGGGACCCAGGAAAGACAACCAGATAGGGCGGGTGGGGTGCAGGGCATAGTTTCAAGGGGAACTAGCCAGGGTGGGAGGCTAATTTTCTTTCAATATTAAAGGAACTGAAGGGCTCAGAGAGAATGATGGTAGAGGCATGTGGGCCAAGATATGGGGACTTCTCAGCAGCCTCAGGCTGCCCTGGGGCCTGGCGGTCATGGGGGCATGGATGACCTGCAGAAGATGCTGAGCATGGGGAGACCCTGTCCCTCTAGTCATGGAAGGGGCTTCTCTCGGGGCAGTCCCCAGCCCACTCTCTGGCTGGGGGGAGACCTACAGCCCTCCTTTCCTGGTCAATAAATGACAGGAGTGCACTTGTCCTTCACAGCCCAAAAACTGCACATTGATGCTTCTGTAAATGGAAGCTCTTTGCACAATATGTCTGTAATGTGCTCTAAGTGAGCGTGAAAGAGCGAGCTGACAGTTTGGGGTCATAGTCACCATCCCTGGGGGTAGATGCAGGCAGTGTGACATGGAAAGGCAGAAGATGAGGTGGGGGAATGGGGTGTGCGGGGCTGTGTGTTTCATGCCACCAGGATGAAGGCCAGACCATCCCCTTGGGGATGTAGGGAAGATGGCAACAGTGGCGGGGTGGGGGGCAGTGATGGGGGAGAAGGGAACCCACTCCCTCTCCTCCACCAGGAAGGCTCTGGGAACGTGAGCAAAGACGCAGGTGTGCAGTTGAAGGCGGACCTGCCTGGGTTCTGAAGGGAATGAGAGAAAATTACAAACTGATACGCACAAAAGAGAAGAAGGATGAGGATGGGGATCAGAGGCATAGGGGCCACTAGGTCACAAGTCTTTCTGTGGAAACATAGAAGGCCTAAGAGATGGGGATGTGGAGCTCAGCGGAGGCGACTTGCCTTCCATGAGTGACTTGGAGGGTCATTTCATGAAGGTCAGAGCCCACTGCTCCTGGAGTGAGTGTCCTCCTACTCTTGCCCACCCCCACCTTTATGCCTTTCTTGGCTGAACCCTCCAGCTCCCCTGGGGAACCTGTTGCCCAGAAGGGGCTGGGCACAGACACAAGGTTCCGACAACACAGAACCTTCCCAACCCTGCCCCTGCTGGAGGGCAAGACTAGGCTCTGCACGCTGAGGCCCTGGGTCCTGTGCTGTCCAGGCCCAGAGGGAGAAGGGACCGATGGGGAAGTAATGCCAGTGTGCCCCTGAGGCCACGCTGACGCACTCAGCCTCCTGACGCTGAGCCCACCCTGTGTGTGGCTGCAGGTCTAGATGGAGCCAATCTTCCTCAAGGACAGCAGGACTTAACCCGCCCGGGACTGATCCCTGATACCCAATCGTACCACAGGGTCCTGATCCCAACTCAGCCTCCCTCACCCGCCAGCCTCCTTGGAGGCTGCCACAGGCCTCCCAGTGATACACAGGTGTGGGTCTCAATCTGTCCACCTCCTGGCTTTGGCTCCCAGCTGTATCACATGGAATGTCTTTCTCTCCTCCCGGTCGTGTTGCTCATACACCATCTAGGTCCTCATCCTCCTCACTGTTAGAACTACTGATGTGGCAGTGTGAAGAGAGGTCAGGCTCACTTTATGTGACCAGTTTTCAAGATCATCTCCACCTCACACATTGGGAATTCTCTCCACGGGGGTCAGTTCATGAGATGCAGGATCATGGCTATTAAAGGTGCCAAGCTATTTAGCTCTTTGGCCCATTTTTTGATTGGGTCATTTATTTTTCTGGAATTGAGCTGCAGGAGTTGCTTGTATATTTTTGACATTAGTTGTTTGTCAGTTGCTTCATTTGCTATTATTTTCTCCCATTCTGAAGGCTGTCTTTTCACCTTGCTTATAGTTATAGACATTTCTCCAAAGAAGACGTACAGATGGCTAACAAACACATGAAAAGATGCTCAACATCACTCATTATCAGAGAAATGCAAATCAAAACCACAATGAGGTACCATTTAACGCCAGTCAGAATGGCTGCGATCCAAAAGTCTACAGGCAATAAATGCTGGAGAGGGTGTGGAGAAAAGGGAACCCTCTTACACTGTTGGTGGGAATGCAAACTAATACAGCCACTAGGGAGAACAGTTGTGGAGATTCCTTAAAAAACTGGAAATGAACTGCCATACAACCCAGCAATCCCACTGCTGGGCATACACACTGAGGAAACCAGAATTGAAAGAGACATGTGTACCCCAATATTCATCACAGCACTGTTTATAATAGCTAGGACATGGAAGCAACCTAGATGTCCATCAGCAGATGAATGGATAAGAAATCAGTGGTACATATACACATGGAGTATTACTCAGCCATTAAAAAGAATGTATTTGAATCAGTTCTAATGAGGTGGATGAAACTGGAGCCTATTATACAGAGTGAAGTAAGCTCGAAAGAAAAACACCAATACAGTATACTAACACATACATATGGAATTTAGAAAGATGGTAACAATAACCCTGTATGCGAGACAGCAAAAGAGACACAGATGTATAGAACAGTCTTTTGGACTCTGTGGGAGAGGGAGAGGGTGGGATGATTTGGGAGAATGGCATTGAAACATGTATAATATCATAAATGAAATGAATCTCCAGTCCAGGTTCGATGCATGATACTGGATGCTTGGGGCTGGTGCACTGGGGCGACCCAGAGGGATGGTATGGGGAGGGAGGAGGGTGGGGGGTTCAGGATGGGGAACACGTGTTTACCTGCGGCGGATTCATGTTGATGTATGGCAAAACCAATACAATATTGTAAAGTTAAAAAAAAAAAAAAAAAGGTGCCAAGCTTGGGGAGGAGAGAAGGAGCTGACAGAGGAAGGAGGTAGAATAGGAGAGTGGTTAGGAACTCCCTTTCCAAGTGAGTGAGACATATTTGTTGAAATTCTGCCTCTAAGATGCACTGTTGTAAGACTCTGAACAGTGTTCTTAGGGGTGAGAACAACCTCATGAGAGCTACTTACGTAAGTTCTTCTGAAGGTATAGGCTGACCTATGTGCTTGTAGCCTGAACGGCACTGCATAGACTTGACTGCCCTGTAGTCCTGTGCCATCCCTGGGAACCAGTGATTATTCCCATTTCACAGCCACAGGGCGTTGAGCTCAGAGGGAGAAAACATGAAGGAGATCCCGAGATGACTCATACCGGAGCCTGTACTTGGACCTCGGTCTGCTCATCTCCAAAGCCCGCATTTCTTTCCCTACCAATGACAGAGCCCTTCCTCTTTGCCTCTCGTGACCATATTGGGAGGAAATGTCAAGTATAATTCCTGAATCTTGAGCTTGAGAAAGCTTGAGAAAGTCAGGCCAAGAAGTGTGGCAAATATAGTACACATGACATATCTGGTGGGAAGATAAAAAATGTCAAGTTTTGAAACCATGAATTATTTTCCTTCTGTTTCCTCAAATCAGCACAAGCCCATCTGCGTGCGAGTTTCCTAAGGCAGTATGCTGAGAACAAGTTTCATTGAGGTCTCCCCGGCTCCCTTAAACCTCCCATGACACTGTCTGAAGGCACACAGGGCGCAAGGGTTAGAACGCTGGTGGCTGCCTGGTGGTAGATTTCATGAGCCCAGGCAAGACCTCGAACCCTATTCCTAAGCACCCAGCCTGACTACAGATATCACAGCTTAAATTTCTTTTCTTAGTAATTATTACAGATAAGAAAACATGCCTTCATCCCTCAATCAGAAAAAATGGAGTTGGTTAAGAAATTCCCCAGGACAACATGTTCTAAATTTCTTACTAAGGTGTCCATGACTGATATTAGGGAGCAAAAGAGGATGCAAATTCAGCACTTTATATACACTTTACATCCCACTCATCTTTATACTAACCATGCAGGGTGTGTGCTATTATGACTGTTGCCATTTCACAGAGGAGGCTCATCAGTGACTATTAAAGTCCAAAGGACATTCATCTGGGCAAACACAGACAGACTTCTGGAAGAGCTAGAGTTTGAACTAAGGTAGTTGAACTCCAGAGCCTGTGAATATCGGAGCAGTGATAGACTACCGAGAGAAAATGTGATCCAGTGTTCCCATTTCATAGATAAAGAAACTGAGTTCCAGATAAAAAGATGTGCCTTGCAAGTGTTCACATAATGTGTTAGAGCCTTTGTTCTTATCTCCTTAGGCTCTCATTTACTCATACTTCCAATGACAATCTTTTCTTAGGTGTCCTGAGGACTAACCACCTTCAGCAGTCACCTTTAGTTATTCTGCCTAGATCCTCTTTCCAGGTGGGGGCACCCATCTCCCAACCCCATGAATGCTGGTTGCTCATGGCTCAGAGCTGCAATGTCTCAGAAGAACTGACCTTGACTGACAGGAGCCACCAGAGTGGACTGAGAGGTGATTTCCAGCGGTGCCCCTACCGCGGCTTCACGTAGCCAACAGATGACTGATATGAGAGTCACTTCCGTGACTTTCTTTATGATGGGACCATACCTCTTCAGAACTCATGAGATCAGCCCAAAAACAAGTCTCCAGCTAAGAAAACATCCTTTCTTAGCTTATTTTCTTTTGCCCTATTTTTACTCCTCTCAGTTTCCTTTTCCTTAAAATATACTCCTTCAAGAAGTCACTTGCATAAGAATCATCCAAATCTTAGACTCCATCGCTAGGGAGCCCATCCTAAGATACTGTCTAAGGAAAGAGGCAGTCGCACATCGCAAGCCATTAAGAGTGGACACTGAAGTCTTTGCCATTAAATTGTTTTCTTGGATACCATACTAGAATGTATTACAGGGTCTCAAAATAAGAACTCAATGTTGTTTAAACTCAGAGGGGCCTTAAAGACATCTGATCAATCCTTTCATTTTAGAGATGAGATGGCCAACACCCAGTGAGGGGAAGCAACTTACCCAGCTCACATAGAACTGGAACTCAAATCAGCTCCCATAGACAACAGTACATACAGACCAAAGACAACCCATATTCCCATTCCCACATGGAACGTACCATCACCAGCTCCAAGGGAACTGGGAGAACCTCTCTGTGGTGTAAGAAAGTGAGGGTGGTGTTCAGAGGTTTGATGAGATCCTGTCTGGCTGCTCTCCTGTCTATAATCCATTGCTCACAGAATGAAAGCCACGCCCCTTGGCCCAACGATTAGGTATTTTCACAGGGCAATGCCCTTGAGCATTTGTGCCTGACATCCCCTGCTCCCCAGAACCTTGATATCACTGCCCTTCATCTTTCTCTTATCCAAGCCTATTGTGCTATTCCTGGTCCTTACTAGAATATACATAGAATTAAAAGATAAAATACAAATGCCCAGGAAAATATGAATTTCAGCTAAACAACATATATGTTCTGGTACAAATATGTCCCAAATATTGCCTGGGATATACTTATATTTAAAAAGTATTTGTTGTGTACCTAATCTAGCATATTTGTTACCCCTTCTGCCTGAAATCCTCTGCCCCACAACTTATGGGCACTGTGGGGGAAGGAGACGAGGGACTAACTGAGAGAGTACTATTGATTTATATACACTAGCATGTGTAAAATAGCTAGTGGGAAGCTGCTGTATAGCACAGGGAAATATATTCAATATCCTGTGATAAACCATAAGAAAAAGGATATATATGTATATGAATAACTGAGTCACTTTGCTGTGCAGCAGAAATTAACACAACATTGGAAATCAACTACACATCAATGAAATTTAAGGAAAAAAAAAAAGGACATGGATAGTAGCTAGACTGATCGTGGAAAGTCTTTTGAGGACGAAACATTTTTAACTAGGATCTGAGAGATAAGAAATAGTCTGTTGTATGAAAAGCATAGGAAAGGGGGTTTCAATAAGAAAGAACTGCCTGTGAGGAGGACCTGAGACCAGCAAAAGCTTGTCACGAGTGAATCTGTTAGAGGAATCAATAGCCAAGAGGAACAAGAAGCATGAGATAAGTACAGAGCTGTAGTCAGGGGCCAGATCACATGCGACCTTATCAGTTGTGTCTGCTGCTGCTGCTGCTACTGCTAAGTCGCTTCAGTCGTGTCCAACTCTGTGCGACCCCAGAGATAGCAGCCCACCAGGCTCTGCCATCCCTGGGATCCTCCAGGCAAGAACACTGGAGTGGGTTGCCATTTCCTTCTCCAATGCATGAAAGGGAAAAGGGAAAGTGAAGTTGCTCAGTCGTGTCCGACTCTTAGCAACCCCATGGACTGCAGCCCACCAGACTCCCCCGTCCATGGCATTTTCAGGCAAGAGCACTGGAGTGGGTGCCACTGCCTTCTCCGTCAGTTGTGTCTAGGAGGTTATTTGAAGGCAAGTAGGAGGCTGTTAATGGGCCTTCAGCAGAGCAGTGACAGAACTGATTTAGGCAAAGATCACACTGCCATGAGCCTCTTTCATCTCTGAACCCCCCAAGTTCGTATTGAATACACTTCATAAACATTTGATAAATAAACAAGTCTGTTACCTTAGTTGACCGTCGCTCGCCTCATCTGTAACAGGACCTTTGGAACTTCCATGCTGACACTTTCTCATCCAAGAAGAACAGTGGTCCACTGTTTATATGCCCCTACGTGTTAAGAAAGTTGTCAAGAGGTACTTAAGACTCTCAGAACACCCGTCCTCATTGGAAAGAGCTTTGGTCTAAAGAAGAGCTTTACCCTCTGAGCCATCCCGGAAGCCCAAAAAGTGAGTGTTAGTCAGTCAGTCATGTCTTAACTCTTTGGGACACCATGGACTGTAGGTTGCCAGGCTCCTCTGTTCATGGGAATTTCCAAATAAGAATACTAGAGTGGGTTGCCATTTCCTCCTCCAGGGGATCCTCCTGACTTAGGGATCAGCCCCACCTCTCCTTCATTGACAGGTGAATTATTTACAACATAGTCACCTGGGAAGCCCCCCTGGGACTTTTGGGTCTCCAATACTGCCCCGAACGTCTCTCGAGGTTTATAGCCCATTGCACCCCTTCTTTTTCCCAACTTGCATCATGCCCAACATAACTTACACCACTTAAACACCTTTTGTTCAAAGAGCTCTCTCCCCATCTTTTATTTTCAGCTCCCAAATGTCAAAATTCTTAGCAGTTATCCTAGACGCCAAGGTCTTCCAGCCCACCCTGCTCTACCTGTGCACCAATGGGAAGCTCCATACCCTGCCCTGAGCGCTGCAGCCCTGCCTCAAGACCTTTCTCCCCTCCTGGTTGTTGTCTACCACTTGCTAAGGTCAGTTACATCCCACCATGGCCATCAGTTCCCTTAATGAGCCAGGGAACCAGTTCTCCCTTTCTGAATGCCCCACAGGATCAAGCCTTATTATTGGAAGAAGGAGAGAAAGGAGGCAGAGAGCACAGTCTACCAACTAACATCTCATCTCACTGTTATAGCCATCCAGTATGATAATTCTACCAGCCACATTTTTCAGATGAGAAAACACAGAGGTTAAACAAAAACCTCGACCTCTAGGTCTTAAGGGACCAAGTCTGAATTTAACTCTGAGCCCATCTAATTCTAAGACTGATGTCTCCCCAGCCTCCACTCAGGGCCACCCCAACAAAGCTACTTTGCTTTTTAAGACTATCTGCCTTCCTCTCCCATCTGCAACACACTCTTCTCCTGCACTTATTGCAAAGATCATGTGTACCGCACCTCACACCTCTCCCCCGGCCCTTCCTTGGAATCTGGCATTTAAATGGGACTGAGCTGAGCCTCCTGCAAACACCACAGGACTGCAGGGACTGTGTGCATTCCAAGGGAGCAGATTGGACCAGAGGCACCAGGGTGTACTACATCTGCCACAAGAGCGAGGAGACATTTTAGTCTCATTTAGTCTCACTTGTTTGCAGAGCTCATCTGGAACTTTTCTCTGGGAAATCAAACATTATAGTCACAGCAAAAAAAAAAAAATTATTTTACCCTATTCTGCAGGTCAAAGTGGTTGCCTATAACAAGAAATCTCCTTCTAGTTGACCACTGTCAAAAAATAAAGTCTCCTTTGCAAAGACTGAGAGGCATTTCAGGATCAGGCCCCTGGTCTCTTCCCCCTGCTGTTCCAGTCCACCCACAGGTGGCCTCTGACCCCACACGGGGCTGAGAATGCCCCCATCCCCAGACCTTGGCGTGGAAATAAGTCTCTACTCCTGGTGGTGCTATTTGCTCTACCTAGACTCTATAATCATCTGTGTTTCTGGTGAGCTTCTTGTCAACCTCTAAAATGTATCTCACCAACAACCCTCTCTTGAGCTTTCTCAGGATCCCTGTGACTTTGTTGACAGAATGAATAACTTTCAAAAGTGTGAGAACACAGCACCCTGTACAAGCCTCTATCCATCATTCATCCAAGTGTAAACGCACCACCTGCTAGGCACCATGTGCTGTGTCAGGCTCTGGAGAAACACCAAACGACCAAAGAAACTAACCCCCTTGCTTCATGAGACATGCTCTTGGGCATGGATTGCCCCATTGTCTGAGGCTCCTCCAGTGTACTGTTTGTGTCTCCAGGAAAGAACAATTACTTCCCAACTTTGTTTGTCCAGGACAAAGCATGGCACCCAGTACTTGCTAGACATTCAATCATTGTCTTTACATTCGACTGTGGAAGATACATGTCATGATTGTGTAACACTCACCAGGAAGTCAGGATGCCTGGCTCTGCCCCAAACAACCTGCATGACCCCAGAACAAAATCAGTTCCTGGTCTCAGAAAGAATTCCCTTGCTGAAATTGACAGTTGGAGAGGAGATGCTCTTTGGGGTTACTTAGGGCAATTTGCTTCAGATGAACTACATAATCTACAATGTATTTTTCATAGGAGAGAAAAATAAAATACAAAGCTCTGGGTAGATCCTAACTGGACATGGAGTGGGAATTACCAGGAAGTCCCAAAGTTTCAGCCACTGCCTTCTGATCCTAAGCCCAAGGGCCCGCTGACAATCTAAGAGCCCATCTTCAAATCAATCTCATTGATACTGCTCTGTAACACAAAGCTACTTCCCAGCAGACGACAGCTGGGGGGTCTTGCCATCCTGTGTGACTGTGTCTGTGTCTCATACAAGGTTGAAAATTGTCCTGAAGATCTGACTCTCTGTGACAGCAACCTTTCTTAACACAAAGTAGCTCTAAATGTGATGTGAAGGAGAAGTTGAAACCTCACCAATCCATCCTCAAGATGCATACAGTTTCTCGTGAATGGGGGAGACAGGTATTTTGGTGGATCTTATGAACAGAATAAAACAGCCTGAGTGCCAAAGAATTGATGCGTTTGAGCTGTAGTGTTGGAGAAGACTCTTGAGAGTCCCTGGGATAGGAAGGAAGTCAACCAGCCAATCCTAAAGGAAATCAACCCTGAATATTCATTGGAAGGATAGATGCTGAAGCTCCAATATTTTGGCCACCTGATGTGAAGAACCGACTCACTGTTAAAGACCCTGATGCTGGGAAAGATTGAGGGTAGGAGGAGAAGCAGGGGGCAGAGGATGAGATGGATGGATGGCATCACCGACTCAATGGACAGGAACTTGAGCAAACTCTGGAAGATAGTGAAGGACAGGGAAGCCGGGCATGCTCCCACCCATGGGGTCACAACAGGTGGGACACAACTTAGCAACTGGACGATGAACAGAATGGGAAAACCCCTTAGGTTACTTTTCCTTCACCTAAACATGGCAGCCCACCCCAGTGTTCTTGCCTGGGGAACCCCAGGGATGTTCTTGCCTGGGGAACCCCAGGGATGGGGGAGCCTGGTGGGCTGCCATCTCTGGGGTCGCACAGAGTCGGACACGACTGAAGCGACTTAGCAGCAGCAGCAGACACAGCAGCCATCGTGAACTAAAGATGGCTAATGACCAGAGGAGGAGAACCACGAGGTCACTGTGCCTTCGGTCCCTGTTTGGAAAACCTCCTTTGCAGGTTGAAAAGAGGAAGAATGCCTGCGTGGGAAGTAGCGACTGGACCTCTCTACCTAAAACCCTGCCCTTGATAATCACCCCTGCTCTAGAGACTTCTCACCAACTTCTGCTGTCAACTCCACATTGGCATGTAAATGTCATCCCAGTTATGGATACAGAACCCTCCCCTTAATTCTTTGTGCCTCCAACTCAGACTGATCAATGTCCCACGGAAAACAAAAGGGAAACAAATTCAGAGGATCTTGTAAAAGCTGAAAATCAGATCACTTGACCTAGCAAAACTGACTTGATCCCTGAACTCTGTGGCATATTCATTCTAGCACCGGCTTGGCCTTGATGAACTTACACCACCCTGGAGCCCACAGCATGAGGTCTACCCTCTGGGAATTCCAGGCACTAGAGAATGAGTCTCAGACAAAAAGGCAAGAAAGTGTCCCCTGTGCTGTCAAAGGCTAGCTTTCTGCTACTGCTAAGTCACTTCAGTCGTGTCTGACTCTGTGCAACCCCATAGACGGCAGCCCACCAGGCTCCCCCATCCCTGGGATTCTCCAGGCAAGAACACTGGAGTGGGTTGCCATTTCCTTCTCCAATGCATGAACGTGAAAAGTGAAAGTGAAGTCGCTCAGTCGTGTCCAACTCTTAGCGACCCCATGGATTGCAGCCTACCAGGCTCCTCCATCCATGGGATTTTCCAGGCAAGAGTACTGGAGTAGGGTGCCATTGCCTTCTTCAAGGCTAGCTTAGCAAGACCCAATCTTCTAAGGTCCAGAACTCCTGCTGGGGGCCCATCTCCTCCTGGAGGGACCTCGGTCCTGGCTTTATGGCTTTAGGGTTATCAGGTGAAAATTTAGTCCAGTAAGGCCAACATCCTCTTTCCTGACAGGTGATAGATTCATGTGGTTTCACAAGACTTGGGCTTTGTATATCCACCTGTTCACTGGACATTTCCTCAAACTCCCCTCCTGATCTTCCTCTGGGATCACAGACTGCTCCTCTCCTGGCATTCCCCGTTTCAGAGCAGCGCCAGACACCCACAGCCAAATAGACATGCTCTCTGCCTCCTTTCCTTTGACCTTCCCATGCCTCCTCTCACCACACCCCGGTGACTTTCTGCAGACAAGCCCCAGCTCTCTTACTCTCCACTTGCACACCTCCATCCTTCTTTCACACCACTGTCTCCTCCGCCCCAGCTGGCTTTCTTTACCCTGGATCCCGCCTTTACCAAGCACGTGGCTCTCGTGACATCGCTCCCTGAAAATCTGTCCAAGTCTTCTTACTCTTCTACCTCAAAACCTCCAGAAGCTACTCATTACCATAAAATCAAGGCTTTTTTTTTCCCCCAAGCATTTTACCGAGTGTTTCCCAGCTAAATGTAATGCAAGAGAGGTTTTCTGAAAATACATCTGGGAAACTAGAGTAGTACTTTCGAAAAATATGTTTAAATGCAGGATTTCTCATGGCTTTGACAAGATATTGATAAGTAGGTTGATAAGTATATTGGTGACCCATGGATATAATAGAATATATTGGGTAACTTTCCACAAATTATTTTATCAAAAAACTGTTTTAGCGGTATTTTATGGTACTCATGTCACTTGGAAACTGTATTTAAAAATTCTGGTGTATAATATGAATCACAGAGTCTATATTCTGGCATTTAATGTACTGTGTAATTTAGCTCTACTTCCCTTTCTTTCCTCAATTTCATCCATGAACAATGCTTAGCTTGTTGGACTTTTAATTATAAAATAAATGCATGACTTTTATGAAGTTAAATAAGAAAGTTTATAAAGAATTTAAAATTTATTTTTCTTCAAATTCATGCCTTGCCTTAAGATAATAAAATGATACCATTTTTTTAATGGTTCTGTTTCTTGCTTTAGCTATGCTTATAGCCACACAAATATATACGGGTTTACTTATTCTTTTTCTTCCTTTTTTTCCACTAAAAAGTGATATAAAGTTTTATACATTATTCTGCAGCTTCTTTTTGTGTCATCGACAGTGTTTTCCTGGACATCTTTCCAGATTAATGGACATTGATCTTTATTGTTCACTGAAGTAGCTTTGTAATACCAAAATACCATGGTTTATTCAATCACTTCCCTGTTGATGGATTGCTAGCATTCTAGTCATTTGGAGAGTTTTCATTTTTTGTTTAATGCATACTGTGCTACGATAAACATTCATAATAAAATCCTTTCAATTTATTTCTGAAGGATTAGTGTCCCAAAAGTTGACAAAACTCATTTTTTCATGAAAAGCTCCTATTATTCACTTTTCGTAGCTCTTGGATGAGATGAAACCTACTGAAGTGGTCAAGGGTAGATTCTGAACCCCTGGCTGGAGCCCATCATCCTAAAGGTGAGACCATCTGGCTTCTGAAGTCAGCTCTCAGGACGGCCTTCTGGACACAGTGGGCAGATGACTGGCCTCCTGGTTCATCACAGGACGCTGGTCCCCAGCCACGTCCCTCAGCGCCTCAATGATCCTCCCTGAGCTGCATCATTTAGAGAAAGCCAAGGACGTCAACCATGCGACACCAGCAGGGGACGACGCACAGAAAGGGCACATGCCTCCGAGCCTGCCGTGCCCACAGAGTCCAAAAGTCAGGAATCAGAAGGGAGCAGTGGGGATGGGCTGCTCTATCCTCTGCAGGGCTTCCCATCCTCTGGGGTCTAAGGCCTGGTGATCTGAGGTGGAGCTGATGTCATAATAATAGAAATAAAGCACACAATTAATGCAATGTGCTTGAATCACCCTCAAACCAACCCTCCCACTCCAGTCAGTGGAAAAAGTTATCTTCCGTGAAACTGGTCCCTGGTGCCGAAAAGGCCGAGGACAGCTGCTCTAGAGCGACTGCACGCTACACACGCAGACCCTGCCTGGAGACTGGCTTCCAGTGGACCCCGTTCAGGACAGAGTCAGTCCTGGGAGATGTCCACCTTCCCTCCTTCCCTCTTCTCTTCCTTTGAAATCCATCCTTCTGCCTAAGCTGCAAGTGACACTACAAGTTACTTACAGATTTTGTTATTTCAGCCTTGGTTTCATCAACCATCAAATGGGAGTAATAGTAACCACTCATAGGGATGTGAAGATTTAGTAAGTATAATCTATTTCCCTTCGGATCAGTGCTCAGATACCGATGCTGTTACGGATACACGCATATACTATACACGCGCAGGTGCTCAGTCCCGTACGACTCTGCGATCCTATGGACTGTAGCCCGCCAGGCTCCTCTATCCATGGAATTCTCTGGGCAAGAACACTGGATCAGGTTGCCATTTCCTTCTCCAGGGGAATCTTTCTGACCCAGGGATCGAACTTGGTGTCTCCTGCATTGGCAGGCAAATTTTTTACCACTGTGGGCTTCCCTGGAGCCCATATTATACACAAAAAGTGCTTAAAACAGTGATCCATCGCACTGTCCCAGGAAGCCTTAGCTCTTACTTATGGCTATACGCCCATCACCAGGGCAGGCCTCCCAGGAACACCCCAGCTGAGACACCATGGAACACTCTGTTCCCTATGCCTGGCATGACGCCACACCCCGACCTCTGCCTCTGTTCCTGTCTCCCCCGAGACTGACCTTCCCTCAGCTCAATGCCCACTTGCCCACATCCCTGTCTTCAGAAGCTCACTTCAACCTATAAAGCCTTCCAGGATTCTCACCTGTCTCCCAACACCCCCAAAGCTTTCGCTCTCCCATCTTGTTTTATAACAGCTCTCCTCCTTAGTCTGATCATTTTCTGCCTTGTATTACAGTCATGCATGCCCTTGACTTTCTCTCGCTTGGAAGGCAAGTTCCTCGGCAACGTGGCTGAAATCCTTCCATTCCCTTTGCTGTCTGCCACAGTGACTGACAACACAGTGGCGCTAAACACAGACTGGCCAGGTGAATGCTGTCATCTTAGAAACCCTTGGCAGGGACAGTGTCTCTGCCCTTCTTTGAATTCCATTCCACTGCTGCATAAAAATTGAGGCTTCCTCTCAATGGGTCGATAGCTGAGCAGGCCCACTGCAGTGCCGGGGGCAGGCAGGATGGTCACAGTGTACGTGGAGTGTAGAGCTCTGGCCAGGTAACCACGTGGACACCGGGCTTGGTCTCTGGCTCAGACAGCATCTGGGCTAGAGCCCTCCCGCGGGTACGAGTCCACACACCTCACCCATTCCTCATCATCTGTGTCAGAGCCCCAATTTTAACTTGAAGTGCAGTGTCTGACCCAGCTGAAATGGAATCCAGGGAAGGTCGAATCCTATTAAGTCACCAGACCATAAAGCAGAAAGGTATAAAGTTGACAAATTGCTTCTCCCAGTGGCGGCAGCTGTGAAGCACACAGCAAGGCTGGGCTCTGACCCAGGAAAGGCCAACAGAGAGTCCCTCCTTCTTCCCTGAGCCCGGTCTCAACGTCCAACATCCCTTCCCAGTGGAGGCGGCATTAAGTGTCTAACGAGTAAGTGTTTAGCACGGTTCCCTGTATTTTATTTCTCAATTCAGACAGAACCTGGGCATACCAGGTCAGCCTGCTTACAGGATAAGAAGTTCACCGTGACTCTTTCAGAAAGGATTTCCACTGCTGGTGCACCAGGTTCCACTGCGCATGTCCCACCTCCCTGCCCTTTCCCTCCAGCCAGTCCCGGGCGGAGCTGAAGCTGTCAAGCACGGGTTCCTGAAGAGCGCTCTCTGGGCTCCACTGAGTAAGCACTCGACTCCTCTTCTCCGCTCTGTCAGCCACCAAGGGGACTGTGTCCAGGAGGGAAGAGGTTGAGGAGGGAGGCAAATGCTGCATAATTTTATCTACATTATCCCGCGGAATTCTCCGTACAACCATGTCATGTCAGTATGAGGTGAGGGCCGCCTTGTAAAAATGAACAAAGAGAGGTCCAGCCAGGATAGTCACTTATCCAAGGTCAAGTAGGTAGTATCAGCAGAAAGTCAAGTTGCATACAAGGTTGGATGCTTCCAGTTAAAGTTAACTTTGAGTCTGTCACACAACACACCTCCCTGGCTGTCTCCAAAGCCCCTCCTCCAGCACACAGTTGCCTCCCTGAACTATAAAAGGCATCACCCTCCCTCTAAGAAGGGTGCTTCCTTGTCCTCAAGTTAGCCATTCCATCCTAGGACTTTTCAGTGGACTTTGCAACTTCCTAGGAACAACCTGCTACGAGTTCTGTCCACAACGTTAGGCTGCTGGTCCCTGGTCTCAGTATTTCTCTGGGGCCCCTACCAATTTATTTGACCCAGATAGTTCCTGCTCTTGGTGTCATTGCTACCCTGATGTCCCCCAGCCCCTCACCTCAGCTCTTAGACATGGCTCCCAGTTCTCAACTCAGATGCCTTGGTCTGACGAGCTTCGTCCTCTGAATTTCAAATGTTCTTACTCAGAATTTTGAAATGGGACTCAGTTTTCCCATTTCAGAAGTTTTCCTTCCCCTTAAGCACAGTAGTGAACCTCTACAAGCCTCAGTTTCTCATCTGTCAAAGGGATATTAACTGCTCCTCTTTCCTTAGGAGATAAAATGTCAGCCCTGTTCTATGCGCACAAGGGTTAGGATAGTAACTAGCACAGAATGAAAGCTCAGGACGCGTTTGCCCCATGCTCCTTCTCATCAGCCACTATCAGTTCAGTTCAGTCGCTGAGTCATGTCCGACTCTTTGCGACCCCATGGACTGCACACGCCAGGCCTCCCTGTCCATCACCAATTCCTGGAGTTTACCCAAATTAATGTCCATTGAGTTGGTGATGCCATCCAATCATCTCATCCTCTGTCGTCCCCTTCTCCTCTAGCCCCTAATCCCTCCCAGCATCAGGGTCTTTTCCAATGAATCAGTTCTTTTACATCAGGTGACCAAAGTATTGGAGTTTCAGCTTTAGCATCAGCCCTTCCAACAAATATTCAGGGTTGATTTCCTGGAGGACTGACTAGTTTGATCTCCTGGCTGTCCAAGAGACTCTCAGGAGTCTTCCCCAACACCACAGTTCAAAAGCATCAATTCTTCAGCACTCAGCTTTCTTTATGGTCCAACTGTCACATCCATACATGACCACTGGAAAAACCATAGCTTTGCCTGGTCCCAAATCACTGATAGTGATAGGATCTGAATGGCTTATCACTCACAGTGACAGTATCTGCAAGCCCCACCTCTGGCTACAGTGGAAAGTCAAGGGCTTGTTGAGGAGGTGGGGGCTTACACAGAATAGAGTAGCCCTGCATTCCTCACACATTTCTGAGAAGCTATGATTTCCTTCTCACCTGGATCAAAGCAATAAGCCAGCATCTGCTGCATGACTTGTCGCTGCCCTCCCAAACCACCTGCCTGCCTTCTGACTCCAATCCATTATCACTGAAGGAGACACCTGAGTCCAGCTCCCTTCCCCTGGTGTTCAAATCTTCCCAGGAAATCCGTATCTCTGACGCAAAGACTCCCAAGGAAACTCAGCCCTCTGGCTCTCCAGACACTAGAATCCACTGATTTGGGAAAATATTGTTTTCCCCTCAAATAAAAGAGAGACAGAATTCGAGTCACTTCTCTACTGACTAGGTCTTCCTGCCTTCCTGTCTCTCCACTGCAGTTTAGTTATTACCATTGGCAACTGCCTCCATTCTTACATCCATACTCATTAACTGGTTATTTGAATAGATTGTTTAACTCTACCCAGGAGATTCCAAATCCTGAGTTCTTTTGGGAGTGTATCTTAATTTTCAAAGCATAAATTTAATAATAAAGAATAGTCTTACAAGTATTACAAATAAATCCGGTGCAGATCCCAGAACTGTAAAGGAAGTATTTGCAGAGTGCTGTAGAAGCACAGGGGAGGGTGAGAGCCCTTTCTTTCTGAAACAAGGCTAACCTGATGCCATTCGACTCAGAAAATGCCTCCCCCCTTCAAGTCGTGGCTCAAAAGTCAGCTCTTTCGGGAAGCAGTTAACAATGAACAATTGAAAGTTTCAGAAAAAATACAGCAAATTCCAAGGACTGAAAACAGAGTCACTGGGTTTCATCTACATTTCCCTCATGACAGGTTGAGAAAACAGTTAGATCTGGGAAGTAACCAGATTTGGAATCTGGTTAGCCACACAAATGCAGGTGCCTCCCAGAAGTTCTCTCAAATATGAGGAAGAGGAGGAATCTCGGGAACTCTTTATCCTTTTGGTTGGAGTGTCTCCACATTTTGGAAGTTCTTATCCCAATCAACGGCCTTGGGAATTTCCAAGCAGACCACACTGTGATGACCCCCGTTTCCACTCTAGGTCTTTTCATTTTGGATGGGGAGAGTAGGCAGTGTTTTTTTTTTTTTTCCCCTGGGGAAAGCTCAAAAAAGGCTTGTCATTTGTAATCTGTGAAGTCAATTATCACATTCAACTAATGACTAGATAGAAGGATAATTAGCAACCGTTTCACCCAAGGGGCTGCTTTTCCTCAGAGAGCAACAAGGGGCTTCTTAATTTTTCTAAATGTTTTGCTGTTAGTGCTTCACTTCATGCCAGAAGGCATCGAGAACAGTCCCATCCTTCCCCTTCTCACCTACACCATTCCCATCACTGCACAGCCTTGGGAATTCAGTGACTGACATGATCTTTGCTCATCACATCTTCAGCTTTCCTAATTGGGTTGAGAAAGACGTGATTATTTTCATTCTTTTTTTTTTCTCTCCACTGAATGTGAAAGGAAAGAGTCAGGCTTTGTATCAGAGTTACAGCTTTTCATACAATGGATCTAAAGAATATTACCTCTTAGAAGCAAGTCCGGCTCTGTAGTACAAGCTCTGGTTATAAATTAATGATGACTGCTTCCCTCGGTAAGACAGGGGCTCTAAGATTTGCATAGCCACTCAAAATCTGAATCTTGAGAATCAGCTATCGCTCAGCAGCCCAGGACACCAAGGCACAAGTTCACCATCTCCCTCCCGGTATCTTCTTCCCTGTGTGTTCCCATCTTGGTGAAGATGCCCCCCAGGCTTGCGCTTCAGAAACCTGTGCGCCATCTTGCAATTCTCCTCCCCTCGTCTCCAAGTCTTCCGGAGTCTGTCTCCTTGAAATCAACAATACTGGCCATCTTTTCTCCACCTCCACTGCTGTGACGCGGCCCAGCTCTGTACTGCTCCATGCATGAATTTCTTGAATATCTACTGCGCGTTCCCCACCACTAGCTTGACCTGCTTCGAAAACTTTCCTGATGGCCCTGGTCATCTTTCTCCAATGCAAATCTTATCAAGTCACGCCATTCTTTACCTTACTGCTCATTTTCCTTCGGGAGAGACTTCAAGTTTCTGATACTCCCCGAAGAGCCTCCACAATCTGTATGTGGTCCTCCTTTTGGTCCCTGATCTAAATGCATTCTGATCTGTGGAAATATTTACATCCCTTCATTGTGAACATTTTTTTTTTATTACTGTGATTTAGCATCCCTGTGGCAAATGGCATAAAGAAGATTGGGTTTTATCTCTCAGTCTGAGAATCACTGCCTTTTAACAAGCAACATTAACTCATTCATAGTATTGGGTACAAGTGTCCAAGTCTATATTAGTAATTATGATACTATGAATGAGTTAATTCATTCTCTATTTGCCATTCTTTCTGGTTATTTCCTAATTCTTTGTTTCTTCCTGACTTCTCTTGAATTGATTGAGGTTCTTTTGCTGTGTTTCCCCTAACTGGAATAGTTAGTGGCCTGGGGACTGTACTCCAGATCTATTTCTATAACTGGTACTTTACACTTCTGATAAACATACTTGAACATGGATTATTCAGAACTATTTTAGAGATAATCAGCATCTATGTTCTCTATATAACAAGAATTTCAGCAGGCTTTAAATTCCATCTGCCTCCTTTATGCAGCCCAAGCACATTGCATTTGAAATCAGCTAAAGTATTTCAGTTAGGAAATTAATTTTTTAAACCACAAAATAAGGTTTTTCCTGATGTATTTGTTCAACAGTTGTTTCTTTTATCCTACTTCTTCTCTTCTGGATTTTTTTCCCCTTGCTAGTTCATTCTTTTCAAGGGATCTTGCACATGGCAAATTTTCCAAAACTCTGCATATCACAAAATCTATGGATTTTACCCTTAAGCTTGAATTAAACTTGACTGGATCTAGAAATCCAGATTCAAAGTTAATTGTCTCCACAACATTTGGAAATATTGATCCATTACCTGCTGCATCCATTGCTGCTGCTGAGAAGTCTGATGTCAACCTGATTCACATGCTGCTACAGGTAATTGCCCACCCAGCCCACCGTACTTCACTTCAGAAGCTTTTGGAATTTCCATTAACGAACTAAAATTTTGCCATACAGTGTCTCTTGTATGGATTTAATTTTTCATTTATTTATTCAGATCAACATCTAAGATTTGTCTTTCTAGGAACTTCTTAGATTCTTAAATCCTATGAAATCGCCTTCTATTATGTGTTTGACAAATTGCTGGGTACATTCTGCTATTCAACTCATGCACTGCTGTTCCTTCTTTCAACAATCTTTTTAATATCTTGCATCTCTAGTTATTCTGTCTATGATTATTAAGAGCTGCCAAATCAAGTTGGGAAAAGTGTTTTTATTAAGTGAAAAAATCATGCTAAAATGAGTTGTTATCTGGATTGAATAGGTTTGAAACAAAAGTGCCCAATTTATAAATCTAGTTTTTACTCTAGAAATTCATGACAGACCTGAGAAATTCAGGACTTTATATCTTCAGATGGAGCATGAGAAGGCAAGGAAAGCATCGTTGTTGTTTAGTTGCTAAGCTGTGTCTGAGTCTTTACAATCTCATGGACTGCAGCATGCCAGGCTTCCCTGTCCTTCATCATCTCCTGGAGCTTGCTCAAACTCACGTCCATTGAGTCGGTGATGCTATCCAACCATCTCATCCTCTGTCGTCCCCTTCTCCTCCTGCCCTCAATCTTTCCCAGCATCAGGGTCTTTTCCAATGAGTTGGCTCCTCACATCAGGTGGCCAAAGGAAAGGATACCCCTGAACAAATACCTGGCCACATTCTTCTGTGGTGGTCTTCCAAACACCAATCACACTCTTCGGATCAAAGCCCCCCTGGTGGTAGTGAAGCTGAGCAGGAGACCCTATGGGGCTCCTGGGCACCAAAGCCTTTCCATGTCTCCTGTTTGTCATTTGTAAGGAACCAGCTCCAGCCTCCATGATCTTCCTTGTGTTCCAAAGGGCAGTTCACAGTTGCTAATCAAGGAAAGGAGGGGATGCACAGTCAGCGGAGAAGTCAAGAATCAACAGTGCAGCCTTGGGACAGGCCCTGGTTCCACCTTCAGGGATATCTTTGAGCTCATCTGCAGAACTAAAAACCCCAATAAACGGAAGACATTAACTACTTGATGAAGCATTCTTCATTCCAGAGACAAGGTCACAGTTTGAGAACCTTGAGAACCTCAGAAGCTCATCAAGAGTTCACTTTAGGCCAGATGAAAGGAATGCAGGCCCTGCACATACCCTCATCTTATTAGCAATCCTGCCCTTGAACCATCGCTATAAAACTCCTCACCAAATCCCTATCCCACGTTGGGACACAGTTTTGAGTAGCATGAGCCCACTGTGTCCCCCTTTGCCCAGCAGAGCAATAAAGCCATCCTTTTCTATTTCACTCAAAACTCTGTCTCTGAGATTCAGCCTGGTACTGGTGCACAGAGGCGAGTTTAGGCATTAGTAGGTGTACAAATCTCTGAGAGAAGTAAATACCTCTGACATACCCTAACAGAACAAAAAAGACAGTGCTCCCACAGCAACTCTGATGCATTCACACAACACCCACGTAAGCTGAGCTCATGGTTCCCAGGGCTGTGTGATGCATATGGGCAGGAAGAGCACAAGGCCATCTTCACTTGACTCTTGGTATTCTGTGACCTTGGGGTATTTACATTCTCAACTGAACTGTTTTATTGGCTGAAGGTTTGCATTTAATATCTAGTTTCATACTGAAATCATGTAGCTGGTGAATGATTTTGAGCTCCTTGAGCTCTGAATAACAAGAGCAATGTATTAGAAGATTTTGTTATGAACTCCCTAGGCATCCTACAGAGGGTCAAAACCATCTTCCCAAGGAGCAAGGAGTCTCACATGGGGACAGATTCCTCAGGTCTTGTCATTTGGTTTCAGGGTTTTAATTTACTCCAGACTCACACAGCCGAAAGGCAATAGTTAGCTATAAGATCTCATTACCACCCTCCCCTCCCCAGACTGTCTGAAACTCAGAACTCCAGGGAAAGGTGGAGATATTTTGTCAGATCATCAGCACCCTATTTTCAGAGGTCCTCCTGAAGGCAGAAGTAGAAATGTTTGCCTGAGTCTGTGATGAAGTCCCTCAGCTATCAAAGACATGCATCTGGAAATTTTATTCCATATTTAAAGAAAAAATCCACTTGTTATAATCATGGCCTTTAGAACCCTTTCTGGTCGAGGCATTACCCTTCCCCTGATGAAACAGCCAAAGGTACACATAAAGCCCAATGCTAGTTTTCTAACATGAAAAAAAGGGAAAAGAACCAATTAATTTAGGAAATCTCCAGTGTTTTTTGCCTGGAGAATCCCAGGGATGGGGGAGCCTGGTGGACTGCCGTCTATGGGGTCACACAGAGTCGGACATGACTGAAGTGACTTAGCAGCAGCAGCAGCATTTACCAGCTGGCTTCACCCTCAACACACAAACACACCCAGAGATACAGAGATAATTTTAAACACAGATATGGATGTTCATTTTCCCTCAATAGAATCCTCTGAGGCAGATGGATTATCTCCATATAGGAAGTGCAAACTGAGGCTCAGAGCAATCAAATCCCCTCAGGTAAGTGATACTATATTCTCAGCTGTTATTTTTCTCATTTTCTGTGCAGGCACTAAATCTGTTTCATCCATCCCGGGACCCTTTTGCCTAGCAGAGATTTGGGAACATAATTTGTATCCCTGACACATCCACACCAGCTCATTTACTCAGTGAACTTTCACTGACCACCTACTATGTGCCAGACCCTCTGTTAGGCAGGGTAATACAGGACTGAATGAAACAGAAATAAGTTCTGACCATCTAATTGGATAAATAGCAAGAATTCATCATTACTTAATTGAGCTTTAAAAAAAAAGCCAAAGGTTTTTACAAAGGAGATGACATTCAGAAGTGGGAGAGGAGTAGGTGGGTGATATCCCACCTTACATTAGACATCAGGGTTGGGGAAATCCTGCCTCTCCAGAGGTCATCGTGACCTGTCACACCCACACACCTCATTCCTCAGGGTCAAGATTCCTTGCCTTTGGAACATACACACATCAGATGCTGTATTTCCTGGAACTGAGCAAATTAAAACATGGAATTCTCAGTTAAGTTAGACTTATAGTAAACAGTCATTGCTTATCGAAAATCTATCTGAAATATGGCTTGGCCAAAAAGCTGGTTCAGGTCTTTCCATAAGATCTGAACCAACTTTTCAGCCAACCCAGTATAACTTAGGATGTACTTAGAAATAAAATATTTGTTTGCCTGAAATTAAGACTTAACTAGATGTCCTATATTTTACCTCTCAGACAAACGTACAAGAGGATCATTCAATCATTTTAGAGGCAAGTGGAATACAATAGAATAATAAAAATCAAAATAGAGGTTGGCGACCTGAATTTGATTGGGAGTTAATTACATATTTTAATTATTGAGAAGAGTTAACTTTCAAAGAAGAAAACAGTGTCTGATAACCTCTTTATCTGTCATGGTTAATGCGGCCAATAAAGACAAGACACCAACCCAGGTACACAACACACACTCTGCTATCATCTCTGGGTGTTTAATTGTTTTCATTATGGCTGGTGGTATGCTCATCAGTCCATTATGTGAAAATCTAACCTTGGCTTCCTGGTGGCTCACATGGAAAAGAATCTGCCTCCAATGCAGGAGACCCTGGTTTGATCCCTGGGTCAGGAAGATCCCCTGGAGAAGGGAATGGCAACCCACTCCAGTATTCTTGCCTGGAGAATTCCCTGGACAGAGGAGCCTGGCCAGCTACAGTCCACGGGGTCACAAAGAGTCAGACACAACTGAGTGACCAGCACTTTCTAATAATAAAGGACCTTATTATTTTCCAGCCCTGTACTAGAGTTGTTCACATACATGATCTCTCAATCCTTCCAGCACCCTTATGAGAAAAATATCATCCTGAGATTATAGGTGAGGAAACTGCGACTGAGTGGTGTAGTACCTTGCCCGAGGTGAGAGAATCTGTGTTCTAGCCTAATTTACCCCGATCTCAAGCCCTGTGACTTCTCCATTATACTAAGTGCAAGCACAGGGTCTTTGGGTTTTAATGTAAAGCCTCACCATAAAGGAAGGAAAATGAATTCAAAATAGCTCATTCTAATTAAGCAGCACTAAATATATCTCATGTGTTTTTGCAGTAAGACTGTCTTTACTGTGTGTGCTTGTGACAGGTCACCCACCTATCTTCTTTGCAGACGCAAATAACTCCAAGCATTTGGAAGGAGATGTGGAAAGCTGCAGAAAGAACAAAGGCACTTTGGTACAGAAACACCACATTTGCTAGAATAAACATGAGCCTAAAACAGTCAACAATGGATCCCAGGCCTTAGACTCTGCTCCACTGCCCAAGACAAAGAGGGGGAGGATGAGGGAAATGAACCTGGTCCCGCTGCCCCTGGCTGTAGTGAGCAGGGACTGCTCCGAGGTAGAAAGGGACTCAAGTCCTCTGTGATACTCCTTTGCTCCCTGCCCTCCAGCGGAATGCTGGTCCATCAGCTAACCTGAAGGGATCTTAATGAGGGTCCCTTCACAAAGCCTGAGAAATCCTGGGTAGTTCATCCAGTATCTGCAAGCCCCCAGGCAGGGAGAGGGACAGAGTCACAGCAGCCTGCAAAGCTCTTCTTCTGGGAAAGCATGTGTAACAAAAATAACAACAAAACCAACATCCCCAGTGCACAATTTCCAGAGTTCCCTGGAGCCTGACTATAACATTCATAATTAGACTCATTTTGCAGCTGAGGTCCCAGAGGACTCGAGAGGTTGGTTAAGCCATTCTCCCCAAGTTTCAGAGCACATCATTGCTGGAGAGTTGGGAACGGAAGGCAGACCCAGAGTACCGGCTGAAGGTGCTGGATCTCATGCAATCCACGAGACTGTCCATGGTCTCTACCCTCTTTCATTACTAGAGATGAATGTATCTAAGGCCAGTGTCCCCACTTGAACCAAAGTCTGTGCTCCTTTTCCCACACAAACACATCATTCCAAATATTAGGTCCTCCAACCAAGCCTTTGTCCTGGGGCTCATGCTCTTCGGTGTATGAACACACACTGCCAGGTATATACACATGTGTTCATGCACATAAATGCACAGATACACCCACATAGACAGAAAGGTCCTTTCTCCCCATCTCACTCCAGTGCTGCCTCAATTCTCTATTCCTTTAGCATAGAAAAGATGGGATTGTTAAGTAAATATAGGATTGGATACACAGATGTGAGAAGGCAACTCTATTAAAATGTTAAGGACAGAATCTAGGTGTGTATGTGGAGAGGGGGTGGATATGGGTATTTACTGTACTCTTTTTTTAACCTTTCTGAATATTTGAAAATTTTCAAAGTAAAACTTGGGGGAGGGGGAAACTGTCTCTATTTCTTTTCCTTTCCTCCTATTATCTTCTGAAACCACCCAAGAAGGCTTTCACCACCACTGTTCACCAGTTCCTATCCAAGGCACCCATGACCTTCATGCTGCTAAATGCATTGTCCCTCCCCAGCCCTCTTGCTTGATCTGCTGGTAGCGTTTGACTCTCTCCTTCTTCCAATATTTTCTGCCCCACCCTCTGCTCGGTTTTCAGGATGTAACTCCATTTTCATGACACATCACTGGCTTCTCCTTCTCAGTCTCTCTCTGTTTGAATCTCACCTTCCCAACAGCTACAGAGTAGTTAGCCTTGAACATTTTTTCTATTCATATTCCTATGCTGAGTTCTTCTAGTCATGTGGCTTCAAGTGATATTATTATAGATGACTCCCAAATATATATCTTTAGTCTACACCTTGCTCCTGAACTCTGGACTCCTATGTTCAACTGCCTTTTCTGTATCTGTCTATTCTATGTCTGTATCATCCCAATCTTAAAACATCCATCAAAAGTCAAACTCCTGGTTTTTTACCAGCATCCCCAGTCTCACCCAGAGCTGCTTATCACCTGATGAACAAGCCCAGTCTAGAGGATGAGAGGCCATGAGGCATTCTGCCAACTGTCAGTCATCTGAGTGAGGCCATCCCAGATCAACCAGTCACGAGCCAAGAAACCAGCTAATGGCAGATATATGTGTGGTCTTAGGAGATATCAGCTGATACAGTCAGGACAGTCCACAGAATTATAAGACCAATAAAAGGCTGGTTTTTTAAGCCATTAAGACTCAGGGTGGTTTGTTCTTGATGAAAAATTCCCAAATAACTAAATCATTCTAGAAAGTATGTGTAATATTAAGCAGAAAGAATCACTCTGGAAGAAAGCTAATTACTTAATTCTTTAAACGCATGAATTGGGAGCTGGTCATATCATCAGCCCTTGTTTCATTAACTATGGCCCAATTGTCTCACCTAGGAAAGTTTTCATGGTATGAAAGCTTCTTTCAACTATCTTTGCGAATCTTTTTTTTGAGAGGGGAGGGGCAGGGAACATAGGATGTGCCATCCTAGCTCCCTGACCAGGGATTGAACCCATTCCCCTGCAGTAGAAGTGAGGAGTCTTAACCACTGGACTCCCAGGTAAGTCCTTTCTGGTACTCTTGGGTGGAGCCTTGTGAAAGACTTCCCCTAGGCTGTGAAGACACCCGGTTTGACACGCTTCCTTCTCAGGGCACTACAGACAAAGGGTAGAGACAGGTCTATACAAAACTGTCCTCTGTTTCTTTTTATTTTAATGCCATGTGATTGTCCCTGGATTTTAAATCTGATAAGTGTGGTTTACATAGTGAACACATCTCTAATTTGTATTGACTATGAAAGTGCTGCACTCAATATGCCAGCAAATTTGGAAAACTCAGCAGTGGCCACAGGACTGGAAAAGGTCAATCTTCATTCCAATCTCAAAGAAAGGCAATGCCAAAGAATGCTCAAACTACCACACAATTACACTCATCTCACACGCTAGTAAAGTAATGCTCAAAATTCTCCAAGCTAGGGTTCAACAATACATGAACCATGAACTTCCAGATATTCAAACTGGTTACAGAAAAGGCAGAGGAACTAGAGATCAAATTGCCAACATGTGCTAGATCATTGAAAAAGCAAGAGAGTTCCCAAAAAAAAATCTATTTCTGCTTCATTGACTGTGCCAAAGCCTTGGACTGTGTGGATCACAATAAACTGTGGAAAATTATTCAAGACATGGGAAAACCAGACCACCTGACCTGCCTCCTGAGAAATCTGTATGCAGGTCAGGAAACAACTGTTAGAACTGGACGTGGAACAACAGACTGGTTCCAAACAGGAAAAGGAGTACATCAAGGCTATATATTGTCACCCTGCTTATTTAACTTCTATGCAGAGTACATCATGAGAAATGCTGGACTGAATGAACCACAAGCTGGAATCAAGATTGCCAGGAGAAATATTAATAACCTCAGATATGCAGATGACACCACTCTTATGGCAGAAAGTGAAGAACTAAAGAGCCTCTTGAAAGTGAAAGAGGAGAGTGAAAAAGTTGGCTTAAAGCTCAACATTCAGAAAATGAAGATCATGGCATCTGGTCCCATCACTTCATGGGAAATAGATGGGGAAACAGGGGAAACATGACAGACTTTATTTTGGGGGGCTGCAAAATCACTGCAGATAGTGACTGCAACCATGAAATTAAAAGACGCTTACTCCTTGGAAGGAAAATTATGACCAACCTAGATAGTATATTCAAAAGCAGAGACATTACTTTGCCAACAAAGGTCTGTCTAGTCAAGGCTATGGTTTTTCCAGTAGTCATGTATGGATGTGAGAGTTGGACTGTGAAGAAGGCTGAGCACCAAAGAATTGATGCTTTTGAACTGTGGTGTTAGAGAAGACTCTTGAGAGTCCCTTGGACTGCAAGGAGATCCAACCAGTCCATCCTAAAGGAGATCAGTCCTGAGTGTTCATTGGAAGGACTGATGTTGAAGCTGAAACTCCAATACTTTAGCCACCTGATATAAAGAGCTGACTCATTTGAAAAGACCCTGATGCTGGGAAAGATTGAAGGCAAGAGGAGAAGGGGATGACAGAGGATGAGATGGTTGGATGGCATCACTGACTCAATGGACATGATTTTGGATAAACTCTGGGAGTTTGTGATGGACAGGGAGCCTATGCTGCAATCCTTAGGGTTGCAAAGAGTCAGACACAACTGAGCGACTGAACTGAACTGAACCTTCAAGACCAAATCGAAATATGCTGAATTATTAAACAATAAATTTTTGACTCTGGATTGAAATGCAAATCTGTTTTTAACATGCATTCTATTTTTAAAATCTTCCATAAATTTCATTAGGAAGCTATTGAGATGTCCCAATTTTTCATTTGATCTATTAGAGGGGTCCAAGGACTTTGCAACTACATAGGCCCTGAATCTGACCCAGAGCAGTTACATCTGACTTAACAAAATATAGTAATATTTGTAATGAGTTAGCAGCCTGATCAGACAGCTAGAGCAAATAAAGGTTCTGAAGGGCCTACTAAACCCTGACGATAACTGTGTACATCCACATGTTTTCTTCTCATTTGTTTGGCTCCCTTCTACAACATTTGATCTCATGTTGGCTCAAGGCCCACAGACCCCCTGCCTGGAACCCCTCCCACCCAGCACCATTTACACTATTCTCATCTATGCCCTCACAGCTCACTTTACGGTATCTGGTTAGCTCGTAATGTATGGCATAGCCATTATGAGTATCAGCCTTCTGCCCTACTAGACTGATATTCCTTGAGGTCAAGCACTAAGTCTTATTTATATCTGTATGTCTCATACCCTGCATAGTATCTGACATAATGCTGGTGCTCCAAATAGGGCTGTTGATCCAATGAAATAAACAGCCTCAGGTCTCCTTATCAGGAATAAATCTCCCCTAAGAAGCTTCAGGACTGATGAGAACTATACAAGTGTTTGTTACTATCATCATCATCACCATCACTCACTTCATTTCAGTAGCTGTAGCTTCCTGGATTTCATTTGTTTCCTCGGTCTTTATTATCTAGGAAGCAGTGGGAGGCTGGGCAGAAATCCAGGCCTCCTGGCTCAGAGTCAGTTAATCCTTCTTCACAACATTATTACTATTAGCCTGATGGAAACCCAGAGAGCTCATCAAAGCAAAAGTGGCAGAGAGAAGCGTACAATAGCACAGAGCCCCTGCCCCCGAGAATGAGTGCGACGAATGTTACCATTCGGAAAACAGTAAGTGCCCTATCACTGAGCTCCTTGCTGTTTCACTTCTTTTAAAAACAACAACAACACAAAAGACAGACTTCGGCTTTTCAAGCAGTTTTAGGTTCATGACAAAACTGAGAAGAGCAAGGGAAACTCACAGACCCCTGGCCCCATTTACACCTAGCCTCCCTTGTTAACAACATGCCCACCAGAGTGGTACATTTGTTACAATTGATGAACCTACATGAACTCATCACCCAAGTCCACAGTTCACACCAGAGTTTATTCTCGGTGCTGTACACTCCATGAGTTTAAACACGTGTTGACTGGCATGCATTCATCATTATAGAATTGTACAGGGTAGTTTCATGGCCCTAAAATTGCTCTGCACTTCACCTATTCATCTCCCTCCCCAGCCGCTGGCAACCGCTAATCTTCCTCCTGTCTCAGAGTGTTGCCTTTTCTGGAATGCCATGCAGTTCAAATCATACAGTATGGAGCCTTTTCAGATTTGCTTTTTTCATTTGGTAACATGCATTTAAGTTTCCGTTTCCTATTCATGGCTTAATAGCTCATTTCTTTTTTGTTGCTGTTGTTTGGTTGCTAAGTCATGTCTGACTCTTTGTGACCCCATGGGCTGTAGCCCACCATGCTTCTCTGCTCATGGGATTTCCCAGGCAGGAATACTGGAGTGGGTTGCCATTTCCTTCTCCAGGGGATCTTCCCAACCCAGGAATCGAAGCCACATCTCCTGCGTTGGCAGGCAAATTGAAAGCCCTCCTTTCTTTTTAGGATTGGATAATATTTCATCTTGATCTACCACAGATTTGTGCATACCAGCTGAAGGACATCTTGGTTGCTTCCAAGTTTGGACAATTATGAATAAACATCCATGTGCAGGTCTTTGTGTAGATATAAGCACTTTACTCCTTTAGGCAAATATCAAGGAGTATAATCACTGATCATATAACAGTAGGTGTCGTTTTATAAGAAACTGCCAAAGTGTCTTCTAAAGGGACTGTACCAGCATGCACGTTTCATCTATTCTGAATTGTTACAACAGCCCTGTGAGATTAGGAATAGTTTGAGATGAGAAAACTGAGCTGCAGTGAATTTTCTAGGCCAGGCAGTGAAGACATGACTCACCACTCAACACCCTTCAAGCCAACCTGCCATCCCAGATATTCTAGAGATGTTCCTCTGTAACTTCAAACGGTTGCCCACAGCCCTACCTCCAGGTAAAATAGAAAATCTATGACATTTTTAAACACAGTCAGCATTACTGGAGGCTGGATAAAAAGGAGAATGATGTGAGGAAACACAAGCAAACAGAAAAGTGTGGTTCTGGAAGACCAAACCACCCCTCAAGACAGAAGGGGCACTGAAGCAAGCCTGTCTTGTGAATATGAATGTGCCCTCATCAAAGTGTCTGAACCCCAGGAAGCTTAAATCTGTATGTGACTCTCCCACCCACGGGTTTCATTGGCCTTCTGAGAGCTTGGAGAACTCTGGAGGAGGGCACCTCACGGATGTTGCTCTGGGGCATCCAAACAGCACGTGGAACATACTGAGACTAAAATACATCCTTTATCTGATACTCAAATTTAACTGGGGGTCCTGTTTGGATCTGGAGGCTGTTTTTTTCTGTTTTGTTTACTAAATCTGGCAATTTGCAGAAGTCTCTCTTCGACAGTGAGGAAGCCTGGGCCTCCTGGGTCATTGGCCAGAACTGTGGCCCATGTCTGTATCCACCCTTAGCAAGGGGGGCAGAACTCCCATGCGTGGCTTGAATTACTGTGGATAAACCCCACGAGCCTCCCAAAGCACAGGGTCATGGGTGTAAAGAAGGGCTCCTGAGCCATAGGGACAGGAGAGGGGATCTGGAAAGGCAACCAGCAATGCCAGCCCCATGACCTCATGGCTACCATCATCCCATGGATCCATGGCTAACACCCTCTTTCCAGTGTCATCCAAGCACACAAGCTCTTGGGACTTAGCTGGAAACAGCTATGGAGGGACTTGGATACATGAAGTGAGGCAGTGACTTGTCTGCTTTATTCTTGACTTATGTTTGGCATTATCCTTCAGTAGTACCACTTTGCTTCCCTCACTTCCTTCAAGACAGTGCCTCAGAGGTGGTGCTGTAGAAGAAGAGCTGGCCTGCCTGAGTGAGAGGACAGCGTCCTCGTTGAGTGATGGCCTCAGTTCTGGATCATGTGTGCTTTGCACATGAAGCTTACTCTTCCCAGGTCTCCATCTACTCCCATGTGGAAGGGGAGGGTTTACTATAGAGAAGGAAAGCCCTTTCTCCCTATACCTTTTAGCCTAGCTGCCTCTGGCTCCTCCTACCTACAGCAGCTTTGGTATCTCTTAATAGTCAACCCTTTTGTGCATTATTTTTTTTTCTTCTTCAGAGTTATAAGAAGTGTCAGATATATCTGGGGGCACTATTAGGCAGATGCTGCTGATAAAAAATAAAATGTGTTCCCCGAGTTAACCTTGAGCTCACAGTCCAAGAGGAGAAACAGACATGTACACAGGGACTTCCCCGGTGGTCCAGTGGCTAAGACTCTGCATTCTTGAGCAAGAGGACCTGGGTTCGATCTTTGGTCAGGGAACTCGATACCACACAGTGCAATTAAAGATCCTGCATGCCACAACTAAGACCCAGCACAGCCAAATAAATTAATTAAAAAAAAAAAAAAAAGACACGCATGTAGCTAACTGCTGATCAGGGTGGGAGTGCCACTGCAGAATTACTGATGTAAAGAAAATACTGTGCTGTGCTTAGTCACTCAGTTGCATCTGACTCTTTGTGACCTCATGGACTGTAGCCCACCAGGCTCCTCTGTCTATGAGGACTCCCCAGGTAATAATACTGGAATCGGTTGCCATGCCCTCCTCCAGGGCATCTATCTTCCCAACTCAGGGATTGACCTATGCCTCCCACATTGCAGGCAGATTCTTTTACCACTGAGCCACCAGGGATGCCCAAGAATACTGGAGTGGGTAGCCTATCTCTTCTCCAGGGGATCTTTCCAACCCAGCTATCAAACCAGGATATCCTGCATTGCAGGTGGATTCTTTACCAGCTGAGCTACAGGGAGGCCCAAAGAAAATACTGGAGGATGCAGAGGAGGGAGGAAGCAAACACCTGGTGTAAGGAAATCTGGCAAGAGTGTAGAGATGAAGTGAGTCTTGAAAGATGAGCAGGGCTCTGTCATTCAGGTGAGGCGTCTGCTGTGTTCAGGGAGCAGTTAGCGCTTCATTTGGACAAAAGAGGTTTCCACAATGATGACTGATGATGAGAAGAGGTGCAAGGACTGCTTCCATAGCAATGGGGATAAAAAGGCAGAATGAATCCATCAAGTGAGGGGAGCATCCAGAAGACAATTATTCCTAATGCATCAATTCTCCAAATGCCTTTCCTGGCAACATTAATTCACTTAGGTCATATTGAAGCCTCTTAAAAAAAACAAGGCTGCATGCACTTCCTAGTGATGTGATGCAGGCCCCAGGGCGGTGCTTACATGCACTGAGAACGCGGCGTCCTTTGAGGCACTGGTCTCGTTTGCATCGTGGGTCGCAGCAGAGCAGAGGGATTCCACAAGCGGCAGTTCCCCTGCCTTTCCATGCATGGTGCTTTATAGCATCCTCAGCAGAACTGAGGCTCCTACAAGGATGAGTGGTGGTTTTTCAGGTTGAAAATTGGTGTCCGTTCCTTTTAGAGGGAAGCTGACTCTCATTTTTTAAGGGCGGCATGCTATTACAGAGATGCACTGAAAGGTTAAAAATCGAGCACACTCTTGAACATTCTAAGTGGCACACAAGCGACAAAGGAGCTCTCATTAGAGGTAATGGCTCTTCTACCTTGAAACGCAGGAGAAGGACGCACACTGAGAGAAAATATAACAACACGTGTTGGCTAAATAAACACACCCGCCAAGACATCAGAATAGACTGGGTGTCATTCAGTTTCAAACTGGCACAGCCCTGTACATTTCTGGACAAAGGGAGCCAAGTGAAAATGTTGAGCCACATGTAGACAGAGCTGGGGTTTGTGAGATGTTGCCTTTCAGAACTGGCCCTGGCAATGTGCAGGAGCACTGGGAGGGCAATCGGATTTCCAGCAAGTACCATTTAGTTATCTTTCTCACCATCCTATCACCACAGGCAGTATCTGAGAAAGACACTCACCCAGTCGCAGTGAGCTGAGAGCCTTCCTCACAAAAGCCAGCCCAAATGAGTGGATGTTATAATCTCCACTTTGAGATAAGGATGCTGAGATCTATGGCTAAACATCACACCCAGGGTTACACAGCAAGTGAGTGACAGCACCCCCAGTAAATCCAGGTTTCCCTGAAACCGAAAGGAACATCCTTCTGCTGAAGTCCAGAGAAAGTCAATGATTGGCTCAGGCTTGCTAGCCCCTGAAGGGGGTTGGAATTTGAACCAAGGACCTCATTTTTCTGGCTAAATTCAGATGGTGCCCTTTCAGTATGCTGAAAATAGCTTCCTCTCGCCAACCTCTTGACAACTTTCAACTTTGTCAACTTTCCTTCGACAACTACAGCCTCTGGTATTTCTGCTCTCTGTCTGAAAGGGAGCAACTTGATAATCTTTAAAATTCTTTAGAGGAAAAAAAATACCCATCTTCTGCTACAATCCTCATGGCTCTGATGGCCTCTGAGCTGGTTGCCTTGGCCACCACTGTACCTTGGGCTTTGATAACAAATTCTGTCTGAGGACAGGGTGAGAAACACTAATTCAGCCACTTACAGGGGCTGCAGAAGGCAAGCTTGTGAGGTTCCCAGACACCCAGCAGACACCGGTCACGTTTTCAATGGACAAAAACAAGAGTCAAGAGTCATTTTAACCATGCGGCTCCCATATGAGGCTCATGAGAGGGAGAGGGAGGAGGACGGGGAGAGAGAAGGGCAGAGAGGAGGAGAGATTATATCAGGGGCAGAGAAACACCAGTTTAGACTTTTCCAAATAAATTTAACTTTTGGGCAGAATCTTGGTTTCCAAGTAGACATATAGAATCTCCATTTTTCTCATTTAAAAGCTTCCTATTGCATCCAGCATTTCTACGAGTATTTCTTTGTAGAAAAGTTAGCACTGTGAATACAACTCAGAGGCACGATAAAATAGAAACTGGGCCATGGCGCATTCTCCTCACATAGCAATATATCAAAGGTGTGGTTCTGATCCAGGGAGGGGAAGGAGTCCCAAGGTGAGGTGTGGTTTGAGTTTCTCCTGCCCACCTGCATGCCACAAGCTGAGAAAATAGAAAAACACAGGGTAGTCTTCAGCATTCTTCATGCCAAGGAAGAGCTGGCCAAAACTACCAGTCATCCCTGTGGTGGGTGGGACTTCAGGACCAGTGACCTTAAGCTCTGGCCCCACTGCCCATTTCCCTTGGGGGTAACTCAGTTTGTTACCCACTGACATCATTTAACTCCAGGCCCATCTGACTCCAGGCTCTGGAGCATGGCCTGCTGCTTCCCACCTAAGACCTGAGTCTGGACTTCCACCTTTTCCTTTGTTTCCCTTACATAACTAAGAAGATTTTAGGGACTTCACGGGTAGCTCAGATGGTAAAGAATCTGTGTGCAATGCTAGAGACCTGGGTTTGATCCTTGGGTTGCAAAGCTTCCCCTGGAGAAGGGAATGGCAACCCACTCTAGTATTCTTGCCTGGAAAATCCCATGGACAAAGAGGCCTGGTGGGCTACAGTGCATGTGGTTGCAAAGAGTTGGACACAACTTAGTGACCAACAATTTCAAGATTTTACTGAAGTCTAAGAATTGAAAAATAAACTCAGTGAACATAAAAGCCTTAAAGATGAGTGCAGTTGGAGAGGTCAGGGGAAATCTACTTTTAAATCTCCGTTTCTCCCCAGCAAAACTCTAAGTTATGAGACTCATATTCAGACACAAAAGAAGACCTTAAACCAACTTTCAACTTGAAGCTCATCAGTTAACATCTGGGTGCATGCCATATACATCACATGGAATATTATTCAACCTCTAAAAAGAAGGGAATTTTGACTCATACTACAATATGCATGAACCCTGAAGGCATTGTGCTAAGTAAAAGAAGTCATTCATAAAAAGATAATGCTGCAGAATTCCACTTATAAGAGCTCCCTGGAGGACTCAAATTCATAGACACAGAAAACACAATGGTGGCTAACAGGAACTAGGGAAGGGGAGAAAATGAGTGGTCATTTAACAGGTAGAAAATTTAGGTTTTGCAAGATGGAAAGAATTCTGCAGAAGAATGGGAGTGAAGGTTGCATAGCAATGTGAATACGCTGAATACCACTGAATTGTATGCTCAAAAATGGTTAAGAAAATAAATGTTGTGTTTTAAGTACTTTACCATAGTTAATTTTTTTAATCTAATGTTACAGCTAATACCATACTCAATGGTAAAATGCTGAAAGGTTTTCTGTGAAGGTCAAGAAGAAGACAAGGATGCCCATTATTGCCACTTTTATTCAGCATAATATTGGAAGTCCCAGCCAGAGAAATTGGGGAAGGAAAAAAAAAGACACCCAAACTGGAAAAAAATAAAACTTACTATTTGCAGATGATATATTATATATAGAAAATGGTAAAAATTGCCAACAAAAAAAGTAAGAATAAATGAATTCAGTAAGTTTGTAGGATATAAAATAAACATATAAAAATCTGTGGCATTTCTATTCACTAATAATAAACTATTAGAAAAAGAAATCAAGAAAACAATCCCATTTACATCAAAAAGAATACCTAAGAATCAATTTAACCAAGAGGTGAAAGACCACTATACTGAAAACTATATAATACTGATGAAAGAAACTGAAGAAGACACAAATAAATGGAAAGATATTCGATGTCCATAGATTGGAAAAATTCATGTTGTTGAAATGTCCATATCACCCAAAGCAATCCACAGACTTCCATTAAAATTCCAATGGCATTTTTCATAGAAATAACCTTAAAATTTAATGGTATCACAAAAGACCCCAAGTAAGTCAAAGCAATCCCGAGAGAGAACTACAGAGTCAGAGGCATACACTCTCTCTTATTTCAAATTATATTACAAAGCTATAAAAATCAGAATAGTATGTTACTGGCATAAAAAAAAAAAGCTGATACATAGATCAATGGAACAGGACAGAAACAAACCCATGCAAATAGAGTCAATTAATTTATGACAAAGATACAGGCTAAAAAGTAGGCAAATACAACAATTACATGGCCATGAGTTTCTAATTTAACTCTGCTTCCTATCTAAATGGAATTAAAAGGCTACTGCTTTGCCTACATTCACAACAACTCATTTAATTGCCATACCAATCTAACTTTCTGAAACACACACCCTGGCAGTCCCTAATCCTGGCTCATCCAAAGCATCACTCTGGCTCCCCTGCAGCCACACATCAATGTGAAATCCTGAGTAGAGCTGAGGAGAGAGATTTTGGCATCATCAGTGTGTAGGTAGATGGTGGATGAAGTTCATAGTCTTCCGGGGTTACTCCAGCAGAAGACAGTGAGACCAGAGGAATGAAGAAGAAACCACAGAGATCAACACCCACAGGAACGGGCAGAAAGTAGAAGGCCCACAAGAGATGGGTCACCAGATTCAAAGGAGGCTGGGAGCAGAAACTCCTAGTCAACAGCATCTAATGTAGGACCAGCAGTGGTGAGTCATTAGGACGTGACATTTAGGAGGGCCCCTGGCATTTTTAGAAAACCATCTCCATAGAGTTGGGTGGTAAAAGTGATGGTGACAGAAGAATAAAATAGGACGATGGGGCAAATCAGTGCAGGTGGTTATTTTAAGGTGATTGACTGGGAAGTGAATGAGGCAAGGAGAGGAGTCCAAAAGAAAGGCAGGGGGATGCAAGGCTGGGAGGCTGTGCAGGCGCCAGCTGTTGTTGAACATGGGTTGGAGCTATGTACCTTTGTAGATTGCGGTCTGCATGATTGGGAGACAGGGAGATCGAGGTTCAAGCCGCAAGAAGCAGAGGAGGGAAGATTCTAGGGCTGTGATAGATGGGAGCCAGAACCAGGCATGAAGGCAAACCCTACGTGGGAGGAAAAACCCTTTATAAAAGGAAATGCAGGCCAGGGTCCATGCCACCTCTTCCACGGAGCCCCCACCATGCAGACCAAGCTCACTGAATGCCAGTCCCATTCCTCACCATGGCAGGGTCTGGTGCAGAGCTATTATTTCTAGTGAACAAGGATAAAAGGCTATGCCTTGCATGGCTCAGCAATGGATTCTCCTGTGGGGGCTTGAGAGATGTGCCGGTTCCAAGTGCATGTGGCCAGCAGGGGCTCTGCCCAGGGATGGCTGGCACTGTCTTGCTCTCTCTGATTTGGTCTTGGCCTCTCTCCTTCCCACTTAACCCCCATCCTCAGGTGTCTTGTGTGTTTCTCTTCCCAAGGACAGAGACCTGGGAGTTCTGTAATGTACAAGGGAAATCCAGAGCCCTTTGTGAGAAGTCAGGCAGAGCCTTTCTTCCTCCCTGTGGAAACCTGAGTAGTGCTCAACCAGGCAGTGGGAAGGGCTGGCTCATCTTCCTCCTTCCCCCCTCACCCCTGCCCACCGACTGGCATTTTTCTGGAGCACTGATGGTGCCTCAGTCCATGCTGTGCCCAGCTGTGAAGTAGGTTCCCCTCCCATGAAGAAGCCTGCAGCCACCAGCTCTGTAGGAGATGGGAGAAATGGTGCCCCTGGCAGAGAGACGGGGCAGCGGCGGGTGGTGGTGGGGCTCGCAGGGATCTAGTCTGCAGGCTGCTGCTGACCCCATTCCCCTACCCACCAGGACTGATGGACCCAACTGAGTAGCCCAGCCCAGCACATGGAAGAAGGGCAGCCTCCTCTGTGGGCTTCACTCCCTGCAGGTAACTCTTGGCCCCAGGCCTCCTCCTGAGAACTCAGCTTCTGCCTCATTCCAATGGCAACCTCACCCCATGTCCCAGCTTGAGTCTTGGGGTAACCACCTCCCTGGGGATCAAGCTCCCACTCCCTCACCTTTGCTGCCCCCCCCCCCCGTGTCAGACACACGCACTGCTCCCAGGTACCACGCTCTTTCGTGAGTCCCGACTCAGCTCCGAATCACAGACAGCAGTGGCCTCCTGCGTTTGCCCTGCCCCATAACTGCCAGGACACCCGGAGGAGACCTCTGGATGCTAACTGCTCACTCGAGTCCGCCACCCCAGCCTCACTGGCCAGATGTTCTCATTCAGCATTGGCCTCAATTTCCCCCTCTGTCAAATGGGCACCCTGACAACACCACTTTACAGGGGGTGGGAGGCTTTCATGAGATGGAAATAGAGCGTGCCTCTGATGCCCTGCTGCTGATCATCACGGCCCATGTCTCGCTCTGGTCTTTGAAAGCACCTTTGAGAGCCTCTGTTCCTAACCTGCAGCTCCTGCCTTAACTCTGGTGCACACAGCATATTCCCCAAGAAGGTGCCCCACTGGAAACAGGCAGACGAGCACAGATTTGAGTCCAGACAGACCCAAGGCTGAATCTAGAATCCAGTCCAATCTGTGTGATGGGAGTGAAGTCTTTAGCCCCTGAGAGCTTTAGTTTGTTCATCCATGGAGCCTCCCTACTGGGTCGTGTGAGATAATGAAGTGAGGTGACGCCAGAACACACCTGGTATCTGTGGGCACTGACGTGTGTGCTGCTGGCGTCCTCTCTTCAGAAGAAGCAGACAGGCCACCCAGGCTTTGATCAGACCTCCTTGGGATTCCCCTGAAAAGCACTGGAGCCTTTCCCTGGAGGGAACTCACTTCCTCCGCAGGTCTGGTGACGCGTTTGATGTAATCAACAGCTGCCTGAGTCTGTTCTCTGAATCCCGACACGCAGGCTTGCATCCAAACAGCCTGTGTATGTTCCTCCAGATTAAACGAGAGCCTGGGGAGAGAAGGACCTGTCAGGGTGTGGGGTCCAGAATAGGCCTCCTGTTCTCCTACGACGGTTATTTACAACAATGTGTTCCTCCCCATGTCGTGTGTCGGCTGCTCACAGCATCTTACTTTAGAAGGACTGGAGGTGCAAGAACAAGGGTCTCCACCAGCGCATGTGCATGGAGCCAGCTGAGGAAGGCCTGAGAGGAGGTTGGGGAAGGCACGGAGGAGCGAGGGCTCCGGGATCACACTGCCAGGGTGATCCCCAGTTTACTAAGGCTGGGACTCTGGGCAAGTAACAACCCCTTTGAGCCTCTGTTTTCAAATCTGTCAAGTGGGCGTTAACATCGCCAGAGGGTGCAGTGTGGTAAAGTGCAAGGTGGGGTGCCGATGGTCAGTAAGTGCTGGGATTATGATTAGCTGGAGCTGAATGATCAGAACCTGAGTTTTGGGGGTTCTGTTAATGGAAAAGAAAGGAAAGCAGTGGAGATGTAAAGCACCTACTATGTGCTACTATTAACTTAGGCTTTCGTATTTAATCCTTAAAGCAAGCCAAGGAAATGGGGGTGTTATTCTCATTCTGAGGAGGAAGACAGCCTTAGAGGTTAAGTGACAGACTGAAATCAGTATTGATAGCAAGAGGTGTTCAGCCTCTTGTGCCTGCCTCTTAAGTACCCCACATCCCAGCATGCCTCGAGGGCTGCAGGGGGATTAACAATTCACAGAGGGCTGGGCTGCTGCCTGCACAGTGTTCAGAAAAGGACAGAGGATATGAGAAGAAGGAGCTGACTCACTGAGCAGGAAGGATTTCCCTCCAGGATACACCCTGAAGCTTCAGGAGAAGGCAGGCAGGCAGGCAGGGGGGCTTCCTCCAGCCTTTAAGCACCAGATCAAGGCAAGAGAAGGCATCCAGAGGTGAGGCAGACACAGCTAGGTCTGCCATAGCCACCCGGATCAAAGCACACCACACCCTCCAGCCCAGATCCCCTCCAGAGGCATGCAGGGTCCCCAGCCTGCAGATACTCCTGTGTGCCTTTGGGCTGGAAATCCTGTCTCTGTATAAAAGGCTCTTCCCCAGGGATCCCTCCAGGAATCACCAGTTGAGCAGGATACTCTGCCCTGAACTCCCATAGCATCCTGCATCCTGCCTGTCCTGGCACTCTGCTAGCCCACTATCCTGTGTCAGTGGCTGCCTCCACGCAGACTATGAACTTCCCTGGTAGCTCAGTGGTAAAGAGTCCACCTGTCAATGCAGGAGACGTGGGTTCAATCCCTGGGTCAGGAAGATCCCCTGGAGAAGGAAATGGCAATCCACTCTGGTATTCCGGAGTATCTCATGGACAGAGGAGCCTGGCAGGCTACAGTCCATGGGGCCGCAAAAGTCAACAACACAGACTATATGCTCTGAGAGTACAAGGTCTGTGTCTGTATCACTGCCCCGCTACAGGTAGTTCAAACCCCACCACCCAGAGTGGGGTTCGCTAATGTCATTACTAATGATATCATTACTGAGTGAGATGCACAGATGAAAGTCAGTACACGGCACAGCGATGTAACGTGGGCAAGGGGAGGTGCTCCGTGTGGGTGAGCTGCAGTCTTTACAGTGAAACAGGCTCTAGGCTGTCAGCAGAAGTGTTTCTCCGTCAATTGACTCATGGGTTCATTCATTCAGCACGTATCTTTGGGGCCAGTTGACACTGTCTATACACAGAAGATCCAAAAGTTTAGACATAGAGGAAGGCAGCACCGGGCCCGTAAAGGCACCAGTACCACAGTGCATGGCAGGCGATGCACTGCCAGTCAAAGGCAGGGGATGGACGGGTCTGCTAGGCACCAGCGAAGAAGGTTAATTTGGCAAACAAGGCGAAGGCAGGACCTGCTGGGTAGCGGGGAACCAGGACGGACATGGGACAGAGGTGCATGAAAAGTGGAGTGAAAAGCATTTCAGTCCAGGGTCATGGAGTATTGAGACGTCTTATAAAATCCCCAGGCAAGGACTTTCCTGATGGAGCAGTGGGTAAGAGTCCACCTGCCAAGGCAGGGGACACAGGTTTGATCCCCGACACAGGAAGATCCCACATGCCACGGAGCAACTAAGGCCTCGTGCCACAACCACTGAGCCTGCGCTCCAGAGCTGGAGAGCCACAACCAGCAAGCCTGCCTGCTGCAGCTACCAAGCCTGTCTGCCAGAGCCTGTGCCCCACAACAAGGGGAGCCACCACAACGAGAAGACGTGCGCTCAACCAGAGAGGTGCCCCCACTTGCCACAACTAAAGAAAGCTCACGTACCACGTGGAAGGCCCAGTGCAGCCAATGAATAAATAAAAACACGAAAATTAAGTCCCCAGAGCACTGACATGCTGACCACAGAGACCAGGAGCACTGACATGCTGACCACGGAGACCAGGAGCACCGACATGCTGACCATGGAGAGACGGGGATGAGGACTTGGGGCTTCAGCTTGGTTCCTGCTTTCTTCTTGGGTGGGGCTCTAGGCTGGGCTGCTTAAGAGCTCATTCCTGAGTCCTGATGAGCCTCAGGATCACCGGCAGAAGCTGAGACATCCTGAGCTGCTGCTGCCCTCAGCGTCCAGATGAGGCCAATGTGACAAATTAGAGAGCCTGGTTGGGAAGGGGTTGCTTTAGGGGACCCTTTTCAGGCTGTGACTGTTTTCATCAAACCACCCACCCCGCTTCCCCAACAAAATGCTTTTCCTTCTCATTCAGGTATGATTAGAAAAATGACCAGGCTCTGAGCTAAAAATACTAATGCTTCATGTTCCTCCACGGGGCGGACGGGATAAGACAAGAGAATCTACGAAAGTAACAAGGAATTTCATCCTTCGGTGGACTTCAGAATGGATATTTTAGACTCAGCCATCCATAAACACTGGGTAATATCATACTTTCTTCATGCCGAATGGATCCCACAGATTGAGCCACAAATCTGCATTTAACATCTCAGTGACGGCCGGCATCCTCCGTGCCCAGGTAGACAGGTGTATAGTCAAGGGCCAATCAACCAAATAGCATCATCTGCGGGCCGGAGTCAGCTGGGGAGGGGCTTGGAGCCAAAGAAACCCCATCAGCCCCCTGCCAGTGAGCTGTCTTTTGGATCCTGGTGGCTGCAGGGCTTGTAAGGTGCTGAACGATTTGACTCCAACTGCGACCCATGTGTTATCTCGACCACCTGCTTCCGTTCTTACCCTCACTCAGGGCTGAGGGGGACATGGCTGACTGTCCCTCGAGCTGTCTCTCTATCCTCTGCAAACCCTAGGATTTCATGTTTGTGCTTCTCCCTGCCTGTCCAGCCATTCCCCAGGCCTTCAGCTCCCCGCTTAAGCATCACAGCCTCCTGATAGATTAGCTGCCTATTCTGTGATGACTTGATTTGAGGCAGTAAATGCTAAGCTTACCACACACACTCAGTGCCACACACACACACACACACTTCAAACCTATAAGACCCTGTCCCTTCCCACTGAGTTTCCAGTAATCCAGGTACTTTCCCATCTTTGTCAAACTAAGTTAAAAACTTAGAACCTCCACCTCCTTCAACCGTCAGCTGAAACATCACCTCCTCCCTGAAGGCCCTCCTGACCAGAATCCATAAAGCTGCCCTTGCACATTGGTGCCCCTCCGCCCCTGGTGCCCCCACATTCCCTTCCCCTCCAAACAGTAGTTTATCCATGTGGCTGTCACAGATGGAAAACAAGCACCCATCTCAGCCATATTCAGATCATAACATCTGAGTCTAAACCACCTTTAACCTCCCTGGTCCCCACACTGCTCCTGACACATGGGAACCTACCTCACTCCACAACTGGGAACAGGGAAACTAAAAGGGCTTCCTTTCCTCATTTTATGAGCTAGAAACCTGGCTCCCACGAGGATGGGGCTTGAGAAGACGCAAGTCTCAAGGGGCTTCCCCTTCCCTTCCCCTCAATTCAGAAGCACGTGTCTGGGATCACCAGTGAGGCAAATTCTGCCCCAAGAAGATTGTGCCCAGCTCTATTTTTGATTCGGGAAAAGCAGGTAACTGTGTATTTAATAAAAGCCAGCATTACAGGGAGGGGCTTCACATTGTATCTGCCCAGCCCCATACCACACATCTTACATGCTTTATCTCCACTATCCTCAAAACAACCTGATGAGCTAAGTCCACTCACCCCAGTTTTACATAACAGGAAACCAAGACAGTATCATAGTCTTTTCCTGGCCGGGCACAGGGCTTTAAGCAGTCAAGCTGACTCAGGGTTCAAGCTCCAGTGGCCTGGGTCCAGACCCGCAGCTCAGAACTGTGTGTGAGCCCTACCCCTCTGTGTTTGAACTTCTCCAGCACAATTTCAAGAGTCTGGCTGGTGCTCCAGAGACTGGATGGCTTGCACATGTTTAGATCAACTTGTCAATGGCAGCCTTGCTCACCACAGATCTTCCCCATCTCTCCTCCCCTGACTCAGGAGGCTGACAGAGTGGTATATCGGATTTCCAAAGGTGTCTTTCATTAGAAAAATATATTCTTTTGATCACCCCCTGCCTTCCCAAAGTCGCAAAGGCTGAAGATCAAGTTGCCAAGTGGAATTCCATTCATCATGGAGATAAACATCAGCCTTCTACTCCCCCATGGCCACCTGCCAAGAGCACGTGTCAGCTGGTGGGCAGCTGGAGACAGGACAAGATGGCCTGGCCTGCAGAAGCCTGGGTTTGAATCGAAGCTTTGCTTCTGCTCTTGAGCACATCACTTCTCCTCTCTTGGTTTGCGTTTCTCCATCTGTACAGCAAGGCTGGCCTTTTTAAACTACGTGATGACTGAGCAATGAACTGATGAGTTAATCAGTGTGTAATATACCAGCCCTTTTCTTGCTCTGAGATACTCTGACTCTGATCCATTTCTCTAATGAACCACCCAGCTTAGTGCCTGGCCATACAGAATGAAGGTACACGGATGTAGGGCCAGCATTATACGCAGAGTCTACGAAATTTAGGCGATGATTCACAGCAGCAAGGCTTTGAGCTGGACCCCAGGCAGGATGTCAAGTTTATGAAGGTTGGGTCTCTCCCTTTCTGCTCACACTGAAACCTAGCTGTCCATCCACAGAGCTCCAGCATGAGGCGAGGAGCTGCCCAGGGTTGGGGGCAGCCAGGCTGGGGACAACGGAGTTGAATACAAGCTGACCCCTCAAGGTCTCTCCAAGTTCCACTGTCTCTGTTTCCCTAATAGTCCCTGTGAATAATAGATCTGGTCTCTGACACCGACATGATAAAGTGACCCGGTACAAAGTCCTATTAAGATAAATCATATTTAAGTTTAGGAAATTATATGTTTGAATCCTGTAATTTAATGTCACTGTGATGCCCGAGAGGAAGGAGAGGGAACTCAATTAGAGGCTAATTAGTCCACGTGACTCCCAACCCTGGACCGCCTCCTGCCTCTGCTGTAGGGAGTTAATCAGAATAACCCCTAACCCCAGTCCTGGTGCCTCAGTCTCTCTGCCTATAAAATGGGAACAGTCCTAGTGAAAGAGAGAAGCATGGCCTTGAACGAGAGAAGGAAGCAAGGGCTCCAAGGAAAGACCTGAGGGTCCCCAGTTCAGCACCACTGTCTCCCCGCCTCCCAGCATCTTCCCTCCTAGGGAAGGACCCTGCGGCTCCTCCTGGGGTCCCGGTAGGTTTCAGAGGGTGTGTGAACTCTGCACCACAGGATGGAAAATCTGTCTGTAGGGGGTCCAGTTTGCAGGGTGGATCTCAGAGCGTCCATCAGGTCTTCAGAAGGTGGCAGAGTTCAAACCATCACAAAGTACCACACCCCTCCATCCTTTCCTTCAGCATCCCTTACTCTCAAGCCCCTTCCTCTCTAAGCACCATCGTCCACTGTTTTCACTCTGGGCACGCTGCTACTCCTGCTATGGCCAGTGTGATTCTGGACACCATCCTAGCCCCTCACACCGTCCTGCTATCACTCTCAGTACCACCCACCCCGACAGACAGTGCTCTTTTCAGCCTCACTGTCTGTCTCCTAGGAGCCACCTCCATCAGTCCTCACCCATCCTGACATCTCTCTGGCTTCAGCCACTCTATGCTACTTCGTTGAATCCCCATCCCCTTCCAGCACCTGTGAACCAAGTCTCCCCAGAATCACTGCCGGGTGAGCTTCTCTCGCACTTCTCTTGGGCTCCAGCCTCTTCCCTTCTTCACTCATGCATCATGCTCTCCCTGGTCAACCCTTCCAGTGCCTCCAGGCTGAAGGGGCCCAGGTTAAAGCCTGCCTCTTGGATCCACAGAGGCGCCTGGCATTCAGCATTTAAGAGCAAGGAAGTCAAGGACTTCCCTAGTGGTTCAGAGGTTAAAACTCTGTGTGTCCAATGTGGGGGAGGCAGGTTCGATTCCTGATCAGGAACTAAGATACCGCATGCCAAGTGCTGCAGCCAAAAAGTAAATAAATTAATTTAAATAAAACCAGTTATAAACACAGGTTTAAAAAAAAAAAAAACAGCAAACACATTCATGTCACATCCATCTCATGCAGCTGAGATTGCTACAGACTCAGCAGCTACAAGCAGAAGATTCCCTCTAAACCTCTATCAGGGGAATACGAGGGTCAAGGTTCCCATGAAGAGGTTAATACATTGAAGGAAGCTCCATAACAGATGGAGTGGAGGTTCCAGAATCCTGGCAGAAGTAAGAAGGTGGGAGAGGGTGGCTGGGGGCTTAGCAGGGGTGTGGAGGCCATAAGGAAGGAAGCAAGAGTGCTCAGTCCAAGGAGACGTGCCCCTGAAACAGAGACAGCAGTGGGCAGGGTCAAGGGCAGAGTGGGATCTGGGAGGAAGGACGTGAATGGGATGAACTGACATCTAGGCTCAGAATGGAATAGGGGTACCAGTCTTCCGCGGCACTGCCACAGTATGCTGCTCCCACCCCCTGCTGCCCACCAGGGTCTGAGCCCACCTTGTCTTCTTAAAGCTCAACAGATGGGTGAGTAAGGGGTGAGAAGAAAAAAACCTAGCACGGGATGCAAGCCGATGACCCCATGGCAACCCAGCCCTGTAGGATGTAGATGGAAGGCCTCGGGACCCCAGCCAGCACCAAAGGAGGGGCAGGAACAAAACCTGGGTGCTGAGTCTCCAGGAATCAGTATCAAAGAAAGATTTCCTTTATGATGGACCCAATGATGATGGTGACAGTGACAACTCGGATAGAGAGAATAAGAGAAGAACTTCTCTTTCAGCCGCACTTACTAAGTCTTAGTGTAGTCTTAAACTTCAGTAACTTCAGAGACAGAAATGCTATAAATATACAAAACTCATTTGAAAGTTGGCCTAAATTTCTTTTGCATTTATTCACTTTTGTGAATTTTTAAAAATAAGTCTTTAAATTTCCTTTATTTTTTTTTTCCCTTCCCAGTCCCTCTGGCTGAACACAGCAAATATTGACTGAAATGAAAATTAAAATGAAAAGTGTAGAAATTCACAAAACTAAACACTTCAAGAATGGAAAAACTTCAACCTGCAAATAATGCATTCGGTAAGCTGATAGCATAAATGCTTCTGATGTTATTAAAGCTTAAAATCGCGAAAGCTTTGGGGACACTTTGTATTTAAAAGCCATCCTCTTAACCAGTTCTCCCGATAATCCCCTGCAGGGTAGGTACCATTATCGCCCCCATTTTAGAGACAAAAAACTGAGGGTCAGTGAGGTTAGGAAACTTGCCTGAGGTTACTCAGGGGGAAATTCCATAACAGAGGCTACTGCCCCTTGTGATCAAAATGAAGCTCCACCTAAGGAGAGGTTTAAGAAGGATGCCCCCAGCTCAGGCAACGGGACCTCTAGGGGGACCTGCCACACAAGCTGCCTACATAGCAGAAAATTATTTCAACAGAATGCAAACCAAGGAAAACCAGACAGTGGGCCTCAGAGATTATCTCAGGAGGAGAGCTCCAGGGTGTAAGCGGAATCTGAGCCTCGGGCTGGGGGGGAGGGGAAGAGCAGGAGTGTTTGGGGGATGTTGACACTGACCTCTCTGATGGGAGGGCGTGGATCAGATAGGGAAGGGCTAACGGAGAGTAACAGGAAACCCAAAAGGAGACCAGAGAGCTGCAGGGAGTGGAAATGGATGAGAAGTGTGGGGCTTGGTGACATGCATGCCCTGTGTGGCTGCTCAAATATTAATCCACAATATATTTTAATGACAGAGACAGCAGTGAGTGTGGGAAGGAACATGAAGGACTTTGGGTACCCTGAATAATGGGGTTGTCACTCCAGATTCTTATGGTTTCTTCTTGAGTAGGAACTTCAGCAAAACCTTTGGCCAACAGTTAAAGTGCAGATGTCACTTCCAAACGTGAACCAGCAGCTCCCTCACAATCCCATCATATCAGGCGTCTCCTAAGGTAACCACCCCCACAGACCACATCTCAGATCCCCAAGATACCTGGCCTTTCCTACTGGGCAAGGGTCAGGCTTGGGGTCGGAGAGGCCCATTAAACCCTGCTTAAGGACTTTCCTGGTGGAGACAGGAGACAGCCAGCACGGTCACAGTCAAGGTGGGGAAGAGAGGCCCCACCCACTGGACAGGGCAGCGTGCCCCAGCCATCCGTCTACAGCACCTTCGTCCTTCAGGGAGACACAATGGGCTTGGCCAACACAAGTCCACAACTGAGCAGCCACAAGTCCTCGGCAGCCACGGTGAGATAAGTGAGCCCAGAGTCCAGTGCCCCCAACTCCCAAGGCCCCATCCCTGCCCCCATGGAGCCACCTCTCCAAGGCTCAGCTCAGGTCTCGGAGAGTTAAAGTCCCCAACCTGGGACGCCTGCAGGCCATTCACATTCTGACCTTCCTGCAGGACAAGGTGGGGGGAAAAGGGTGGCCTTGAGCTTGGTGAGGATACCCCAGATGGGGGCATGATGAGGGGAAGGGGGGCCTACGTGTGAGTCCTGGCTCCCCCTTTAGCTTCAGTTTTCTCAAGCAGAAGATGGAAGCCACAGTAGTCATACCTGTCTACCTCACAGGATGTTGAAGATCAAAATGCAAAAATGCCTCTGACAAGGCAAATGTTACATAAATGCCATTTGCCTCTTCCCCTCCCTTATCCAACTACAGGATCATTCTTCCAAACAGACCTCCATATCCCTCTCTTTCCACAAGCTGCCGACCTCAGTTTATACATCAGAAAATCCAAGGCAGTAAAGCTGCCTTCCAGGCAGGGCTGCTGTGACCAGTTGCTCAGGCTGTGCACTGTACAAATCCAGGGGTCATCACATATAAGGGGCACCCCTGGAGCTGAGCAGAGCTGTGACCTTCCATACAAAGGGCTACTGTGAGAATTTCATTTGTTAAATCAGTTTGGGAATGCCAAAGACTGCAAAGATTAGCTAGCATCACAACAGTTATCCAAAGACGTTTTATAATCACCCTCTCTCCACTGATCCTCTCCTGGCAGAGTCCACATGTTTCTAGTACTTAGACTTCTTAGCTCACTGTACAATCATCAATAACAATGACAAACACACACACACACACACACACACACAAATTATATAAACTCTGATTTTAATTACTACCCCCAAGATCCCTCTATCTTATAAACCCAGTATTTTCCAAACTTGAATGTGTATGTGAATCATTCACAGAACTGTGAAAATGCAGATTCTAACTGGGGGGAAGGAGGCTGAGGAGGAAGAGAAGGGAGGTGCCGAGACTCTGCATTTCTGACCATCTCCCGGATTCTTGTTACGGTGAGGCTGATGCTGCCATTTTATGGACCGCACTTTGCAGAATGAATTTGTTAACTCCCCCACCACCAGACACTGACATGAGGGATGGACTTTCTTTTCCTCTTGATTTGTTAAGGACTAGCTAAAAATGACAGGTCAGGAAACTGAGGCCTATAGGTCACATCTAGCCTGCACCCTCTCCTGCTAAGTACAGTTTTATCCAAGCCCATGTATCTACATTTTTCCCTGGGGCTGTATTTATTTATGTGTTTATGTCCCGTCTAAGGCTGTATTTATAACACAGCCATGTCTATTTATTTTCATACTATCCATAGTCCTCTCTGCACAATGGCAGCAGCATTGGGCTGAATAGTTGTGACGGAGCTGGAACTATGTATTCTGGTCTTCTAAGAAAAAGCTTGCTGAGACCCAAGAGAGCTGACCAAGCCATTACAGTGAGACAAACTTGAACTGAGTGGGTGCAGGGGCCAGAGTGAGACAGAGAGGGGAGAGAAACGATGAAGCGAAAAGCCAACACACTCCATTACCCTGTTTTCGGTCCCAGGGCCCGGCCAGCCCACTTGTTTCAGAGGAGAGTTAGCTCCTGTCAGTCCTTCTCCACAGCAGGATACTAGATGAGGTCTGCTCGGGTTTCCTGTTGGTGGAGAAACCCGATACACCCTGGGAAGCTGTGGCAAGTCCGTCTTGGCCTCCATCACAGAGGCCTAGTGGAGTTGGCAGAAGCCAGCCTGTAGGCAGGGGACTGTGATTTTGTTTGCTGTGGTCCAAGCTGTTCTAGGAAACCCAGCTGGCCCCTAGCTGTGTCTAGAGGCATGGCCAGCCACCCACCTCAGAGGGCCAATTAACCCTGACACGAAGCCACCAAGCGAAGGATCCACTGTCAAGAGGCTGGCTATAAAGAACCCCTTGGGGGTGATTCAGCATTTGTTCAGGATATATACTGAAGGGGTTATTTAGGCTCTCCAGGCTGACCTGCTCTGCTCCCTCACATGAGTCACAAATTCTCTCAACCAGGGTGGTGGGCAGGTGACTCCAGCATCTGCTCAAATACTTCCAGTGGTGGGGAGCTCACTACCACACATGCGTCTGTTTGTGTAAATCCCTGTGAGGAAGAGGCTCAGTGAACTGAGCTCACATTTGCTTCCACATGACAACCGTCTGCTCTCCAAGAGCCGTGCTGCAGAGCCACGGAGCAAGTCTCACCTGCGTCACCAGCATCAAACTTCAAACCTCTTCTGGGGGTGACCTTGGTTGGATATGCTGCTTGACCTCTTGGAGCCTCCATCCCCTCACCTTTGCACTTTTCAGTAACTGAGTCATGTCTGACTCTTTGTGACCCCAGGGGCTGCGGCAAGCCAGGCTTCCCTGTCCTTCACCATCTCCCAGAGTTTGCTCAAATTCATGTCCATCGAGTTGGTGATGCCATCCAACAATCTCATCCTCTGTCGTCCCCTTCTCCTCCTGCCTTCAATCTTTCCCAGCCTCAGGGTCTTTTCCAATGAGTCAGCTCTTCACATCAAGTGGCCAAAGTACTGGAGTTTCCATTTCAGCATCAGTCCTTCCAATGAATATTCGGGGTTGATTTCCTTTAGGATTGACTAGTTTCATCTTCTTGCTGTCCAAACGACTCTCAAGAGTCTTCTCCAGCACCACAGCTGAAAGCAGCAATTCTTTGGTGCTCAGCACTTTTTATGCTGGGAAGGCCCTAACTGAACACAGAGAATGCTTGTGAGGGTCAGTGTGGCAGTGGTCATCAAGCTGTCTACAGGATGTCATGTGATGCTCATGCTAACTGTGATGAGTGGAGACCAGTTATTCCACAAATAAGGAAACAGGCTCAGAGGGTAAGTGACTCAGCTAGGGAGGGGAGGGACAGGGCAGTTTTCAGATCCAAGCACACTGACACAACCTGAATGCTCTGTGGGTCTTGTCATCTCTCCAGAAAGTAGGGGAGCAATATGGAGAGAAGGAAATCCTCAGGCCTCCCGATTCCAGATCTGAGAATTCCAGAACAGGCCCCTGAAGGCTTGAAATACATCAGGTCAATCAAAACCTCTCTTTGTTTGCCAAAAGGAAATGTTTTATCAATTCCCCCAACAGGAAATTTGATTTCCAATCTTATCACCACTTTATCATTTCTTCCCAGCTGCTACCAAGATCACAGCTTCAGAGATGGTTAAATGTTTGTCACATTTCATATTATCATCCCCATTTTTCACATACCGGAAGCTGACGGAGGCTTGTTGGAAATGCTGGGATTAAATCTCGGCTGCTGTGCAACTGTGTGTGCAGGGCTGGTGTGCACATGGCTGCCTGGATGTCTGTCGTCCAGGTGGCACCAGATGGAGTCTTGTGTGACAAGCAGGAGTGAGGCTGGGCAGCTGGAGACGGGGGCCGGTGGGATGCTAAGTCTTCCTCTGCACCCATGTCCCTGATATTCCCGCTTCTATTCAGTTCTTCCCATCGTGCATGCGTGCAAGTTGCTTCAGTTGTGTCCAACTCTTTGGAATCCTATGGACTGTAGCCTGCCAAGGTCCCCTGTCCACAAGATTCTCCAGGCCAGAATACTAGAGTGGGTTGCCATGCCCTCCTCTAGGGGATCTTCCCAACCCAGGGATCGAACCCACACCTTTTATGTCTCCTGCATTGGCAGACGGTTTATTTACTACTAGTGCCACTGGGAAGCCCTCTTCCCGCCACCCCTGTCTTTTCGAAGGCTTCCATCTCTCTCACTTGCATTCCTTCAATCATGTCCTCCAAGCCAGCGTGCGCAGCTCCCTCTGCCAACCTTCTCCCACCTTCCCCACACACAGTCATCAGGGCGGTCCTTCTCAATGGCAGATCCAGTCATGCCACATCCCTGCTCTGAATCTGTCAGTAACTTCCTGGAGTAGATCTCAGTCTCCACGACACCTGCCAACAAGTTCTGCTCTGCATGACCTCTGCCTGCTCTAGAGCCTGCTCCACGACTGTAGCCTCTGAGGGCTCCTTCCAGTCATCCGCTGGGTCAGGCTCTCACCTCCACACTCTGCCACCTCTGCCTGGAGCCCGCTTTCCAACTCTCCAAGACGGCAGGTTCAAGGCAGCTGCCTCCATCCACAAATGGCAGCCTCTGTCCTCTCCCCTTGAACCTGAGCAGGCTCCGTGGCTGCCTTGTTCAGCAGGGCTCAGGGGAAGAAACGCCCTGCTGGCCTGTGGCCCCCATGCCTTAAGGGACTGGCAGCTGCCACTCCCTCTCTAGGGAGCTCTGCGTGACCTGTAAGACAGTGGTCTGCCTGCCAGAGAGGCCAGTTCCCAACCATCCCTACCGAGGTCCCAGGCATGAGAGTGAAGCCTTCTTGCATCCCTCAGACCAGGCTAGCATCCAGCTGAAGGCCATCAAAGGACCTCAGCTGATGCCAGGTGGAGCAGAGGAACCTCTGAATGAGTGCTGTCCAAACTTCCAACTTACGGAACCAGGAGACACAACAAAGTGGGGGCTGTTTTAAGCTTTAAGTTTTGGGGAAGCTATTACGGATAAGCCCGTTCTCTCTCTCCCTCCCCTGTGTGGACTAGCACACATGCCTCCTTCTCTCTGGAAGCCGCTTCTGACGACACCAGCCCACTGCAGGTGCGTCTGCTCTGTATGCCCATGGGCATCCTCACCTCCCCCACCTAACTGTGCCCAGCGGCTAACTTCTCTGCCACCACCTTACCAGGTCCCAGAGACGAGGATCCCGTGTCTATCTGCCTCAGCACCATGCCTTCGACAGAGACCACTGTAGTCGTTACATAAATATCTCACAGAAGCGTGAATGCGCAGGTATACGAAACACTCATGACACCTAAGGGGTTCCCGATTAGGGCTGAGAGGTAAGCTAAGGGCACAACCAAGTGCTCACAACCGGCCAGCAGGGTTCAGTGACTCTCCATCAAGGCTAGGCAGGAGCTCAGGCATAAATCATGTCCAGCCTGAGGACGCTGGGTAAGTAGATATTCCAAAACATGCCCATTAAACTTCTCTAGACATCTTCATCTGTGATAAGTGATTCCTAACAACATACCACAGTTCTGCTGTCATTCAGTTGCTGAGTCATGTCCAACTCTTTGCGACCCCATGGACTGCAGCCCACCAGGCTCCTCTGCCTCCACTGTCTCCCGGAATTTGCTAACATTCATGTCCATTAAATTGGTGATGCCCTCCAATCATCTCCTCCTCTGCTGCCCCCTGCTTTCACCTTCAGTCTTTCCCAAGACAAGACGGATAACAACTCCCCCACCAGCCACTGCAGACACCTGCGCTCACCTGAACACCGGCCTAGTTTGTCTATTCATTCCTTCACGCCTTCATTTGTTCAAGACGCATCTATCAGGCATCTCCTGCACACCAGATGCATTCCCAGTTGCTGGAGACTCAGCGCCAAAAACACGAAGTCACCAGAGCCACGAGGGCCAGACCTGGAGCACCTCAGACAGGGCTGATCAGGGGAAGGCTGCTCGGGACCTGGGATGAGTTCTTGAGGAAGGGTGAGTGTCACTGAGGGGAGCTGGGTGGGAAGGAGGAGCCCCAGGTATAGAATTCCCTGCACCCCTTGCTTCTGAGTCATCAAGAAACAGACTGCCCATGGCTGATAATCATGACATTAAGAGCAGCTGGGAACTGGGGCTAGAAAGGAGAGGTATCCTTGTAGTGGGGCAGGAGCAGATGCTTTTCAGAAGAGAGAAATGAAATAGGCAAAGCCCAGGCCTCCAGTGATGGAGAAAGGCTGAGACTTGTTAAAGGGGGGGGGGGGGGAAGAAAAGCTTGAGGCAAAAGGCAGAGTTAAAGCTTAATTAAGAAAGCAGGCATTTCAGGTTCACACACATAAGCAAACAGAATCCCCTGGCCCCTCCTGATCATCACCAAGTCATTGCTTTAAAGCAGTGGTTTGCCCTGCTTGAACGGCCCTTAAATACAAGTTGAAAGTCATGGACATACGAGTAAGTGAAGAAGGCGCTCCTTGACACCTTGGTTCCTAGCTTGACTGGCCACGTGTGACCTGGGGAAGGTCACCCCTCACCCGTGGGACCTCTGTTTCCCTCCCCTCCAGCAACACACCAGGGCATGGCGGGGACGGAGTCAAATGGATCTCCTCTCATTCTGGAGCCGTGTGACCTACTTTGATGTTTAACACAAACTCACTTTGAGTCCAATCCTCTGGGGTCCGCATCTCACCTCCATCACTTTTGGCCTGTGTGACCTTGGGCACAGCGGGTTAGCACTTGGAACTTTGCTTTTCTCACCTTGAGATTGGAGTTTTTAATGCCAGCCCCCTACTTCTGTGAGAATTAGGCAGACCGAGTCCAAAGCATCAGTTCCTGGGGAAGTTAATCTTCTTTCTCCCCAGGAGAGCTGCTGCTGTCTCCTGCAGGGCACTGCCCCAGCCAGTCAGCATCAGCAACTCCACAAGGTACCCCCACGGAAAAGATGCAGGTGGCAGATTCAGCAGCGATGTGTGCTGATGCTTGCTGGTACTTGCTGTCCCACTGTGTGAAACAGCACTCTTACTCCCCATATTCCTCTGGCTGGGTTAATACTCCCTCCTTCCTCTCCAGGCCAGAGTTTGGGAGCCCCTTCCTCGTGGGTATTGCCTCAGAGCCCCAGCTTCAGGGCTGAATCTCTTGCTACCATCAGACTCTTCAGGAAGCATCACAGTTACCTGCCTCTCCGTCTTCCGAGGCACTCCCTCCGCTCCCAGGACCAGAAGTTCTGGGAGAGTAGAGACACACGAGTTTCCTTCTGACTTTCCCAGACGTTGCCTGGCACTTTGCAGAAACCTCATGACTGTTATCTAAGTCAACTTTTTGACTTGTTTTCTAAGTCAACTCTTTGACTTGTTATCTAATTCAACTCATTCCAACCCCACAGCTCCACAGCCACCAGCTAACTGAGCAATCTTAGGGAATACATATCTTTCTAGTCTCACCTGTGAAATGAGCTCAAGAGTAACTACTAGTTACTCACCAGAAAACACCATCAATAACTGGACACCTGTTTTCTTATATACCACTAAGAAAACAAACAAGCAAAACAAATGAAAAAAAAAAGGATACTTCCACAAACCTTTGACTCAATGTTTTTAATCTCTTGGAATTTCATTTTATATTTATAATAATTTTAAAATCTCTGAGATTTAATCCGTATAGATTTTATCTCATGTCACTCTTGCATGTATGTGTGCTAAGATGCTTCAGTTGTGTATGACTCTCTGCGACTCACTGGACTATAGTCCACCAGGCTCCTCTGTCCGTGGGATTCATCAGACAGGAGTACCGGAATGGGTTGCCATGCCCTCCTCCAGGGGATCTTCTCAACCCAGGAATCAAACCCATATCTCTATGTCACCTGTGTTGACAGCCGGGTTCTTTACCACTAGTACCAACTGGGAAGCCCATGTCACTCTCGGGCATGAATAAAAAGGAAATTTTTAAATAAAAATAAACTATAAATTCAAATGTGTTTGAAGTATTCCTAAATGTTCTTAATAGTCAGAGTTACTCTGCCATCCAAAAATCATCAGGTAACTTTCCAAACAACACGCCACTCCCTCCCACCCCTGTATCATTAAGATTATTGGTGATACAGCATTTCTTACAAGAATCCTTGAAAGAAACCAACAGTCACGTTTGCTGTGTTGAATGTGGCTCTTCAGTGGTGCAGAGCTGGTCTGCTATTGATGCCTGCTCCCCAAATATGGCTAAAGAGTGCTTATTTGCCAACACTTCCTGCCTTTCTCCACAATCATTTATCCCTGGGATCTGAAAGAAGCTTCTACAATTTTCTTCCAAGCTGCTGACACCCATTCTGTCAGTTCTGATGCTTGTACGAGCACAGACAATGACAAGTACACCACGATGCTACAGGACCAACAGCAATTACAAGATGACATCAGTGATAAGGCAGGGCCCAATTTCCAGACACTAATGAATGGAAACATATGCCTCTTGATATTGATGAATTACAGCAGCTCTTGGGAGTTGTCCTTAGAATGAAAACATGACTTTTTTTGAAAAGCTTCTAGCAGGGTCTCATACAGGGTGGGAGCTAACATCGTGTATCTTTCTTTTTTGCCGGTCTGGAGATGTTACCTCTGATAGTAAGTCTCCTGACTATGATAAGTGGTTGATGGAAAGAAGAGAAAATTTCAACACACAGAATGAACATCTGATGGGAAATAGGGAAAAGATGAGAAGCAATATAGAGTACTGGGTTTCTAAACCTACATCCACAGTGACTATACAATTTGTCATCCAAACCAAGATACATTTGAGCGTTAAAAATGGTCACTCTCAAATCATTTGCCTGGGGGGGACTTCCCTGGTAGTCCAATGGCTAAGACTCCACATTTCCAACTGGTCAGGGAACTAGATCCCACATGCCTCAGCTAAGACCCAGCACAGCCAAATAAATAAAAACAAATAGTAGAAAATAATTTGACTGGGTTTATAGTCAAAAACTGAGACTGACCCAGAAGATCCTGGGTATATATGTGCATGCTCAGTTTTGTCCAACTTTTTGTAGCCCCATGGAATGTGCCTGCTAGGTTCCTCAGTCCATAGAATTTCTCAGGCAGAATACTATAGTGGGTTGTCATTTCTCACTCCAGGGGATCTTCCTGACCCAGGGATCAAACCCGCGTCTACTACATCTCTTGAATTGGCAAGCGGATTTGTTACCACTGAGCCACTTGGGAAGACCCCTCACATGAAGACTGATTTTCCATCCAGAAAGTCAGGATGAAATCAGATGCAAAATTCACTCTGCTTGTATTGGAGTGCCTTTGTCCAAAACGAGAGAGGCCTTGAGATAACTGAGGGGCATGCAGGTGCCTCTGGCTCCCATCCCAAGAAGGCTGAACAATAAATTCCAAAACTGGTTAAAACCCAAAGCTGCTGTGTTGTGGGAGATGCCCCCCTTCCCAGCTGTTATTTATGGTGCAGAGAAAAAAGAACCACACAGATGATGGATCTGCTTTTATCGGATAAAAATGGGAGGAACAGTGAAAGATCATGGTGAGATATTGTGCAGAACTTCAGGAGGACACTTTAAAAACGTGTATTAGAGAAAATGAATTTTTCACTGGCTAAAATGTATTCATTTACAGTCGGGACATCCATATATTTATGAGTGTTTTAAGCTCTAAAAATAGTAACTCAGGACAGAATAACAAACAGTCTCTTAATAGCCCTAATTTATCAGACTCAGCAGTTTAAGAAAAATAAATAAAGAGAAATAGGAATGTGAGAAAGAGAAAGCAGAAAGTAGGAATCTGAAATACTGCAAATGGTGCCACCCAAAAGCTTACTCCACGTGTGTCTTCTTAAGGAAATGAATCTTCGAGATTAGCTCAGAGAAAGTCAAGGGTGGCTTCAAAAGCAGCCAGGTTGGGTGCTGATAAGGCTGACGCAAGGTGTGGATTGAGGAAGGTGGCTTGGTCATGTTGCTCCACCTCTCTTTTATGAATGAAGACCTCTGCCTTCATGTCTTTGAATGTATTTCTTTGAGGTCTCCAATTCTCAGTCTCCTAATTGTTTTCTTCATTCTCCTTTCTCTTTCCTCATTGGATCTTTTCTGTGGACTGCGACCAATCTGTCTATTTATTGTTTGTTTGTTTATGGCTGCACTGGGTCTTGGGGCTGCCCGCAGACTTTCCCTAGTTGTGGCAAGCGGGGTCTACTCTTTGTTGAGGTGCCTGGGCTTCTCATTGTGGTGGCTTCTCTTGCTGTGGAGCACAGGCTCTAGGGCGTGGGGACTTCAGGAGTTGTGACACGTGGCCTCAGTAGCTGTGGTGACAGGCTGAGTTGCCCCCACGGCCTGTGGGATCTTCTCGGACCAGGGGTCAAACCCGTGTCCCTCTGCACTGTCTGGCGGATTCCCATCCACTGCCCCAGTAGGGAAGTAGTCCTGCAGTCCCCAGTAGGGACTGCAACCAATTTATATCTGCAGCCTAACTTTGATGATTACCTCCCTTTGGGATGCCAAGGAGACACAATGGAAAGTACACAGAAGCTGGAGGCAGACCTGGGTTCACATCTCGCTTCTGGCGTTTTTTGTGCTATGTGACCTGGGGCAAATTACTGGAACTCTCTGAGTCTTGGTTTACCTCTCCACGAAATAAGATTAACACAAAACCATCAATCCCTCCTTTACATAATTTTCTTTCCTTACTAGAAAGGTCTTCTTCATCCTGAGCCAGGATCTGACCCCTATAAGTTCTCTCATCAATTAAAAACATGCCTCACAGTTTACCTCATTATGATTTCAACCTAAGGGAAACATCATTTGCAACATAAATATTAGCCCCCTTGATATATAAAGATTCCTAAGATATTAATAAGAAAAGCATACCTGAAGCAAAATAATGATCATTGTAATAAGAATCATAGGAAAGGACATGAGCAGGAAAATAGCAAAAGAAGAAATAAAAATGACCAACCAAAAGTGAATATTTAAAAAGAGAAAATCATCCAAACTTGTAATTAAAGAAACAAAAATTAAAACAATGCCTGTGAACTTTTAAAAGTTCAAAAAGAGTAATAGTAAGTGCAGAAAACTGTTGCTCATGGTGCTAAAATTTGGTAAAACTTTTCTAGATGGCAATTTTGAACATCCACCCAAAGTCGTAAATATCTGGAAACACCCTGACTCTAAAATTTCATTCAAGAAATTTATCTCAAGGACAGTGTTTTGTGTTTTTTTTAAGCTCCCCAAAATTTATGTATAACGATGCTTATCATGTTACTTAAATTATAGAAAATACGAAAACATTCTAGACACCCAACAACAAAAGGAGGATAATGTAAAGTAAGATAAATGAAATTCACTGCAGACATTTAAAAGTATGCTTTTGAGAAAATTTAATAATGGGCAAATGGGCATTAAACAATTACTAGATGCAAGTACAGTAGTTATCTCAGGATGGTGGGATTATGAATGACCGTTCTCTTCGCATATTTCAGGATTTTGAATTTTCCATTCTAAATGGAGGAAGGAGGAAAGAACAGAAGTGGGAAGTTGGAGAGCACAGACACCAGCAAGAGACAGGTCTGTTTCCACCTGGATAGGAATGCAAATAATAGAACTAGTCAGGAAAGAGGCGGAGGCCTTGGCTGATGCGCTTGCTCCTGACACACCACGTGAGATTCTGCTCTTCCGTTTGGCTCGCTGCGCTGCGGTTTTCCTCCTTGTCAAGTGAGGGCAAAAGCTCCCAGCCCAGTTCACTCACTGGGTTGCTGCGATGATATAAAAGGGGTGCCATGTGTGAAAGCACTCATAAAACAGCAAAGTGCTCTACAAGTCCTGGTAAGTGTAATTACCGCCTTCGTTAGTGTGATCATTCTCTCTTGCTCCATTATCCTTTGCTGGAGAGCTGCTTGTCAGGCTGTGAAGTGCACTCGCTATTTCCACATTTGCAGAGTGAAGTGCATGGGGCTGCCCAGACCTGTTTCAACAGATCTGCAGCACCAAGCAGGCACCTGAGAGAGACCTCAGAACTGCGGATGGGAGTACACGTGGACCTAAGAGAATGGGCATTGAGCGACCAGGGATGAAGCTAAACTTGTCAGTTGTAAACTGTGTGGACTCAGCTCATTCCATCTGCCGGAGTGCCATTCATTCATCTGTGAAACGGTGGTGGTAACACCGGTCCTAGTTCCATCACGTGATCGTTTGGGAGGAGGCATCCACAGCGTGTATGTGATTCTCGATGACCACCAACCTGCATGGATGGACCCCACATGGAGAGCGCTGTGTAGTCTTGGCCTCTGCATACAAAAGACAGGTCCTACAGGATGTGGTTCCACTGGGAGTGAGTTAAGAAGCAGTATGTGAAAGAGGCTGCGTGAGCACGTTTTGCAGACTCATTGGATTTTAAACAATAGCACGTATTATTACTGTAAGACAAGTATTTATAAGACTTCTCAAAGGTTTCAATATGACGCTCTTGTAAATGTGAATCTCCAAGAACAGGTTCAATTTCCTAAAGACCCTGCACCACGGAACCCTCTCTTTATGGAGCATCTGCCTTATGTTCCTTGGCACCTGAAACAAAACTAACTGTAAGGACCTCAGCTGAGTTATAAACTCGCGTCTCTGAGGCCTCACTCTCCTGATCTCTATGATCCTGAACCAAAGACTAGCATGTAGTTTTCTTAAAAGGAAATATCACTCTTACACATTTAGGCATGTTAATGCTAACATGTCTCACCCACTCACCCATCACTTCCCTATTAATTATTTGCTTTTTTAAAATTAATCCATCTATCTACCCATCCATCATTCTGTCCATCTATATGCTTATTCCTGTTTAACAGATTGAAAGACCAAGGATGAAGGAGATGAAGTAATTTGCTTCAGGATAAGTAGAGCTTAGATTCAAGCCTAGATGTATCTGATTCCAGGGTCTGCTGTCTTTTCTTTGTATCACAGTCTTCCACCTCCCAACCACCACTGCCAGGCCCCGGACCCCAGAGAGTCAGGAAGGCAAATATTAATACAGAAGTAGGAGAGAAGCAGGAAGCCACATCCAGACTGAAGCCAGGAGCAGCTGCAGGCCTTGGAGTGGTAGAGGTCCAGAGAGGGGAGGGGAGACCGAGGCCCCCCTCCATCCTGTGGGTGTGGGCTGGGCCTGAGAAATGGGCTCATTATGGTAGACTGGGGCTCCCACTGGGCTCAGTTCTCAATGAGTTATGATGATAATACCTGTATGTCAGGAGGCTCTGAGAACTCGGAGAGCTTATGTGTATGGAGGCCCTGGTGAAGCTCTGCGAACGTGTGAAAGGTACGATGCCCCCTTTCATCCCGAGTCTGTATGGTCTGGTCACAGACCAGTTTCCACGGGTGGGGTCACCATTTACTGATGCCCACCATAGTCAAGGGCATTTTATGGACAAAAACCAGGTTCCTTCCCTAAAAGAGACCACAGTCTATTTGACCTCATTCACGTCTCTGCTTTCCTTGGCAGGGAGGACTTAAGGTATCAAGAAACTTCTTTACAAACTCTGTAAAATCAGCTGAAACATCCAAGGCTTGCCTATATCTGATGAAGAGATGGTCAGAGAGCAAGTTCATGAACTCTGAGAATACCAAGTTCGAAGAAATTATACCACTACTGTTATTAATAATAGTAATAACAGCAGAAGCAGCAACCTTGACCGAAGTCACATTATATGATGTTTCCTAATGTTCTCTTTCCACATATCTGATTTTTGTTAACTGATACCAAGTAAGTAGCCTTTCTGATCCCCGAGAGACCCTTTATTTTCCTTTTCTCCTTTTGTTCATTAAAAGCAAAAGAAGGAGAAAGTGTTTCTTGTTAAAGATGGTCCCGTGCTGCAAAGGGCACTGGATATAAGGCGTGTGTTTTAGTCGAGGACACAGGGAGCAGAAAAGCTTGACTAATTATGTTCCTAATTACTTGAGGCATCTTCCATTTGACAATATAATTATGCCAGGGTGAGATGTCTCAATTACTGAGGGAAAGGGAAAAAACCTCTTCCCCACCACCTTTCCCCTTGCAGTTATTTGAAAGTGAAAGTTGCTCAGTGTCCAACTCTTTGGGACCCCATGGCCTGTACAGTCCATGGAATTCTCCAGGCCAGAATACTGGAGTGGGTAGCCTTTCCCTTCTCCAGGGGATCTTCCCAACCCAGGGATAGAACCCAGTTATTTATTTAGGCTAGATTAAAAAAAAAACAACAACAACTTTTTCTCAACTCAGAGGTTATTTACCAAAACATGAAGCCCTACCCCCTCTCTTAAGCCATGACAGTCTATGTTAGTTTTCCCTCCAGCAGGAGGTATTTCCAAAATAAATGAGGTCTGCTCAAAGGAAATAGACCTTTCAAGGACCATCCATTTACTCTGTTGTCTTTAGTTAAGTTCAGTTCTTAGCAGGGTATGACCTCCCACAGTATCTTTAAGAATGTTCCAGAAAGATCAAAAATGTGAAGGCATATAATAGTTCTTACTTGAAGTCAGGTTCTAAATACACCAGATTTGAGTTGGACATCAATTCTGAGATGCCTCTGGTTGAAAAGTTTTGGTAGTTGCCAGCCAGATATCCGGCCGAAGAGATCAGCCAGAGGGAGGAGCAGACGTTAATGAAATCCTTGTGTCCAGGGACTAACAGTGTATAGCGAAACAGACCTGATTCCTCCCTCATCCTCTGGGAACCACAGTTCCTAATGGTGAACTGGCTGGCTTAGGAGGGTTTGTGTGGTCCACAGACCAGCTATGTCAGCATCACCTGGGGGCTTGTTAGAACTGCAGATTCTCAGGCCTCTCTCCAGACTTCCTGCACTGCAGAAACATCTCCCAGGTACTCCATGTCCACACTGAGGTTTCAAAGGCTCTAGAATAGCCTACAATTGTGACATACTTCCTTTCACCCTTTCTCAAAAGACAATCTCAAATTAACACCTTCCCCCAGGCTCTACTTTTCATGTATTTCTAAAAAAACTGACAGACTGAGTTACCAGCAGGTGCGGAAAACACTTTTAATATCTGATTGATTGGCACCACCTACCCAGGGTGCTGTTTGGATAAAGGATAATTAGGCAGCATCAAAACCCAGTGGGGAAAGAACTCTGTGATCAATTAGTGATGTCTGCCATAGGCACAGACTGGGGATGACAGATATGTTCAATTAGATCTTAAAGGGTTTACTTTTTTTTTTTTTGGCTTTTTAAAAAAATTAACTTATTAATTTTAATTGGACGCTAATTACTTTACAATATTGTGATGGTTTTTGCCATGCATCAACATCAATCAGCCATGGGTGTAGGGTGATCCCCTACACACCTACGCCAAGGGGCTCAGGTGTGTCCCCCATCCTGAACCCCCTCCCACCTCCCTCCCCACCCCAGTTACTTCTTAAAAGAGGGCTTCGAGGCATGGGTGGGATAGGCGAAGACCCTGGGAATTAAACGACCTAGATTCCTGGACTGCATGCTTGGTTTCTGACCTCAGATGAAGGTGTTGAACTCAGATCACAAAAGGACCTTTCTACCCTGAGGGGCTTTAATCCCATGATCTCTGATCACATGCAAATACAGTCATCACAGCTGCTCATGCTCTCATGAAGGCAGATTTTGTTTGTATGTCACAACAACCCCAGCTTCCCTTAAGCCAGAGCCCTTGCCTTAAATAATAGTCTGGCAGTGCTTGCGGGGGTGGGAAGGAGGAGAGGGAGTTTGAGGGAGGTGGAGAGGGGAAGCCGCCAAGCACGCTAGCCTAAAGCAGAGCCCCGCCCTCCACCTCTGCTGCTGCTGCTAGACATCTGTTTTCAATGAAGCTAAGGAAATTCCTGACCCCACTCCTGCATTCCATCCTTCCTGCCCTGCTCCCCGTCTCCATGTTGGCCTCTCCCTTCCATGGGCTCTGACCTCGGCCAAAACGCTCAGGGACCAGGAAGTAGAACAAGACCTGGTGCCCTGACTTCCCTGGCGGTGGCGAGCTGCCAGCTTTGATTCCCGTAGGCTGCCTAAAGGTCCCTAGGAGGAAAAGCCACCTCCGGGAGGCACCTAGTGGCGCTAGTGGTAAAGAATCTGCCTGCCAGTGCAGGCCATATAAGAGACACAGGTTTGAGCCCTGGGTCAGGAAGATCCCCTGGAGGAGCAAATGGTAACCCACTCCAGTATTCTTGCCTGGAGAATTCCATGGACAGAGGAGCCTAGCAGGCTACAGTCCATGGGACTGCAAAGAGTCGGACACAACTAAAGCAACCTAGCACGTACACAAGGTGTCTAAAGTCTGCTGGAGAGAGTCTAGACCTCTCGACATGGCTGTGTATTAGGAGAGCTCTAAACTGAACCCTCAGTGATGTGGCTTTTCTATGTGTACCCAGAAACTATCTGTTCGTACCCAAGGATGCAAAACAGAAGCCAAAAGTGCACCCAGCAAGTCCTAAGTGAAAAGCGGTGCTCTCAACCAGAGGAGAGTTTACCCCACTGGGGGCATTTAACAGTGTCAGGAGACATCTGGGGTGGTCATAAATGGAGGGGACAGAGTTACTGGCTAGGGATGCTGCTAAACATCCGATCATGCACAGGAAGCCCCGCATAACAGAGAATTCTCCAGATGAAGATATCAATACATTGACCCATTTCCTAGGTTTCTAAACGGGAAGACTGCAGGCCACACAGGAATTCAGGCCTGCTCCAGAAAGCTGGTTAAGCCAGGCGCTCTGACTCCCTTATTTCCCCAGCTGCACAGTCAGGAAAGATGGAGGAAGAAAATTGGTCTTGAGGATGGCCCTCCACCCAAGCTTGTAGCAAGAAGCTGAAAAAAAGGAATGGAACATGGGGATGAGGAGTTTTAAGATACGGTCACCATGCTCAACAGCATAACATGACTCAGTGGCTCTCCTGGATCACTCAGGTTAACACCACCTTCCTCCTTACTGGTACTTACAAAGGGGAGTAGAAAGAGAGGAAATGTATGGAGGGAGAGAGCGGAGGAGATTACATCCTCCCTGTACATACTAGAAACCACAAAGAAACCCAAACAGAAGGTGATTTGTTTTTTTAATTCCTTACAGGGGAACTAACCTTTTTGTTTTTTCTTCCTTCTTTAGAATGTAGCTCCTAGGACACAGTTTTGAGATGTGTCCAAGTATATCACTGGCTGGTCTCAGGGAATAAATACCATCATCATTCAGTTCAGTTCAGTTGCTCAGTTGTGTCCGACTCTTTGTGACCCCATGAATCGCAGCACACCAGGCCTCCCTGTCCATCACCAACTCCCAGAGTTTACTCAAACTCACATCCATAGAGTCAATGATGCCATCCAGCCATCTCATCCTCTCTCATCCCCTTATCCTTCTGCCCCCAATCCCTCCCAGCATCAAGGTCTTTTCCAATGAGTCAACTCTTCACATCAGGTGGCCAAAATATTGGAGTTTTAGCTTCAGCATCAGTCCTTCCAAAGAACACCCAGGACTGATCTCTTTAGGATGGACTGCTTGGATCTCCTTGCAGTCCAAGGGACTCTCAAGAGTCTTCTCCAGCACCACAGTTCAAAAGCATCAATTCTTCGGCATTCAGCTTTCTTCACAGTCCAACACTCACATCCATACATGACCACTGGAAAAACCATAGCCTTCACTAGATGGACCTTTGTTGGCAAAGTAATGTCTCTGCTTTTTAATATTCTATCTAGGTTGGTCATAACTTTCCTTCCAAGCATTAAGTGCTTTTTAATTTCATGGCTGCAATCACCATCTATAGTGATTTTGGATCCCCAAAAAATAAAGTCTGACACTGTTTCCACTGTTTCTCCATCTATCTGCCATGAAGTGATGGGACCAGATGCCATGATCTTCGTTTTCTGAATGTTGAGCTTTAAGCCAACTTTTTCACTCTCCTTTTTCACTTTTATCAAGAGGCTTTTGAGTTCCTCTTCACTTTCTGCCATAAGGGCGGTGTTATTTGCATATCTGAGGTTATTGATATTTCTCCCGACAATCTTGATTCCAGCTTGTGCTTCTTCCAGCCCAGTATTTCTCATGATGTATTCTGCATATAAGTTAAATAAGCAGGGTGACAATATATAGCCTTGATGTACTCCTTTTTCTATTTGGAACCAGTCTGTTGTTCCACGTCTAGTTCTAACTGTTGCTTCCTGAACTGCATACAGATTTCTCAAGAGGCAGGTCAGGTGGTCTAGTATTCTCATCTCTTTCAGAATTTTCCACGGATTATTGTGATTCATCATCATTCAGTTCTGTTCAGTCGCTAACTCGTGCCTGACTCTTTGCGACCCCAGCACGCCAGGTTTTCCTGTCCATCACCATCTCCCAGAGTTCACTTAAACTCACACCCATTGAGTCAGTGATGTCATTCAGCCATCCCATCCTCTGTTTCCCCTTCTCCTCCTGCCCCAAATCCCTCCCAGCATCAGAGTCTTTCCCACTGAGTCAACTCTTCCCACGAGGTGGCCAAAGTACTGGGGTTTCAGCTTTAGTATCATCCTTCCAAAGAAATCCCAGGGCCGATCTCCTTCAGAATGGACTGGTTGGATCTCTTTGCAGCCCAAGTGACTCCCAAGAGTCTTCTCCAACACCACAGTTCAAAAGCATCAATTCGTCAGCTCTCAGCTTTCTTCACAGTCCAACTCTCACATCCATACACGACCACTGGAAAAACCATAGCCTTGATTAGATGGATCTTGTTGGCAAAGTAATGTCTCTGCTTCTCAATATGCTGTCTAGGTTGGTCATAATAGGTGCCTCTAATTCACAACCTCCATCATAAATCAGACAAGTGAAGAGCTGGCCCTCACCCATCATCCTGATTTGAAGTCTGAAGTTGTGGGTCAGAGCGACTGCTTTCCCATCTTGTTTCCAAGTAATTCTAGTCACCCACCTGTTGAGACATCAGTTTCTTCAGAAGTAGATGAAGCAGTTGGAATCACTGACATGAGCCTCTGTTCCCTGATCTCCATCTGGTTAAGACTGTCCATCATCAGTGTCTAACCCAACCAACCACCCTATGTCATCCAAGGAGATCCTTTCACTACAACCATCCCCACTCTTACACACACAGATGTGTCTGTAGTGTCCATTTCCAAATGGTCCAAAGTGATATTAAAGGGGGGAGGAGCTTATTCTGGAGTGACTTTATGAAGGCTGTAGCCTCAAAATCTCTGATGGCTCTGCCAACTGGTCCTCACCATAGTTACTCTGCCAGCACACCCAGAAGCCAGTCCCATTTAAAAAAAAAAAATTAACATATTTTCTGATCTTAAAAGCAATCCACATACATTGCGGAATACATATACAAAAGAAAGTAAATGTCTCCTGAAATAACCCCAGGAAGAAATGACCACTTCTAAGTAGAAGTGCATACCCTTCCAGATTTCTTCCAGTAAGTATGTTTACCTGCATCTATATCTATCCTAATATGGCATACACAGATACACATAAATATTTGAATTTAGTCTCCTTGCCTAAAAAAGTTTATCACCTTCTCTTCCATCAAACTGTATGTCAGTTTCTTTCCCTGCCATTAAGTACTTTTCAATATCATCACTGCATAGCATTCCACCATCTCTATCTACCCTAATTCAGTGAACTGGTACTCTATAATTATAATTCATGTGTGTGTGTGAAGTCACTTAGTCGTGTCCGACTCTTTGCGACCCTGTGAACTATAGCCCGCCAGGCTCCTCTGTCCATGGGATTCTCCAGGCAAGAATACTGGAGTGGGTTGCCATTTCCTTCTCCAGGGGATCTTCCCAACCCAGGGATTGAACCCGGGTCTCCTGCTTTGCAGGCAGACACTTTATCCTCTGAGCCACCAGGGAAGCCTGAATAAATTATAATTATAATTTATACCCTAATGTAAATAACACTGTAATGAACATGCTTACAATAACTTTGAGTGTATCTATACCAGTACTCTTGCCTGGAAAATCCCATGGACAGAGGAGCCTGGTAGGCTGCAGTCCATGTGGTCCCTAAAAGTCGGACACGACTGAGCAACTTCACTTTCACTTTTCATTTTCATGCATTGGAGAAGGAAATGGCAACCCACTCCAGTGTTCTTGCCTGGAGAATCCCAGGGACAGAGGAGCCTAGTGGGCTGCTGTCTATGGGGTCATACAGAGTCAGACACGACTGAAGCAACTTAGCAACAGCAGCAGCAGCAGCATAGCTTCCTAGGGCAAATTCCTTATAGAGAAACTACTGGTCCATATACCATTTTTTATGACTTTTGAGGTATACCTTCAAATTGACAGATCAAACTTTTGAAAATAATAGGAATCTCTTTCAAACATGCAGGTGTATAAATCCCCATATTGGAAAAATTAGCGATGTGACTCTTCTGGCCAGTGTTTGGGAAGTTAAGATCTAATTCTAGTCCTAAAATCCTTACAGCTCACTCCTCATTGGTTCTATACCTGCAATTCAGTAATTGACCATGAGTGGCCACTCTTTGACTTTGAAGGATGAAGGCAAGACTTAAGAAGTCACAGTGGTATCCAGTACTGTACACCCACCAATAATACAGTAATACCATTCACAACTCTCTTTCTCCCATCAGAAACAGAGATCCCCAAGGGAAGGGACCACATATCTTTAACCTCAGAAAAGCTAAAGATAAGCAAAGTGTCTGCTACAGAGTATACATTTATTTAACGGGTTATAAGTTGCCTTCAAAATTCTCAATAAAATAAACAAAAGCCACAATAAAGTTTATATAGTAAGGGTACCAATAAGGTCCCAGTGAATTTTACTTAACAAATAAGGCAATGGCATCTCCGGTGTGAACCTTAGTGCAAGTTCAGGAATAAGTGATTTTTTTTTCCCATTCTTACAGAGAGATGAATATGTTTAAATGAAGATATTTCTTAGAAGAGGATGCTAATTTTAAACACAGAAAAAAAATAAGAAAATAAAAAAGAAGGTGGTTTCTGGTATTTTAGGGTAACCAGCCAAAGGATGACATTTCTTTCCTGGTTTTCGGTGCATATTCCTGGGAATAGATTAGGCTACAAATGGAAATAAGAGTGTGCATCATCCCAGGTCCTAGAAAACAGACGGTGAGAGGCGAGTTGGTTCATTTCAAAAATGGAGTCTGACTTTGAACTGCTCGATGGTGGATGAACCAAACTTCCCTGCAATTTCTGGCTAAGGCTTCTGTCTACACTGGCAGTGCCAAGGACATTTAAATGTGTGATATTTGATTTGCTGGGTGCAAAGCTCAGATGGGGCCTAGGAAATCCATCTGTACTCTCATAGCTTTTCAAAGGGAAACAAGGTTATTAACATTTCTGTATGCTTAATATCATGGATCAGGCTCTACTAGCGTAAGAACTCATCCAGTCAGCAGGATGGATCCCGTGATAAGCTCTCAGAATAGTAGAGAGGATGGTGAGTTTTAGGATCATACTTGTTAAGATGGAGAAAGTAAGCCCCACAAAAGGAAACTGACTCCTCCAAGATCACGTAGCTAGTTAGAACCCTAGCTTAAGTCAACAAATGAACAAAAATTCCTGTTCTATTAACTTGCAGACCAATTGTTTTGGTATTTTGACTCCTTAAAATCTGGTGATAAATTGAAGCATCCGTACCTGACTAAGCATCTTTCTCTACAGGCTCAGTGACATGACAAGGGGCCTGAAAAGACACTGATGTTCGAGAGCTGGTAGACAGTCACAATGGCAAAGGATCCTTTTTGGGTCAAGCACACAAGGAATTACAACTCTAGATAGGATTCTGACTAAAGATATCTCCAGACCTCCTCTCCTCCAGCCCTGGGGCAATACCCTTCTGTCTGTCTGTCTGGTCAGTCACGTCTGGCTCTTTGTGACCCCATGGACTGTAGCCCACCAGGCTCCTCTGCCCATGGAATTTCCGAGGCAAGAAAACTGGAGTGGATTTCCATTTCCTCCTCCAAAGGATCTTCTCAACACAGGGACTGAACACATGTCTCTTGCATCTCCTGCATTGGCAGGTGGATTCTTTACCTCTGAGCCACCTGGGAAGCCCATACCCTTACTCAGACCTTCACATATTTTACATGTATGACTTCAATAGATAGCTGTCTCATCGAATAGAAAAACAGAAACCACCCTAAGTACTTAAATGAAAGGAAGTGAATACAGGAATTTGGTTACGCCAATGTTGAAAGAGCTGAGAACTCAAATATGTTGAGGTTAAAGCAGAGCATCTAAGAAGCTGCTGCCTTCTTAGATTTCAGGAGCGGTGGGGTGAGGGGACATTACTGGAATCCAGGGTCTGGGATCATGTGGGGAAAGCTGAAACCATGGCAGACCTGTTTAGCAAAGAGGGAGGAAGCAAGAGGGAGAAATAAAGAAAAGAAGAAAGAATATCCTGGCTTCTTTCTAAAGCTGGGAACCAGAGACGAGGAGAAAGGTAAGGGATGAAGTCAAAGTGCCAACAGCTCCAAACCTAAATTTTGATCCGACTCCTAAATTATCTCGTTGCCTTCCACCTCTCCCTTGCAGAATCTGTCCTGAGTGATTAACACACAAATATGATCCTGTCACCCCCTTGTTTTACATTCTGCCTTGGCTTCCACTGCATTTGGAGAATGACCCTTACCTCCAACATAACACATAAGCTTCCTCTCCATCTGGATGACTGGGAGGCAGACCAAAGCTAATGAAGTATTTTTTTACTCTAAAAGGCTAGTCTGTCAAGCTTCAGGAAGGAGCCGGCCTGCTGTGAGCTGCATCAGGCCGGCAAGTGAGGACAAAGGATGTGAACAGAGGCCCTTCCGGGTGGTGAAGGGCGATCCTGGGTGGAGAGGCAGCGCACACAAGATGGGGCTTTGGGAAGACTAGCGCTGGGCTTCAAACCACTGTCCCCCTGCTTCCAAAGCCCATCCAGGAGAAAAGGGATGAGCTGGGCCTTTGTAAGAGAAAAATCCTCTCTCCTCCCAGGTGAAACTCCTATGTGAATGGATCAAGAATGTGGGAGACATTCCAGGCAGGTGACAGATAATTGTTTGAAGATAAAGATGAAAGTACAACTTAGGCCCAAGAACTAGGCTTCAAACGCCATCCCGAGGAGCACAGACTTCACTCAGCAGGGCAGGTGATGTAAGCCCAGCCGTGGGCTGGAAAGCCCACCCTCACCCCACTGTGCGGCACAGCCTGCAGGAGAGGAGGCTGGAGGGGGAGCCTGCGTGGTGTTGGATGCTGCCCCCTGCCTAGTGGATGCGGGGGGGCCTTGCAGCCTTGACTCCAGCCCACACCCCCTACACCAAGAGCTGTATCTTGTGATCCTCTCAGGCAGAGAAGTCAATAAACTCATTTTCTCACAGCAAGAGTGTGTCTTCAGGAAGGCCCTGGGGAATTTGTCTACAGAGTTTAATTTCTGTTGAAGGATCATTGTTGTCTTTAGTCACTCAGTCATGGCCAGCTCTTTGCGACCCCATGGACTGTAGCCCACCAGGTTCCTCTGTCCATGGGGATTCTCCAAGCAAGAATACTGGAGTGGGTTGCCAAGCCCTCCTTCAGGGGATATTCCCAACCCAGGGATCAAACCCAGGTCTCCCACAGTGCAAGAGGATTCTTTACTATCTGAGCCACCAGGGAAGCCCTCGATCCGAGTGGGCAAACATAGGGAAGGGTGGTAGTCACCCACCACCATCATGAGGAGGACTCAAAGGAGCTGACACCTGTTTGCTGAGAACTTGACTTCACCAGGACTTCTAGGTGCTTGATCTCATCCAATGCTGGCCACAGCCTTGTGACTGGAGAGATGTGAGAGCAGCTATAGAACCTGGAAGGGGTCACGGAAATCCTCTGATCTCTAACACAACAGAGAATTCTCAAGTGACTGGGTGCTGGGTATCCATCCAGGTGCTGGGGACCCAGCAATGGATGTGACATCATCTGTTTCCCCAAAGACCTTTCAGTCTTGTGTTGGAATGAAACACATTGATAGGTCTTTAGAGCCCTTTTCAGGTGCATTAGCCTCCTTTCACGTTTCTGCCTGATCCTGCCTGATCACCTCTGGGAAGCAAGAACGGTCACCTCTCAAGAAATTTACCAAACATCTTGAAGTATGTGACAGATACTTCTTTTCCATTTGCATCAGCTTTCAAAAACCTGGATGCATCTTAAAATTTATTCAGGAATTTAATGAAGTTGATATTTTCCTTAAAATAGATATATGTCCATATAGATGTATGCGTACAGTGTTACTGAATCAATGGTGTGGATCAATAAGTCTTAAATCTGAGTAAGTGTGGAAAATGTTTATAATCAACACATTATTACCTCCCATTTGGGAGGCTCAATGTGGAGTGTTTGGGTCTGGAGGTGGGGCAGGTAATGGAGGATAAAATTTACATCCCTTCTCTCTGGTGAGGCACTGATGCATGACCATCTCATAAACATGATCTTAACCACTGCCCCATGTGAGTCAATTAATGTCACCGGGAAAAACAAGCAAAAAAATGGAAATCTGCTCCCTAATGTTACTTCATATGGAAATGCACCTCTCGAGGAGGAAGGTGCGGGTTAGTGCACACTCCAGTCTCTGACCAATGGCTCAGCCAAGATGGGAAATTTGGAGGCATATGAGGAAGTGTGTCGACAGCAATCTTGTCAAGGGTACATGGACCTAACAAAACACCCCATCTTTCCGTTTGTTAAGCCACAATCATGCCTGAAAACATCTCAGCTTCTTCGCCTGTTGAACCCAAACTCAATTCCCTGTGACTTACAAATTTCCCCAAACTTTCCAGAGTCTGAAGACTGACAGTAATATATAGGTTTAAAAAGGATGCAGAATGCGTCTCAGATCCCCTCTGGAGTGGTTCTAAATTCAGAGCAGTAGAAGAGAATGTAGGTGAGATATCTTCAGTGCATTTGCAAGAGGTAACACACAGGGATGGATGTGTGTTTGGAAATGAGATGGCTTCAGAAACACACTGGGTCCCATCAGAACGTGGGGTCACCCCGGGCCAGGGGAGCAGGAGACACCTGAGCTGAGCAGGATCCTGACAGGCCCCCTTCTGGCCTCTTCTAAACGGGATAAGAAATAATGTAATTAAAAAATAAATCTCCTCAGCTCTGGGGATCTCCAGGGAACATTTGTTTTGATGAGATTTCAGGCCTGATTTTCAAGAATAAGGAGGTGCCAACTATTTGTACAAGCTCCTCAAACAGCATGATCTCTGGCCCTTAGGAGATTTATCTTTTATTTATACAGAGTGTTTTTAAAAGCCTGTTACTGTAACAAAGAAGCAAGTGAGAGGATTCATGTAGAAGGCAACATGAGCATGTTTTTAGAGGCTGCATTTATAGAAAATATGTGCATAATATTACAAAACAGCTAAGTCAAAGGATCGGCAGAAGGTTTTGGTCATGCACATAAACACACATTTAGTTTGGCACTGGGAGGCACAGGGGAGGTGAATCTGAACACGAGACATTGTCACTGAGGAATGAACGGTCTAGAGAAGGAAACTATCTGTAAAAATACAAATTTCAGCTTTGCGTGACACAAGGTAGGATAAAGAAGCCTCAGTACAAAGAAAAAGAAGGAAAAAAAAAAACACCACAACTACTTCCCTAATGGAATCAAGTAAGGCTTTCCTGAGGAGGTGGCTAGAGTTTAATCTAAAAGAAAGTACATCCTGGGCTTCCCTGATAGTTCAGTGGCTAAGACTATATACTCCCGAAGCAGGGGACCCAGGTTCCATCCGTGGTCATGGAACTAGATTCCACATTCTGTAACTAAGACCTAGCACAGCCCAATAAATACATAAATAATTTTAAATACATAAATAAAAATTACAAAGTACACCCAGGCTTCCTTGTTGACTCAGTGGTAAAGAATTCTCTTGCCAACACAGACCTGGGTTGCATCCCTGGTCCAGGAAAATGCCATGTGCTGAGGAGAAACTAACCCCATGTGCCACAACTATTGAGCTTGCATTCTAGAGCCTGGGAACCACAACGGCTGAACTCAGGCGCCATAGCTACTGAAGCCCGCATGCCCTAGAGCCTGTGCTCTGCAACAGAGAAGCCACTACAACGAGGAGTCTGCACACCGCAGCTAGAGAGTAGCCCCCGCTCGCTGCAACCAGAGAGAAGCCTGCACACCAAGACCCAGTGCAGCCAAAAATAAAATAAATTAGCGAAATAAAATGTTTAAGTATATCCTCTTAACCTAGCATCTGTGCTAATGTATTAGTTACCTATAGCTACATTACAAATGACTGCAAAATTTTGTTACATAAAATAAAAATAAACATTTCTTATCCCACATAGCTTCTATGCGGCAGGGATTTGGGTACTGCTTTGCTGATTATTTCTGTTTCAGGAACTCTGATGATGTCATATTTAAGATTGGGTGAGAGCTACAGTTCTGTGAAGGCTGACTAAGATGGAGGACTTGCTTCCCAGATGGCTCACTCCCCTGGCTGACTAGTTGGTGCTGGTGGGAGCCTCCATTCCCTATCGTGTGGACCTCTCCACAAGGCTGCTTGACTGTCCTCACAACATGGCAACTGGCTTCCTCAGAGCTCATGACCCCAGGAAGTCTTTAAGGACTGAGCCTCCTCAAAAGGCATTCACTATAGCCTGTCCATAATATCCCACGGACTACACAAATCAGCTCCATTCAGTGTGGAAGGGAATTACATGAGTCATGACAACGAAGGCATCACTGACTCAAAGAACGAGTTTGAGCAAACTCTGGGAGATAGTGAAGGATAGGGAATCCCAGCATGGTGCAGTCCATGGGGTTGCAAAGAGTCGGACACAACTGAGCGACTAAAAACAACAATGGCGCTAAAGAGGTAAGAAGCATCAGGAACCACCTTGGAGGGCAGCTTCAAGACCTACTGATGCCCCCTGAGGGTGGCGACAGTGTGTTGTTGTATCTGGTCTGTAGTGATTGGGGTGAGAGTAATGGGGGAAATTTCCTCAATGCATAGCAACATCAGACTTTTGAATCACATAAATCTTGGTTCAAATCTCTATCCAATCATGTATTGACCATCTGGCTTCTCTGCTGGTGAGGAGATGATAAAAGCTGAAAAACCCACATCAGAGGCAGGATGGGAGCCACATGTTGAAATGAGCCAGCCACACCCAGTCAGCCTAGATCAACTTCCTGCAGACTATTATGGGAGGAAAAAGCACACTTCTCCTGTATTTAAGCCATTGTGTTTTAGGGTCTCTTTGTTATAAGAGCTTCATCTGCACTCTCATAGATTTAGTTGGTACAAAAAGTTTAGCCTCTGCATCTAATGTTCCTCGTCTGTAAAGTAGGGACAGAAAAACAAATCTCACATTTTTCTTGTGAAGAAAAATGAAACAAGGCATGCAAGTATTTGTCCAGTGTCTGGCGCAAAATTCACACACTCATCTTTGTCACTCTGGTCCCGTTTGAATTTATGATCAGTGTCAACATACTGGAGGCAACAGAAGTATTCAGTGGATTCAGCAAATGTGTGTATCCATCCACCAACAGTGTCACTCCCAGGGAGTTTAGAGCAATTTGCTTTGGGAACTTGTGGGATTTAAATAAACAAGGCAGTGGTTTCACAGAAAGATCTTTCAGCAACTAGCTTAGGGCCAAGATCCACCATAAATATCTTGTCCTTGTGTGTCCTCATTTCCCAACTCTGTAAAAGGAAAGGGAGAAAAGAAGAAAGAGAAGGAAGGGATGAAGGAAGAAAAGAAGGAAGAGGGGAAAGGGGGAAAGAGAGAAAGGGACAAGATCGATGGTTCTCAAATCCTCAAAGCAACCACAGCTCATAGTTCTGCTGTTTCCTGAGTTACATCTTCGGCTGTGAATAGCATTTTGCTGAGGAAAGTGTTTTGCTCTACAAACAAGTTCACAAACCACAAGATGGACAAGATGATCGACAAGGCACCGTCTGGTTCTGTGAGTCTTTCCAAAGACAGCTTCAGACACTTCCTTTCCAGTGATAACTCCTGCTTAAAATCAAAGAAGCCCCCTACTTCTTCCACTCATAGGGGTGTGCCATTTGTCCTCAAGGAATGCAACAAAAGACAGCTGATATTTGACACAGGTCCACAGAGAACTTCCTTAGCCAGACTGAATCTCGGCAACTCAGCCAGTCTGAGCCATGCCGTCTAGTGAACAAACCAGGCAGTGGAGAATCCTTTAAAGATGGGCCAAGAATTCCCCTTCCAGATGCAGTGGCTATCTAAGAACAGAATTAAAAACAGAAAATGACTGATCATGCTGAAAATCTCAGCTCCAGCCAGTGCCCTGGGCCTGAAATGATCAAAACTGTCCTTTTATTTTCTCCTCTCTCAAAATGACTACTTTTAATTTCCCTACTGAAGTGTCTCTGGCCAGCTCATCCAATTTTCCATCAGAATTACCTAAAGAATTAATCTACACACACTGGCATAAAAGAATGGGCTGACAGGACAGGCCACATCCAAGTAAAAATTTTAAAAACTAAAAATAAAAACATAGAAACAAAAGATGTCCCCCAACCACCACAAGAATAGATGGAACAGTAGGGTGACTGGTGGGAAGTCCAGAAAGGACTGTCTATGTTGGCTGAATCCTTGCCTTTCCTCCTAGGGGTTAGTGTCTCACACCCACAGCTACAAACAACCCTTAGCTGTCCTTGCAGAAGCTATTCCTGACAAGACCCAAGTCTGATGCCAACAGTTCCATGTCCCCTGGACCCTCCTCTGCAGGTAGAACCTGATTTACTTGGCAACTCTGGATGGACCAGGAAGACCCAGAGGGCATGACGACAAGAAGAAAGGCAGGCATAAAAAATAGAGTCCAGCCCGATGATGCCATATAAGTAACGGCAATAAATGTATGCTCACACATCTGTTAGGTGTTAGTAAATATATTTACTTAAAATATTGGGCACTCTGCTGGAGGTGGGGGAGAGAGGGAGGAAGGCAAGATGGTGGGCCATCTTGAGAGAGAGGAAGACAAGGGCCCAGTGAAGGAGATTTCAGGCCAGAGGCCTGGGTGTTTCCTAGTGATTTCTAGTTTCTAGTGATTTCTAGATATACAGTGAGCAGATGAATGACCTTGGGCCAATGACAACATCTTTAAGCCTCCATTTCATCTCTGAAACAGAACTTCCAACGCTCTCCTCAGTGTGGCTATAAGGATACATTACCATCAATCTCTTTTGAAATGGAACAGGGTGAAGTATTAAAAAACAAGGTAACTGAGGCCAGGGGCTGGGGTTGCATTGTCTGTGACAGTCTCCTTGTCTCTGGGGCTGAGTTGCTCACCTGGGAAATCTTTCTCTGACACTCAGGGCTCACTTGGGAGTTAGAACCATCAGGGAGAAGGGAGGAACGAGTGGGTACTGGTTGCGACAGTTTCGGGAGCCCTGCTACAGCGACACAAGCCATCCACCCATGCTGGCCTCTGGTACCCGAAGGTGCCCTACAAAGTCTGGGCACACAGACATTCAAATACTCATTGAATTCAACAAAAATTACTGTGATTTGTAAACTTGATTTTTTTTGTTCAGAGTTTTGCATCTACTTAATAAGTGCTCCCATTCAGTCAGAAAGCAATTATTATGCAGGTACTCTGGCAGGCAGTGGGCCAGGAGTGTGAGAGAGAGAAGCAGCAGTCAGGTGCATCAAGCCCTCCAAAAGCCCGCAGCCTGTTGAAGAAGATGTGACCACAGAAGTGAAATCCTCTTACAATAGCTGAGGCCTAGATTACAAGTGGGAACCGAGCTAAGGTGGGGCTACTTCACCTGCAAAGAAGGCTTTCCGCGTAATGAGCCCTCTGATGAGCTGGCAGGGGGTGAGGAGGCTGGGGAGAGCCAGTGGGAGCTCCTCCCAGGCAGAGGGCACAGGGTCTGCAAAGAAGGGGAAGGAGCACTTGCTTGGCCCCCTTGGGGAAGAGACGTAAAGCTGGAAGCATGTGTGCAGTGAACGCAGGGAAGACGCTAGCGAGTCATGGCGGGAATGAAGGCCACTGGGAGCCGGGATCAGTAGCAGGATCCAGGTGAGCTGGTCCCTTTGGAGAAGGCAGTGTGTTCTGTGTGGAGGTTTGGTTTGAACAACGCTGCATACATACACTCACCAAATGATCGCCCAGCCAGGTGCACAGCAGACATGCAGTAAATGTCTTGGGAGGTCAGATGAAGAGTCCATGGAATCACAGGAAATTTCTGTCAACTAATTTGCACAAACTTACAAGAAGATGTTTATGTGCTTTAGCTGAGCACATGCTAGGAGACGCACAAAACAAAAATGGGGGTTCCTAGGACATTTTCTCATGATGTAAAAAGAAAATTCCTTGAAGGCTTATTTTCAGAGAAACCAAATACGGGACCCAGGGGTCTGCATTTCTGGGTCTTAGGGAATCACAGAGACTCGAGGATTTGTAGCCCCCTCCCTGACTCCTGTGGGCCCCCGGTGCCTGGACCCCAGGCCCGGTGATGGATGGAGGGTCGATCTTGACAGCCAGATACAGACATCCGTCCCAGGGAACAGGCCAAGTTGCAGCCTGGATGCTGTCTGCTTTCTACCATGTTAGGAAATTCATCTTGAGAAAGCACATTCCTTTTGAGTTCACCCCATAATTAACATTTTGTACCCAAAAAAAAAAAAAAAAAAAACCCTCAGAGCTGAAATTTCTTCTGCCTCCACCCAACTCAAGTCCAGTTGGTTTTCATTTATTCCAATGTGTACTTTGGAATTGGAGCTCTGTGTTTTCCTACTTAGCTCCCGCCACCTGGGGGATGTTATTTGACGGGGGGGCGGGGGTGTAAGGGGGCAGGGACTCTGGCTTGTCCCCTGCTCTCACCTCTTTCTCCATGAGGCAGCCTCCCTCTGTGGAGAGGGAGCAGGAGGGGGCCTGGCCAGTCCTGCATTTGGGGCGGTGACTCCTTCAGCCAGGAACTGCAAACCCAGAGCCAGCAGGGGCATGGTTCCCTGAAGCAGCTCCCCTCTGTTTGGATCACATTTGTGGCGGGGGTGGGGGGGAGGCTAATCAAGATGGGATGTATTACTTCAAAACAGCTGGGAAGCATTACAGGTCAAGAGTTGAAATCCGCTGAAGAGCCATCGGAATGCACAACTCCTGTTCTTTCCAACCTCTGTCTCCCCCTCTGGTCTGTACAACACTCCTTGTGGATGAAACGTCTCAGGCAGGGCTGGTGTGGACAAAGGAGCCCAAGAACATTCGTGAAGGTGGGGCTGTAGAGGTTAAGGAGTAGCTTATTTCTTGGTAAAATAAAGAAGGGGCTGACCCCAGGGGAAAACACAAACTAGGGACATAATAGAATCAGAATATGAAAGTTGAAAAGATCATTACAAATCAGTCAAACTTCTTTATTGCAAGTGTGAAAATAGGCACAGAGACGTTACTGTCTGCCTCAAAGTCACACAGCTTAGTGCCTAACATCCTGGAAGGGTGAATATATTTTAGATCATGCCACTTGCCTGCCCAAAACCCGGTGGCTTATGCTTACCATTAAGATGAAATAAAGCTCTCTGGCTTATCAGCCTTGGGTGACCTGGTCCTTCCTGCCATGGCTCTCTGTTTACTGGGGCCACACCCCAACTTTTCTACCTCCTCCTGGCATCTTCTGCTCTGCAGATTCAGGGAGTCTTTTCCCCCTTCTGAGTTTTGGGGCGCTGCTATTTCTCCTTTTCTAGAAGATTTATTTTCCCCTCTGTTCCTCCCTCCACCTGTAGGTAAAACACTGCGTCCTCAGCACGGCCTCTGGTGAAGCAGTCTGGACTCCTTCCTCAGGAGCCCTGTCTCTCGTAAACTCGCTCGGGCCTCCCCCACACCCACTCCATTATCTTCTCTGTTCCTGGGTTACAACTGCCTCTCTCACTCGCGTAATAGAAGCATCCAAGGGTGGAAACTGTCTGTATTCTCTTCTGCTGTATATATCCTAGTGTCCCTCACATGACAATTGTTCGGCATGTATTTGGTTAACAGATTAATCAATCAACCAGTTAGAAAATGAATGAATTCAAACATAGCCTCTTATTTCAGGGAGTAAGCACTGGGATGTGTGGAGATTAAAGATGACCAAAAATTACTTGGGGAGGAGTCCTATGTCCCTCCCTGGGAGTCTAGGGGGAGTTCTGCAACACTTTGTTTAATAGAAAAATATCAGAAGTGGCCAATGCCACTTTCTAAGCTCTAAGAGACTGGTAGCTTCTACCTGCAACTGTTTCTGGAAGCCCCAGGGGGCCATGTAAGTGGCCCAGGTACCCCAAGATGACCACCAACCTGGAGTGATCACATGAAGTTGCTTCAGTCACTACCCCTAGCCAAGACCCACCCGGCCATCCCTGACAAGGAATCAAGTAAGTAGAAGAAATCACCTTGGGCCCTACACCCTAAACTCAGCCATCAGTTGAATCTCACCAAGTGACCTCAGCCAATGTCAAATGGAGCTGAAGAAACACCCTGCAGAGCCCTGCCAGAATTCCATGATTGTAATTAATGAAAGTTGATTTCATCCACTACGTTTCAACCTGGCTTATTACTTAACAAGATAGAGAATGACCACAGGACTCTATAGCTAGATGCTGCTACTGCTGCTGCTGCTAAGTCACTTCAGTCATGTCAGACTCTGTGAGACCCCAGAGATGGCAGCCCACCAGGCTCCCCCGCCCCTGGGATTCTCCAGGCAAGAACACTGGAGCGGGTTGCCATTTCCTTCTCCAAGGCATGAAAGTGAAAAGTGAAAGTGAAGTCACTCAGTTGTGTCCGACTCTTGGTGACCCCATGGACTGCAGCCCACCAGGCTATTCCGTCCATGGGATTTTCCAGGCAAGAATACTGGGGTGGGTGCCATTGCCTTCTCCATATAACTAGATGATTTGGGCTCAAATCCTAGTCCCACCATTTGTTCGGTATCTGGGTGACATGTTGATTCTCTTAATGCAACAATTGCAGGATCATCTGCAAAAGGGGCACGTGGAATTCCCCACCTGAAGAGTTTTCAGAGGATTAAATGAAATCCATGCCAAGCGCTTAGCATGGTGCTTGCCTAGTGATGCTATATGATCAGTAGGCTTTTAGTTGACATCGTCCATCCGCCCTTTGATATACCCATCCAGCTAAGTGGAGCTCCTCTTTCACACACAAGTTAGGAGAGAAGAGATTCCAGACACTCACATCACACCACTCACTTGCCATTAATTTATCCACATGTCTCCTCACCAAAGGGAAATGTCCATTATTCATTATGATTTGCAAAGCTCTCACCCTGCCTCTGCTCAAAACAGCATCTCTAGCATCCCCTCCTCTCAAATCCTGTCCTCAGCTCTACCTGCCCACCCACATGCACACACTCCCAACAGCAACAGGAAGGAAATGGATAAATATTTCCACAGTGAATTCTTCTGAGTAGAAAGATTATAAGTTTATTTGCTTCCTTCCTTGGCATTCATTTTTGCATTTTCTGAATCTTCTACGGCAGACACTTTATTTTCATAACACGTAGCAGAGATCACAAACAATAGGAAGTGATGATTTCTTTCACTTGAAGACAAAGACACTACTTTACTTATATTTTCCTCACAGGATCCACCTGAATGCCTCTTGTACCATTGCAGGAATGAATGAGCTGAAAGGTGTGCACGGTTCATTGTGTACACATGGGCAGAGCAGCCTCAGTTTATATACCAAATAAATTTGTAAAAATATAAACTTTAAAAGTTCTTTTTTTAAAATTATTGGTTTCTGTTGTTTTATTTGAAAGGTACTCTCACTGAATCATTTTTTTGTTTTGTCTTGTTTTAATGAAGAAATCCTTTGGTGAAGTAACTCATCATTCTGTAATTTTTTTTTTTTTTTGAAATCAGAAGCCAGAGGTTCTTAAAATGAGTCTCTCCTTCTGCATCTATGTTTATAAACTAATGACAGGCTCTTAAACATTCATTTAGCAATGAGGAAGTTCCAAGACAGTGTGCTATATTCTGCTTAGGAGGATGCAATCTAACTAAATATATATAAACAGTGTGCACACTGAAGAGAGATGAGGTCTGCAGGAACAGTAAACTCCGGGGTACAGACCTGTAGACACAAACATGTCCTCTCTAGGGGCGGCCAGAGAGCTGACCAGATGGGACACAGCCTGGGGAGCCTGGCCCAGACACGGTGCATAAGCTTCCACAAGTCCTTTTCGTCCTCTGTGTTTCTGTGGTCTACCCTGCTGAATTTAAAAGCCTCGCATCTCCAGTTCTTTCACAAATTTTCTAAATAGGTTACTAGTTCATGTGCTGGAGTGCTGTGCTCTTGTCAATGCACCAGCTCAGTGTAACCCAAATCAGTCCAGCCTGTGTGAGATGAATTCAATGAACGTGGAAATTGCCTCCAAGCCCTTCATGCCTCCAACACAGATACAGCCTCTCCCCAAGAGCTCCTGTTTTGGATTCTTTCTGCGTTAACGGTGGAGCCAACCCTCTCTGAACTGAAGGAACATGCTAGCAGCCCCACCTTCCCCAGCTTCTTGCCTGTATCATCTCAGGAGATTTTTGACTCTTTGAGTCAGCCCAACAGCCTTCTTTTTTTGGTCATTTCTCATCACTTAGATCTATAAATATTAATTACAAGCCTCATATTTTAAAACCCCTTTGAGCATATTAACTATTTAGCCACATAAATCAATCCAAAACTAATCTTAGCGGTTCATCATACTTGCACAAGTTCCAGAACTTTCTATTTTAGCTCCTGCTCATCACTGTTTTTGTCACCAAAGTTATTTAATACCTTTTGAATCTACTAGGCCCTTCTTTAGATAAAAGAAACTGAAAGGGAAGGGTGGAGAAAGGGAGGAAGAGAGAAAGTGGGGAGAAGAAAAGGAATGAAGATGGGGGAAGGAGGTTAGAGAAAGGAAGAAGCCACAGGTGAGACTAACAAACTGCGTGGGGACCCAAAGATCAGGGACCTACTTCTGATTCTCTGACTGGCCCTGGGGGTCCTGAGTAAGTCACTTAAGCCTCTCCAGGGTTGGCTTGGTTTAGAAGCTGTCTCCAGCATCTTCTTATTGGCAAATTATCCTCCTATAGCAAGAGTTTTCTCCCTTTGTCACCAGATCACACATCTAAAAGGACCCCAAGGTAGCAAAGAGGTTGCTTTATACTCCTTTTCTAAATAGTCAGCTGAGCAGGTCAAGGAATCTGAGATTATTGACCAAGAGTGGTCCCCAATTCTTGCTTCAATATTCACTGGGGGATACAGGCTCTGTGGGTGTTTCTATGCAACCTGTATTCAGGTCAATTAGCTTTCAGCACACAAATTGAAACCTAGCTACATGAAAACCACTTAGCCACCATGGGAATACCTGCTGTTGTTGCTTAGTTGCTAAGTTGTATATGACTCTTTGCAACCCCGTGGACTGTAGCCTGCCAGGCTCCTCTGTACATGAGATTTCCCAGGCAAGAATACTGGTTGCCATTTCCTTCTCCAGGGAATCTTCCCAACCCAGGGACTGAACCTGCATCTCCTAAATCTTCTGCATGGCAGGCCAATTCTTTACTGCTGAGCCAGCAGAGAAGTGCAAGGAATACCTGGAGAAATCCTAACAGCATCAGTTGCTTTGCAGCAGCTATCTTAAGAAAGATTGGAGCAAGGGGGTGGGCAAGTGGGGAGATGGAGTAATAGGGGGGCTAGGAGAGCAGAGTCATATTGGCCAGGGCTCAAGTAGTGGCCCCTGCAATGTGTTCAACATTAAACCAGGCACCTCACCTCCCTGAGATTCATCTCCCTCGCCTGTAAAGGAGAGAGGCTTCTCCTTGCTTCATCTGGTTGCTACCCAGGACAAAAGGGACACTGCTCCAATGCACACCACTCAGCACCTGACTCATAGTTAGCGTTCAATAAAGTGAGCTTTTATTATTACTATATTTCTCTATTCTGAGACACCATCGATCGGAAGTCAAAGCATCAATTTAATAACTTCTCGGGGGAAAAAAAACAATATATTAAACACACATTCCCATTTTAAGACATCACAATTTCAACAATATTAAAAGGTGAGAAGAAAAGTGTCTTAAAAAAATCAATGAACTATGGTCTTATTACTGTCACATTTTGGAACTGTTTTAAGTCATTTGCTTGTTTACTTGCATTTTTCCTGTTTTATCTGGCTTGCCCCAAGAAGACACATAAGTTCTAGGAGAATGAAGAGATGCGCTTACAGTGCCTAGAGTGAGCGAGTGAGGGAAAGTCGCTTAGTCGTGTCCAACTCTCTGTGACCCCATGGACTGTAGCCCACCAGGCTCTCCTCCATCCATGGGATTCTCCAGGCAAGAATACTGGAGTGGGTTGCCATTCCCTTCTCCACACAGTGCCTAGGATAGTGGCAAATAAATATCTGTTGGATAAGATAACTCTCTATCACCTTAACATGAGGGGATTACTGATTAAAACCCCACTAATGCTGCCATTGGTCCTTATGGTGAAATTTTCTCAGTCCATTCAACTTAGCTGGTTATCAGCCTGGGGAGACAGGTTTGTTGCTTGAATGTGTATATGTTGAGAACTGATATTTCCCTTGAACTATACACATAAGAAATAAGGATGAAAGCAGGTAACAAATGCAGAGCCTCCACCATAACCCTTGACACAGAGGAAGCAGTCATAAATCACACTTGAAATTGAACACAAAGCAAGGGTGGAGTACGGGCCCTAGTCAGCTTATAATATGCTGCCAATTTGCATGTCCTTAGGACCTGTAGATACGCATCAGATATGCATTGTGTGAAAACCTATCTAGTTGTGTGTGTGTGTGTGTATGATCTGTATTTTCATGCAAGTATATTATACTTAAAAATCACAAAAAAATTAAAATATACTTATTTCCAGTGCCTGCTGCACAACATTAAAGCAATGTCAATAATCACAACATTACTTTCCACTCTGAGCAGCCAATCCCATGTGCTAGAAACTGGTAGGTGCTGACAGCCCTTTGTGAGATCAATTTTAACCCCCATTTTACAAATAAGAACATGGTGGCACCGAGATTTTGGAAAACACCTAAAGCCACCACCGTCCTTAGAGAGAGAGGGCTTCGCAAGAAGCCTTACATCGGGTTGCCTTATGATTCAGCATCACTGACTCAATGGACAGGAATTTGAGCAAACTCAGGGAGATAGTGGAGGACAGAGGAGCCTGGCCTGCTGCAGTCTGTGGGCTCACTAACAGACTTGAATGAGCCACTGAACAACAACAACATGATTCCACAAGAGTGTTTCAGGAAACTTGGCGGTGATTTTGCCACTTTAGGCATTGAATCCACTATGTCTATGCTGCTGCTGCTGCTAAGTGGCTTCAGTCGTGTCTGACTCTGTGCGACCCCATAGACGGCAGCCCACCAGGCTCCCCTGTCCCTGGGATTCTCTAGGCAAGAACACTGGAGTGGGTTGCCATTTCCTTCTCCAGTGCATGAAAAGTGAAAAGTGAAAGTGAAGTTGCTCAGCGGTGTCCGACTCTTAGCGACCCCATGGCCTGTAGCCTACCAGGCTCCTCCGCCCATGGGATTTCCCAGGCAAGAGCACTGGAGTGGGGAGCCATCACCTTCTCCGCCACTATGTCTATATGACCCTATTTTTCCATTTTAAGCCGGATCTGTCACCCACATATGTCCCAACATTTGGGTGATGATGTACTATTTTAGTGCTCCTCAGTGCACTTATTCCACAAGCCCAGACGCCTCCTACACTCATCTTCCTTATGAGATTTCCAATCAAACAAATGAATTCAACCCAGAAAAGCAAACACAATGTGAATAGAACAGTCATCTTTTTAAATCAGTTTTTGTGTTTCCTACATAAACCAGAAGCCCAGAGGTACTATTTATGAAAGCATTTTGTAATGGAAGATTTTACCTAAGTGCTATTTAGTATTATCGTTATTATCCTTGTTATTAATAATAACGATTTACAGAAGAGTTGAGGAGACACCACACTTTAGAGAGTAGGACACCAAGCCTGATTTGATACTGAAATCAGCAAAGGTAACGGAAAGAGGATAGGCGAGGGGAAAAGTCAAAACAGACGGCTCTGTCTCGGGTCGACATCATCTTCAGGGACCAAGAAGCAGGTGATGTGAAGAAAAGGCTTAGTAGAAATGGACTTCAAGGACAGACACTTTCTCCACGAGGGCACAGCGAGAGATGTGGTCTGCTGAAACTCATAGTGTCTCGCCAAAGGCTGAGACACCTTTACGAATTAACTTCTGACACTTAGATATTCCAAGAGAGTTTTCTGAGCAGTTCTATAAACAAGATGGCGCGTGACCTTTGCAGGACTGCTGAGGGCAAGGCAAGGGTGGCAGGCTTCACACCTCCACCCGTCATGCTGGGGAGGCACATGTGACAACATCACAAAACACCACCCTGACCACTCGACCCTGTTAAAGGGAGAGAGCTGGCAAGCGATCTCAGGGGCTCTCTTGTCAGAGTTCCCGGACATCACTGACTAATAAAGTCACTCAGGAATCTTGTTAAGGAGCCAAATTACTAAGCACCAATCTAGACCTGGGGGGAAACCAGGAACTTCTCTTTAACAATGAAATTTTCACAGAAAATAATCATAGAACTAAAAGAACTCAGGTCTTCTGAATTACAGAATCATGGGCAGTGCTGCAGAGGATGAATAAACAGAGACCTCTTCCCTAACATTCTGGTGAGCATCCAGACTAGCAGAGATGAAGAGGAAATCCTGAGAGCTTAAGGAGAAGGAAGGTATTATCTTCAATGGGACGGTAATCAGATTCACATCCGTGCTCGCCTTTTGAGGGAAAATGTGTTTCAATTATGCACTCAGACAACATCCATACAAGGCCACTAACATTTCTGCAAAGAATAGTTTCTCCAAAACAGCAATAAAATTGAGAATACACTTCAGCCAAATGAAAAAGAAAATCCAAGGAAAATAGAGAAGGGGTCCAGGAAATCCGGGGAAAAATGGAAATAAACCCAGAGACGAATAACATGAAATCGCAGGATGAAAAGTGTGCGGCAAAAAGCAATCAGTCCAAATGGGGAGAGGAAGTCGACAGGTGCCAGAAATAACACCTTCAGGAGAGGAGTCGACTCTGTCATCTCATTTGTGTGATGAAGAAGCGGCAAACTCTTAATGGAAAATGAAGGCAGAGATTTTTCTCCGTTGTGAAAAACTAAAAGAACCCCCTGGGAGAAGCAAGCATATATATATATATATATATATATGTATGAAAGGCATGGGCTGACAAAGAAAAACTAAAATGCAGCCTATTTTTGAGGAATTCATTGGATGTAAGTAAAGAAAGAAAGTTGTTATATTTTTCCCTGAATTCCTTCAAGTGATATGAATTTAGAGCACAGCCTTGCATTCCCTTCTCTGAGCCCAGATGACCACGTGACTATTGTCAGTGACATGGACCATGAGAGGTCACAGAACATACCTGCTCTGAGCAAGGGCTCTGAGGTCACGGATGAGGCTCAAACTCGGCACATACCACTTGCTCTGTGTCCTTGGAAAAGATACTCAACTTCTCCGGGCGTCAGTTCTCTCCTTTGTAATGTGTCACTAACCTCAAAGGGCTGCTTTAGAGATTAAATGCATTAATATGTAATGTATTTAGAATGCTGATTAACTTATAAGCATGTAAATAGTAGACATTATCACATATATTTTATTTTATATAATAATATTAAAATGTATTTCATATATTATTATATGTTCTATAATTTATAATTATACATTCTATATTTCAATATTATTACATGTTAAATTATAGTAAGAATGTTGGCTTTTGATGTAAAGGCTATTATTGAAATTTAGCCTCCTAATGAAACATAGAAGACTACACCAGAAATATCATAAACTAAATATAAAAATCAAGGGAAAATAAAGATGGAGCTGACAGAAAGAGTAAAGTCAGAAAGAGAAAGAGAAATATCATATTCTAATGCATATATACAAAATCTAGAAAAATGGTACTGAAGAATTTATTACAGGACAGCAATGCAGAAACATAGTGAGAGAAAAAAAAAGACAGAGGGAGGGAGGTAGGAAAGAAACGTTCATTGCAGGATAAGGAAGGGGATTGACAATTCCTTCATCTAAGATGGAAGTCGCTAGAGACTGTACTAAATAAGCAATAAAGAGCTTTGAGTATAAACATATAACTTAAAATACTTAATACATCAATTTTCATTGAAAACCAATATTTAATTTTTCACTTACAATCATGAGTCTATAACCATATAAAGAAATAATATTGAATTTATTTACATATTATATATAATGATAATAAATAATGAATCCATTCATTTAAGTGTAATTTTTTGTTGCTGTTTAGTTTGGAGCAGAGAAATGTTTATTTCAAGTCCATGTAAGGAGATAGGTGGTTCATGCCCTAAAAAGCTTCAAACTCCTAAGTGTAACTTGAAATAAGAAAACAAACAGTAAACATACTATTTCTAAATATCAAAAAAGCAGGGGTGGAGAGGGAAGGAGAAGTCACAGGTAACTGCTGACCTTGTCACAGGACTTATTACGTGCCAGGCATTGTTCTAAGGGGTATGCGTATATTATCTCATTTAATCCTCTAACACACCTAAACGTGAAATACTGTGATGCTGCTGTCTGACCATTTTACAGATGAGGAATCTGAGGCAGAGAGAGACAGTATCTCCCCAGGCCACTCGACTCGTGTAAGGCCAGTGACTCCCTGTCACGGCCCTCTCCTGCCTGTCTAACACGGCTCATCTTTCACAGTGGGGAGGCGGCTGTAATGACTCACAGGGAGGGTGAGTGGGCAGCAAATGCCAGCTAACCACTCGTTAATGAACCGTGTCCCACAAAAATGTCATGTCTGCTTAGAACCACAGAATGTGACCTTATTTAGAAACAGGGTCTCTGCAGATGTAATTGGTTAAGATGGGGTCATACTCAATTAAATCCAAGGGCCAGTGTCCTCCTGAGAAGAGGAGAAGAAAACTCGGACCGGGAAGATGCCCTGGTGATGACCCGGTGGAGACTGAAATGATACAGCTACGAATCAAGGGGCAGGGATGGCTGGGGGCCACCAGAAGCAAGGAAAGGGGCAAAGGAGAACTCTGCCCTAGAGCCTCAGAGGGAACGTGGCCCCGCCCACACTTGATTTCATACTCCCAGACACCCGAACCATGAAAGAACACATTTCTGCTGTTTCATGCCAGCTGGTGTGTGACCATTTGTGTTGGTACCCTTAGGAGATGAACGTAATGACTCCCCAAAACCTTATAAGAGAAACGGTTAACATGAGGGGAGGAAAGGAGACTCTCACCTTATACTTCACAGCTTTCGAGCTTCCCTGGTGGCTCAGATGAAAAAGACTCTGCCTGCAATGCAGAAGACCCAGGTTCAGACCCTCAGTCGGGAAGATCCCCTAGAGAAGGGAATGGCACCCCACTCCAGTATTCTTGCCTGGAGAATCCCATGGACGGAGGAGCTTGGTGGGCTACAGTCCACGGGGTCGCAAAGAGTTGAACATGACTGAGCAACTAATGCATTTTCACAGCTTTCTATACCTTTTGCTTAAAGAAAAAGAAAAACAACCCTATCAGGTATTACTCTTCATGGTAGGCATGCTCTCTGGTGAACCCCCTAATTCTACCTCCCGATGTTCACACCATTGTGTAAGCCCTGCTTTCCTTTCCTTGAGTGTGAGTGGCACCTGTGATGTGTTTCTAACCAGCAGAACACAGCACATCCAGGTGACAGGATGCCTTCTCCACGGTTACATTACAGAAGACTGCAATACGGTGTTGTCAGACTCTACCTTGTTGGCTTTGATGAAGCAAGTGGTCACGTTGGGGAAGCACAAATGGCAAGGAACAGAGACAACTCTATGGCCAGCAACTATCTGGGACCTGAGGGTAGCCTCAAACCCACATGCTCAGTTGCTAAGTCATGTCCAACTCTTTGTGACCCCATGGAGTGTATCCTACCAGGCTCCTCAGTCCACAGGATTTTCCAAGCAAGAATAATGGAGTGTATAGCCATTCCCTTTCCAGGGCAAAATTGGGGCTCCTGGTCCAATCAGCTAAAAGGAACTGAATTCTGCTGACCACCTGAGCTTGGAAACACAACACCTTCCCATGTCCAACCTCAGATGAGACCACTGCCCCATCCAACACCTTGATCATTGCCTTGTGAGACCCTGAATCAGAGCACTCAGTCAAGCTGTTCACAACCCCTGATCTAAAGAAACTGATGGAGTAAATGTAATAAAGATGTGGAGCTTTTAGCCACTAGATTTGTGATAATATTTTTATGTATTAGTAGATAACTAATGTGAAGTGAAGTCCCTCAGTCGTGTCCAACTCTTTGCAACCCCATGGGCTGTAGCCGACAAGGCTCCTTGGTCCATGGGATTTCCCAGGCATGAATACTGGAGTGGGTTGCCATTTCCTTCTCCAACTAATATGCCCCTATAATTAAAAATAATAATGACAATGATACAGGAAACTTTTTGTTCAAATTAGCAATGCTTTGCTTCAACTAAAAATAAATGTATTGGTAAAAAAAAAAAAAAGACTTTTTTGAGTTTGTAATGTATATAAGATTTTTTATGGGCAATTTATTGTGATTTCCTTTCCTAGTCCAAATAAATATTCACTTTTGAATCTAAAAATAAATAAATTTAAGACAACAAATTATTCTGATGATCCGTCAGGTTTGGGAACAACTCCCTCATTAAACACATAAAGAAACTAAAGCAGAGAGAAGTGGAGTGGTGGGGACAGGCCCAGAGAGGTGAAACTGCATACAGGTTCATGGAGGCCATCGGCAAGCTGTGCTGTGCTTAGTCACTCAGTCGCGTTCCACTCTCTGTGACCCTACGGACTGTAGCCATGTCCCTAAAGACACACAGCTCCAAGATGGAGATGATGCTCTGTCTTCTATTGCCTTGCTGCCTGCCGAATGACAACTGGAATTTTCAAAAAGTAGCAAAGAACAAGATAATTGCTCAAATCAAGGGCAAAGATTCAGTTTTGTCTCAGGTTACATTCATGGCAAACGCTGTTCCTACATTACCTCGGCTCCTGGGAGGGTAGATGTGTTAAACAGGCACTTATTAAACAATTTTTTTGACAGCTGCTGCCTTGGCAATGACTGCAGTATATTTTTTTTTTTTCTTCTGAATAGCTCCAGATTTGTTTTTGTCTGAGCTGAGGTGGAAAATTGAGAAATAACAGATCTGATGATAATTTACTTTATTAGGGATATGAATGTATTGCGCACGCTTAAAAACTCATTGCTTTTATATTGGCCTCACACACTGAACACTACCTTTATGAGTCCCGAGTCTCTGGTGCTTCCCCTTTCTCTACTGTTCCCATCCATTTTATGTGCCTCATTCCCTGCCGTGTGGAGGAAATAAATGGTTAAAAATCTAAGTGCTCATCAGACACAAGCCAGAGTTCATAAAGGAAAGTGGGCAGGCTTGGGTAATTTAAGATATTGCTGTGAGCTGGTGTTGCAAAAAAAAAAAAAACAAAAACGATGCACTATTGAACCATAAACACAGGCAATTAAGATGAGATGTTGATTACTGTGAAGGGAAGCCCCCAACAGCATAGAGAAGCATGGGCCTCTCGGGAGGGAGTCTTATTTGCATAAGTATCTATGGAATCCTAGGAGGTCCAAGCAGAGCTGCAAGAGACCTTTTTGCCAAAGGATCCTGATGCCTCTTGGGAGGAATCCTGAGAAAGCCCCTGCACAGGGCATCCTGCTCAGGGAATCACAACCCCCAAGCACAGAGCAGAGACAAAGGGTGACTGTTTCTTTAAGGCACAGTCTGGAAGGCTGGGCTTCCCTGGTGGCTCGGGCAGCAATAAACAGCCTGCCTGCAATGCAGGAGGCTGGGGTTCTACCCCTGGACTGGAAATGCAGGAGGCTGGGGTTCTACCCCTGGATTGGAAGGATCTTCTGGAGTATGGCAACCCACTCCAATATTCTTGCCTGGAGAATTCCATGGACCGAGGAGCCTGCCGCGCTACAGTCATGGACTCACAGAATCAGATACAACTGAGCGACAAGCACTTTCACTTCTTTCAGGAAAGAAAGAAGTCCCTCTGAGATAGAAGGAAGGCACCAGACACATGGCAAACCACAGCTGGAATGACATGCCGTGGAAGTCTGCCTGGCAGAGCACTGCCCCCAGAGCAGCATCGAAGAATTCATTGGAAAAAGTAGGGGAAACAGAGAAAGAGGAGAACTCCTGGGGTCATCTTGAATGGCTGGACCTTCCCAGCTTGGCCAAGAAGCAACTCGGATTTGAAGAGCTGAGCAGGAAAAGCCAGGATCAATAGCTGGCAGAGCGCTGGCTGATGCCCGGCTGCAGAAGCGGCTACAACCACAGAAGCAACTAGAACTGCAGAAGCAAGAATGTGTCTGAGTTGCTACAGAGGAAGGAGGGATGAGGGGATGGCTGGAGGTTCTGAGAACAGAACTAGGTGACAGGTCTGAACAAACATCTAGCAAGAGTCGATCCCCCACCTCACCCAGCCCTGAGCCCTCAACCATCCCTGCAGCTGCAGTGGCAGGGGCAAGCTGCTACTGTTGCTTCATCTTAAGCTGTGTCCACCTCTTTGCGACCCCATGGACCGTAGCCCTCCAGGCTCCTCTATCCATGGGATTCTCCAGGCAAGAACACTTGAGTGGGTTGCCATGCCCTCCTGCAGGGGATCTTCCCAACCCAGAGATGAGTCACCAGGGAAGCATAGAGGAACAAGTAATGACACAATAAAAATCTCTGAACATTCATTGTGTTCATCACTACTTTCTAGAGTGGAAAGGCAGCCCTAATTATGGAGAACTGGACTTGAAAATTCCCAAGAGCATGGCACATGGGAGATGCCCCACAGCTGTTCATGAGAGGAAGAAAAAGCAAACAAGGGATGGAAGGATGAACAGATGGAGCAAATGAGTGAATGGGCCACTGAGACACCACGCAAGGGCAGGACTGGAGTCGCCTTGAGGAGGCACAATGGGAGGGGGAAGCATGCCAGGCAGAGCCCTGAGACACATGGTAAGGCCAGCGCAGGAAGAAGACAGGCAAGGGAAGAGAAAGAGCAGCCAGCCAGCCAGCCAGCCAGATGACACTGGGTCAACTCAGCCGGTCCCCTCCTGTCTGGAGAAACTTCGCAGGCACACATTAAAGCATATTGATCAGCCCTGAGAGCCGTGATTGGCATCTAGGGGCCCAGCACCTTCCAGAAGACTGACATTCAGGCAGACAGGTCCGAATGTCACTAGCCAAAGGCCAGAGCACCTTGCAGCCTGGCTGGGGCCACTAGGACAGGTGAGGTGACCCTCAGCCCAATGCAATCACCCTGTATAATGGTTTGAAATTCCCTGCCTGTAGCCAGTTCATTTAAGCAGGAAACATATCAGCCTGTGTTAGGGTAGATGGGGTTTATCAGGGTGTGGGAACCCAGGGAGAGAAAATCAACATATAGAGACCACTTATTCTGGGCCAGGCTCTCCACTAAAGGCGTAACACCAGCCTGCCAAATAGCCAGCAAAAAGTCAGTTATTAGCCCTCTCTTACAGATAAAGAACTAAGGCTTAAATAAATAAGTGGTCTTTTAAAATTCACGTGGGTGATAAGGGATAGAACCAGGATCAAATCTGGATTCCCTGAGCCATGGAAGTCTTTTCTTTCTCCTGGTCTCTACTTTGACACTAACACCAAGAGATGCAGATATGCAAGGTGAGACATTTTCCAAGACAAAGAGGCAGAGGGGGAAGAATTCTTAAAGCATTTCTCCCAATACTACGGTGGCTGTTGTGCAACTGAAGGAGAAATAATTTCTGAGGCAGATGGTGAATAAGATGGTCTGCAGGGATAGCAAGCAGAGACAGAAGTGTCCTTTCTTCACTGGGATTTGCACTAGCTCAGAATTCCACTGTGCATAGGATGGAGTCTAGAGGTGGAGCTGAATCATTGTCTCTGGCAGGATTAGGGTCAGGGTCCAGGTGGCTCAGTGACCCTGAGCCAAAGAACCCAGCTGCCAATGTAGGAGACCTGGGTTCTATCCCTGGGTCAGGAAGATCCCTTGGAATAGTAAATGGCAACCCATTGCAGTATCTTGCCTGGATACTGCAGAATATTCCATGGACAAAGAAGCCTGGTAGGTTACAGACCATAGGGTTGCAAGTTGCACAAGACTGAGCCACAGAGCACACACACAAACACACACATGTGGATTCCATAGGATCACCAGGAAGGTAAAGTAAGTGAGGTACAGAGCCTGGAAAACTCTGATACATCCTGCCAAGGGAGGGGGAAAAAGCAAGGGACTCAGTGGTCCAGGATTCATTCAATAAACTTTGCTGAGTGCCTTCAACAAACAAACAAAGTGCCATTCAACAAACACTTCTGCTCTCAAAGTGAAGTCGCTCAGTTGTGCCCAACTGTGCAACCCCATGGACTGTAGCCTAACCAGGCTCCTCCGTCCATAGGATTTTCCAGGCGAGAGTAAGGGAGTAGGCTGCCATTTCTGTCTCCAGGGGATCTTCCCAACCCAGGGATCGAACCCATGTCTCCTGCATTGCAGACAGACACTACCGTCTGAGCCACCAGGGAAGCTGCCCTCAAACTCAGGTCTAAAAAATCCCATGGGAGGAAGTCTTTTCTACATAGCAGTCAGAATCAAGGAGGACAGACAAAGGGGAGGACATTGGCAAGGTCACAAGATGATGCTATCTCTGGGGAAATGTAGCTTCCAGGTCCAAGTTGCAGGATTGTGTGATTTAATTCATTTATTCAATGAACATCTAGTGAGTGGTTCCCTTAGGACAGATTATTATATATCAATGAAGAAAATATATAATAAAGTCTCTGATCCCCTCACACTTGTGTTCTTGGGAGATGTGTCTTGTCTAAGGAGCCCCAGTCTCAGCACCTTTTCTCTCCACGTGTCTAGCAACACAGTTCTGTTGGCTCCCTCCTCAGGGAGATGGGCAGTGAGGATTTAGGGTGAGGTTTTTATATACAAGCAGCCTTAAATTGGAATCCAGGATTTGTCACATCCTAAATAAGAGATCAGGCTTCCCTCATGGCTCAGACAGTAAAGAATCTGACCGCGATGCGGGAGACCTGGGTTCCATCCTGGGTTGGGAAGATCTCCTGGAGGAGGGCCTGGCAACCCACTCCAGTATTCCTGCCTGGAGAATCCCCATGGATAGAGGAGTCTGGTGGGTCCCAGTCCATGAGCTTGCGAAGAGTCGGACACGACTGAGCTAGTAAGCATGACTAAGAGGCCAGCTCAGTCGAACTCCCTGCAAGGTATCTTCTCACATGTAGTATGAGGGACAATAAGCTTTCCTCGAAGGGGTTTAAGACTGGTTCAGATGACTGTGACAGCATCTAGCCTGGCACACAGACTTGGAAAATACAAGTCTCTCTCTTCCTGAGTGGAGCCCTCTCTCTCCCCCAGCCTGAGTCACTGTATCAGATGGTGAACGATGTATCCCTGATTCCAACTCCAACTCTGGCCCCACAGCAGCTCCTGCAGGACTTCTGCATCAACCAGAGACACTAATTATGTCATCCCACCACAGCAGACAGAAAACCTAAGTCATCAATTGCGGAAGAGGCGGGGCAAGGAAACGGGGACTCGAGGCAAGGAGACCAAAATAAAACAACTCTCTGGTCACAAACAGTGAATGAGACCCTTCACATGATCACACAGACCAGGAGGAAACACTCTGGAGAGGTTTCCAGGAAGTTCTTATCTCCAGGTCATGCCTACTGAGATGACATCAGGGCTGAGACAAAGGGAAGCGCCCAGCACGGCCCAGTTTCTGATCTGGGCTACTGAGTGCAGTAGAGTGCTACCTATAAAGACTCAAGAGGGAGAAAGACTCTATGTCTTCATTTATATTACTGATCTACTGATCTTGTGGTACCTAGAGCTGTCTTACAGTTACATGCGATCGTTTATTTTTCTATTGTTAAGAGATTCCCTGGTGGCTCAGATGGTAAAGAAACTGCCTGCAATGCGGGAGACTCAGGTTCAATCCCTGGATTGGGAAGATCCCCTGGAGAAAGGAATGGCAACCCACTCCAGTATTCTTGCCTGGAAAATCTCATGGATAGAAGCAGCCTGGCGGGTCACAGACCCCTGGTGGGTCGCAAAGAGCTGGACACAATGGAGCAACTAACACTTTTCACTGTTTAAACCATATTTGAATTGAGGTTTCTGTTATTTACAGCCAAAAACAATCCAGATCCTCAGGGTGTTTGCTGGGCCCTCAGGCTGTCTTTAAATCTTAATATGTGGTGGCTTCCCTGGTGGCTCAGTGGTAAAGAATCTGCCCGCAAATGTGGAAGACACGGGTTCAGTCCCTGGTCCAGGAAGATCCCACATGCCACAGAGCAACTAAGCCTGTGAGCCATGTATTGAGCTTGTGCTGTAGAGCCAAGAGCCGCAACTACTGGAGCCCGTGCATTCTAAATCCCATGCTCCACAACCAGAGAAGCCCATGCATCGCCACCTAGACAGTAGCCGCTGCTCTTGGCAACTAGAGAAAAACCTGCACAGCAATGAAGACCCAGCATAACTGAAAATAAATAAAATTTTTAAAAACTTGAAAAAATTTAATATGCTACTATTATCTATCATAATCAGTGTGACCATTTCTTATTATGGGATACATTACTTTCAATTTTTAAGAATAGTAAATAATATTGTGATTTTACCTTAGGGGGAAAAAAAAAAGAGTCAATAGGGGCAGAGCAGAGTTAGGAGCTACGGTAGATAAGTTACATGGGATGTGTCTGCTTTGCAGGCAGGTAGTAAGAGCAACCAGGAGTTAAATGTAAGACAGTACCCTTTCTAGGAGAAGGCTGGGCAGATCAAGATGTGGGAGAGGCTGGGATGTCGGTAGAACCTGTTAACATGGAGTAAATGAGATGAGTGGGAAAAGGTAACAGAATGAGAGGAGGGCACTGGGGGAGAAGGAGGAGGGCACAGGGATACTGCTGTTTTAAAGCGGACGAGGAAGTGAAGTTGATGAAATGAATGCGGAAGAGGCAGTCAGAGCCAGAGGCTGAGAGACTCTGCCACTGAACTGTGAACAAGTGTTAGCATCAGGACCAAGGATGCAGAAGCCTGGCCAAGTGCTCTCTCCCTTGACAGGATGGATGGGCACCAAGAGCTCCCTGGGTTGTATCTTTCTCCAAGAAGTGTGGTTTCAGGGCAGCAGTGACCAAGAAAGAACCTCAGATGGGATGCTGTGAAGATGAAGTGTGTTCCTTTGATTTCCTGGGACTTTCTGGATGATTCACAGTTCCCCTTGTCTGGGAGGTGGAAATGCTTTAGAAAGAAATCTTCCCTGGTTATAAATTCTCTGAGTTCCTTCTTAACCAGTCAGGCAAGATTGATGGGCTGAGCTGGCTGACACAGAAGCAATTGGGAATATCATTATTTGCCTTGTATTTATCTGCATTTATGTTAATGGCTTTGTTCTTGGTCAGAGCTGCTACTAAACTAGGGGAAATGTTTACTGCACTCCAAGTTTTTCGGTGATGAATGATGTGGGAGCCACGGAATAGCCTATGCACAGAATATGTAGAAAACAGTCCCCCCACCTCCGTCCCCGCGGCCCTTTTTTTTTTTTTTTCCAGTCTGCTTCTGATCCCAATAGCACAAGCCTCCTGAAAACTTGGGACTAAACCAACTCAGTTTTTCATATTCTGCTTTGTCATCTGATTGATTTAATGTTTCTTGTGGTCAGCAGACAGTTTCTCTCCCTGGCATGCTCTCTTTCTTGTTCTATTTTTTGTTTTTGTTTTTTTTTAATGGACAATTTCATAAAACCATAGGACTGGGAAGGACCTTTGTGTGCATTCTTTCCTAACTCCACACTGTATAGAAGCACTTTGGAGAAAAAAAGAGACAGAAAGAAGTAACTTTATGGAGATTTTTCATGAGTCAGGCTGTGGGCTCAGATGCCTCGTTTGCATTGTCCTATTTAATCTTCCTGAAATTCTACTGCCCCCATGGTGAAGATGAATACACTGCGGCTTAAATTAAGGAAACAGTACCTAAACTGAACCCATTTTCTGTTTATGTAAATAACATTTTCTTGGACATCAACCATTCTCATTCATCCCTTTATGTATCATCTGTGGCTGCTTTCAAGACACATTGGCAGAGCTAAGGGGTTGTACCCAAAGCATCTGGCTCACAAAGCCTAAAATATGTACTCTCTGACCCTTTACAGAAAAAGTTTCCTAACCACCAGTTTAGATGAATTGCCCTGGCCACTGGTGGTCTGCAACAAGGCACACAGTAAATACCCTGTTCTCAATCCAAACCCTCTTTCTTGCATGTTACTCACATGTCGATGGACATGAGTTTGAGTAAACTCTGGGAGTTGGTGATAGACAGGGAAGCCTGGCGTGCTGCAGTCCAGGGTCGCCAAGAGTCGGACACGACTGAGTGACTGAACTGAACTCCCATGTCTGTTCACAATATCCACCACATGGAGAACAAAGCAGGTAGCCCTTCTGCATGCTCTAATCCCCCAAAGTTCTCACCCACCTCCTGACACACCAGTAAGGCTTCCCGCAGCAAATTACAGGCAGCAGTGGGGATACAGCGGTCCTCCCTGGTGGCTCAGCTGGTAAAGAATCCGCCTGCAATGCGGGAGACCTGGGTTTGATTCCTGGGTTGGGAAGATCCCCTGGAGAAAGGAATGGTTACCCACTCCAGTATTCTGGCCTGGAGAATTCTATAGATTGTATAGTCCATGTGGTCGCAAAGAGTTGGACAGGACTGAGTGACTTTCACTTTCAGTGAGGACACATGTGTGGAAGACATTTGAGAAACAGGAATTTTGATTCTTTTTCACCCTTTACCCGACAGTGGGTTTCCTCTTCTGTTTTGCGGAAAGGAATCCAGAAAGGATATTAGTTTAATATCATTTCATAAAGATTTGAATATTCTTAGTACCTCCCTTTAGTAGAGAAGGTTTCCTGGCAAAAATGAATTGGATGTGGTTTTCCACGTCACTGTTTATATGATGGAAAGGAAGATGGTTTTGCAGGATAAGGAGACTTACCCAACAGTTCACAGTCAGCAAGTGGTAGAGACAGGATTTGAACTCAGGTCTACAAGCAAAGCCCACTCTCTTTCCCATGGGGCATTTCTTGAATGAAGTCAGCAGATAAAGAAGTAACTTTCAGTGGAGGTCCCGGTTTTCTCAGGGTTCACTTTTCTTGGAGGTGAAGTAAACTTGAATGAACAGATGCCAGTCAAAGGTAGATATTCCTGGTCCTGAAGGGAGTTAGGAATGTGAAGATAAGAGACAAAGAAGCTGGGACATATAGAACACATGAGGAGAGCAGGCTTGAGGGGAACTGAAATGGACAGTGGAAAATAAAAAACAACCTCTGAGTGCAGACTCTTTGGACCAGGAGAAAGTGGGGACCAGGCAGAGCTAGGAGAGGACCCAAGACAGGCAAACTGAGGTCCATCCATGGAGGTCAAGTCTATAAGACATCAGAGGTGTAACACATCTGACCCTGGGCCTTTAATTTGAGATGTGATTTCTACACTGATAGTGGGGCTGATTAATCAAAGAATTTTAGGACATCAGCAAAGAATGGAGTGATGGGTCATTTGGTCTGAACTTTCATCTCATCCTGACATCTCTCTCCAGTGTCTGCTACTGGGCATGCCCAGACCCTTCTTGATCACATGCAGTGACAGAAAACCTGGTCCTTCTGCATCAGGCAGCTCAAGCAAAGCCGGATGATCTCCTAGTGACTTACACCAATCAACCCCAGTCCTCCTGCAGGAGACAATCAGCAAAGCCATAACTACTCTATCACATAAAACTTCTTAAAAGAGACAAAGACAGCTTGATATATTTTATGAATTTTAGGACCCATACAACTGTCCTTCCCAAGTTAAACATAAGAATCATCATTTGTAAATGCCGTCTGTGCATGATCAGATCACCAGAAACTTCATTATATCCTTAAGAGATCCTTATTTCTGCATGCTAAGTCACTCAGTAATGTCTGACTCTTTGTGACACCATGGACTATAGCCTGCCAGACTCCTCTGTCCATGAGATTCTCCAGGGTTTGCTATTTTCTCCTCCAGGGTATCTTTCCAACCAAGGGATCAAACCCACATCTATTGTGTCTCCTGCAGCGGCAGGGGGATTCTTTACCACTTTGCCACCTGGAAAGTCCTTTCAGTTCTCTCCTGCTTAATAGGAAAGAAAACTGAGGCTCTGAGAACAGAAGCTCCCCAGGGTAACAGCAACATGGGCTGGAGGAGGACAAGAGACAGATTTCCAACACAGGTCATTCTTTGAATCTCATGCAAATCCGAACACCAGAATTTTGAATTCCCTCAGCAATATGGTAACTTTACTCTGGACATTAAGAAGCCAAAAAGAATAAGTGGGCATGTTTTTTGTTTTATGTTTTTTCATTATATTGACATGGAGGAGAAACAGTTGAGTTGAGTCACAGCTATATAAGAAAGACAACTGACCAGTTGAAGAGTATCTTCTTATAAAATCCCTTAGCTTGTTTCTGATGTTTAAAATAAAAATCCATGGTGCATGTCTCTGTAAATTCAGGAAAGAAATTCACCAGTTTCCCAGGAATAGTCGATAAAATCCTATTTCCTGGTACTCATCAAACAGTGGTAATATATATTTGGTAATTGGATAAACTTCCTCTCCTTGTCATTTTAAAATCGATTACATCTTTAAAATGTATTTCCATGATAATTCCCTCTAAGAAAAGTATCACAGGAGGCAGTTTCATGGACTATAGTTTTATGGACAATGAGGTTAATCAAGCTGGATACATTTTGAACAATGGCCATGAGTTCTCAAGCCTCCAAGGTCACAAAATAAAAATCGACAATAAAATTTTTGTTTGAAATGGCACCATAACGGCCGATGCCAGTTACCGTCTCCAGCTCTTCTTCCTTCAATCCTTACGCCTAACACGATTTCAGATTAGGAACTGGCCTTCTGTGGGCACCTCAATGGAGCTGTAACTCCTCTGAGTCTTTCGTCCAGGACAACTTCCTTGTATTACAGATGAAACATCCATGGCCTCATGAACTGCAAGTCTGACTTCCAAAGGCCCAGGGCACCCACTATCTGACATATGCTTACTTTCTGAATATTTTAAAGACAAGGGGATTAGACACTTAAAAAATAACAGATTCTGCTTTGCATGAAAATATGTTTCCATCTTAATGATTAAAAGAATAGCTTGTTATCATGGTGCATCTGAAGAAAAAACAAATTACGCATGCAAATGTTTTTTGGCTAATTAATTCAATTCTGAAGATAAAATTGGGACAGGACAGAATTTCAAGCAGATTCCTAATAAGTTCTGGAACCTAGCAATTTTTAACTAAGATACTGGACCATCTATTTTCAGGCGATAAAGCTTCTTGCAGACCCTCAATGGTGGGGCCCGATTTATTCTATGTTTGCAAAGAGCTTTAATAGACTGATACGTTATTTGTCCCATCACTTCTGCGACGTAAAAAGTTCAGGGTCAAAATGTAGACTGCATAGGTGAAAGTTCTAGTTAACTTGCACAAATTAAAATACTTCCCAGGAAAACAGACTTCATCTACCGCACCCAGTGTTATAAAGATGACATTATAAAACCTCTGTCAGTTACACAATTAAGCTCATCTCTGAATGTGAAGGCCCAACTCCATTTAAATGAGTGGAAAGTACATGGGTTTGGAGACACACAAATCTTGATTTGAATAATGAATCTGCCAGCTACTTGCTATGTGAGAGAAGAAAACAGTTAAAAGACCTAATACAGACTCAATTTTTTCACCTGTAAAGTGGGATTAAAAATATCTACCTTTAAGGGTTTTTTTTGTTGTTTGTTTGTTTTCTTTTTAAGAAAATTAGAACAAAAAATATATTTGTGTTGGAGGAAAAACAAAAAAGCAAAAACAAACTTAACAATCCCAGCTGCCTTTTATGAATGTTTGTTCCTAATAAAAGAAGAAACATTTTGTTCTGCCATGAGATAAAGAGGCCTTGACAATCTCAAAAATCTTCAGAAAGGCTTTGGGCTAAGCTTATCTCATCCAGAATTCAGGGATCAAAAAAGACTAGATTACACAGTAAAGAAACTGTCTTAGAGCTTGGTATACAGCAGATTCGCAGGAGTGTATTTGTTTACCATCTAAAGGAGGTACTGCAGTGCTGTAATGCCCCCGTTTTCCAGAAGGAGTACCAAGAAGTTCCTATGTCTTACAGGAGCATCTGATTCCTTCAGCTCAGCAGCACAGAGAGAGAATTTTTATTATATACCTGATGGTGGCTCCAGACAAGTGGTGGAGGTCTGCAAACAAAGAGCATACAAAAGGTACATAAAGCGTGTGCACACACAGTCACCACATCCTAACCTCTGGCCAGGAAAGGTATCGCTGGTCTATGCTGGATCTGCCCAGGACTCCAGAATTCCACATGGTTAAGGAACTAAAGTTGGCCTGAAGGATTAAACACATGTCCTGTTATTTATGGATCCCAGTAAAAAGGGGACTTTCTGGCATCTCTGCCCAGGGACACCTCTCTAAATGTTGCTGTCCATGAGGACAGAGGAATACTGAGGGTCACTGGCTGGGAGGTTTGCATCCGAAGGACTCACTCAGATCACAGAAGTCAAGGTCTTAGTCTGGAGTCAGTGGAGACAAAAACCACCTGAACTCATGTCCAGAAAAGCATTGTAGAATCTGCTTGCAATGTGGGAAACCCGGCTTTGATTCCTGAGTCAGGAAGATCCCCTGGAGAAGGAAATGGCAACCCACTCCAATATTCTTGCCTGGAGAAGCCCATGAACAGAGGAGTGTAGTGGGCTGCAGTCCATGGGGTCACAAAGAGTCAGACACTTTCACTTTCAAAATGATCATACTAAGTGAAGTCAGACACAGAAAGACAAGTATCATATGATGTTATCTCTCACGTGGAATCTAATCTTAAAAAATTATACAAATGAATTTATTCACAAAATAGAAACAGACTTACAGATATCAAAACCAAACTTATGGTTATCAAAAGGGAAATGTGTGGGGGGAGGGATAAATCAGGAGCTGGGGATGAACAAACACACATAACTATATATTAAGACAGATAACCCAATAAGGACCTACTGTATAGCACAAGGAACTCTCCTCAATATTCTATGATAACCTATATAAGAAAAGAATCTATAAAAGAATGAATATATGTATAACTGAACCACTTTGCTATACACCTGAAACTAACACAACACAATCCAAGAAAATTTTTAAAAAACAAAGAGATCCACACATACAAAAATGTTGATTGTTATAAGGTAGAATTATTGTGGAAGGATTCTGAGGAAAAAAATCTGCTATATGCCAGGTTTACTATATGCCAGGTATGATTAAATGTATTAAATGGATTGTCTTCTTTTTATAAGAACCCTAGGAGATGAGTACTATCATTTATCCTCATTTTAAAGATAAGGAAACAGAGTGATGCAGGTAAAGTAACTTTGCCCAAGGTTGCCCCGTTACAAAGTGGTAAAGCCAGTATTTGAATTCAGGTGGTGATTCCAGAGCCCAAGCTTTAAGCCTTTGTGTCTACTGTATTCAGAGTTAGGGGAGGTGAATGATCAGGAAAGAGGTTTTCAGTAGAGGAAGGGAAGGTCCATCAACGTTGATCACAGTGTTCTCCTTGATGCTGAGAACTTAGGTACCACAAAGCCAGGGGCATCATATGTGAATTGACCATATGTAAGGCAGACGTGTTACCCTCTCTGTCTGACTCCATCTCCTAAAGGGCAGTTAGAGGACAGGGAAAAACAAAACCAGAACACTGACCGCCTTCCTGAGCTTTTCTGGGGCACAGCCAAGTCTGGCCCCATCTAATCTTCTAATTGAATTCATCTTCAAGTTGCCAAAGCCCCGCCCATGCAGGAATGTGGGGCAGGGGAAGATAAGCACGTCATCTTCACTTTTTAATTTCTTTTTTCATCGTCTTATCACAAGTTCTTTGGTAATTTTCCGATTTCAAAGGAAATATTTGGAAGGATATCTGAGAACTGGATGCGTTCATGTTTTACACCAAATGCTTTCAACATGAGAATCCACCCAATCGTATCTAATAAAAATATCCTCCCTGAGCTGGTACCAGGAGGTTTCATTAAAATAGCAGTCGATAAGCAGAGCTGATTTGGCAGCAAGGAAGGAAAAACCAGAGGCATATCAGGCCTTTGGAATCCAACAGTGCCGCTGAACCTAAGCCCTTTTCAGTGGCCTAAAGACCAATTCTCAGTCTTGCCTCATCAGACACCGAGGAATGTATTAGACCGAACAGTGCTGAACTGTCAGTTTGAGAGTAATATTAGAGGTCTTTTCTCTCTCCATCATGTGGAAGCCATCACTGCCATGAGAGAAATAGAATAAGGAAGGAATTATTCCCAGCTGGGAGAAGCAAGGAATGCTTCCTGGAGGAAGTGGCATCTAAACTGGGTTTTGATTGTGGGTGAGACCTGGGCACCAAGGATGGGAGAGGGCTTGCTCCGAGGGGTAATGAGCACAAAAGAATGCGAGATCAGGGTTGTGGGTGAACAAGGGACATACAGGACACAATTGCAGTTCAGGTTGCCCAGAGGTAAAGGTAAAGGGCTGTGGGCGGCACAAGAAAAACACGGTCAATCCATCATCACTGGCTTCTGCTATTTGGATATAAGTTTACTCGTTAACCCAATGTATGCTGAGGTCCCTTTCAGCTCTGATCATTCCTAACTCTAACTCCATCAGTTTCACATTCCAGCAACCTTGGAGATTCTGTAAGGATGAGGGGGTACTGAGAAGCATGAGCTGAAACTCTGGCTGGCAAAAGTGGAAGTGTTAGTTGCTCAGTCATGCTAACTCTTTATGGCCCCATGGATTATAGCCCTCCAGGCTCCTCTGTCCTCAGAATTCTCCAGGCAAGAATATTGAAGTGGGTATTCGCTTCTCCAGGGGATCTTTCCAAACCCAAGGATCGAAACCAGGTATCCTGCACTGCAAGCAGTACCTTTACTGTCTGAGCCACCAGGGAAGCCCAAAGTCTCCTCAAATCCCTCCAGAGTAATTCCAGTCTTTTGCACATGGTGTTTCCCCTGCCTGACATCCTCTCTGCTTCCTCTCCCCAATGTGGCTGGAGAGAAAGAGACTCAGCTCCCGTATCTCCTCTCCTGTGACTATTTGCTGTCCTCTTCCTGGCCACCCAGTAGCTCTGTGCTCGAGGTTTCCTCTTCCGCTTTCCCATGACACTCTGTCCACCCATTCAGCCCTGGCCACATGTGCAGTCTACGTGTGTCAGTAACAACACCATTGGTAACTGAGGAAACAGTCTCCAGAGCTCCCAGGACCAGTTGGATTTTCCCTGCAACCCTCCATCACTTCTGTCAGAGAGCCCTGGACCGCATCAGCAAAAGGACCTTTTCCTCTAGTGAAGAGCATGGAGCCAGGATGCCTGGGTTTGCAGCCTGGTTCTGCCATGTATCCAGCTGGGTGACCTTGGTTGGGTATATTACCAGCCTCTCTGTGCCTCTGTTTTTCTCGTCTGGAATATGGGACAATAATTCCACCCATCTCACAAGTACTATTAAAACTGCTGTAAACCACTTGAGAAAATGGAGGTCCCCAAGGCTAAGACGGAGGTTCAGTGAGTTGATGATACGGGACACACTTAGTGCTTGGCACAGGGGCGGTGTTCCATACGGGCATGCTTACTGTATACATTTAGGTGTGAACTCAAGAGTTTCCTTTGTCTTGGCAACTATGTTGGATAAATGAGCAGATTTTCCCAAGGTTCCTCCCAGCTCCAGCATCTTTTAGTCTCAGCTGTCACTCAATGGCCTGAGGGCAGGGCAGGACCCTTGGGCGGGACAGGGGGGTGGGCTCACCTCAAGGCAACCCCAGCGCAGCCTCCAAGTCAGTCTCCGGCACCCAGCACACAGATGTTTCAGGTTAAAGCCTGTGACTAAGAGAGCTATGGAAAAACCATCCTTTAAAACAACTTACTTTTAAACTTCTAGTACATGGATTAGATTAAAAAAAAAAAAAAAAAAAACAGAGAAGAAGAAAGAAAAGAAAAAGCAAAGTAACTGATCAGTTTTGTGCCAGAGCTGTTTGGTCTCTCCAAACACTTAGTCCAGCCGCTCTCATTGTCTGGGATCAAAGCATCTTCCCCACAGGCTGGCTTTGTTCTACTCTGAGCAGAGGAACAGGCTGAAAGGAGAGCTCCTCCAGGCTTCCTGCCTCCCTCCCCCTGAACTTTGAAGTAACAAAGAGATTTACAAGGCAAGGATCCCAACTACAGGTGCTAATGATCAGAATCACACTCATGCAGGTCTGGACGAGTGTTCCCAAGTGCTTCCGGGAGGGGGAAGCGCTGCTGGGAGAAACCAGGAGCAGGTGGGCAGGAACCCAAGGCACCTGGGTCTGCCTCTTGGATGGCAGAGCATTCCCGCTCTAGGAGTGTCTCATTCAGGAAGGATGCCCAACCCCTGCCGGTACTCAGGGGCCTCTCAGGCTCCAGGAATCAGGAGGCTCCACCCGGCAGACCAGGTCCCCTCTTGTGCAGCACTGGGAAGTTATTGTTTAGTCTCAGTCTGTGCAGGCAGTGGCAAAGGGTTTGCTGAGAAGGACAGAACACGGACTCCGGAAGGAGACCTGTTTAGCATGAATCAGAACCATCTCCAGGGCTTGTTGAAATACAGATTGCTAGGCCCCAGGCTCAGAGTTTCAGATTCAGTAGATCTGGGTAGAGCTTGGGAATTTGCATTTTGACAAGGTTCCAGATGCTGCTGGTTTAGGGACCATCCTTGAGGGCCACTGCTCTGTACAACTTACTTTCAGGTTGAGACACAATAAACCACGCAAGGCCAGTTATGGTCTCTCATCTCCGCCTGTGGATGCTTCTCCCCAAGGATCCGGAGACCCTATGAGCAATGAAGCTGAGTGAGCGCTCACTGCCCACCTGGGTGACGGTTCTCCTGGGTGCACACCATGTCTCTGGGTCAGGGTGGAAACCTCGCATCCTGCTCTGAAACCCTTCATATAAATCACCAGGATTCACTGGATAATGTGAAAAGCAGAGGGCAGCACTACGGCCAGCCAGAGGGGGAGACCTGCTCAAGTAGACTCTCTGGTTCCTGCAAACCCACATAGGAGCTGGGTGGCCATGGCCAAGTCACCGCAACTTCACGAGGCTCTGCCTGCTTCCTGGAGAATGTGGAGTGACGGATGGCTCCTCCCCGAGTTGTTAGAGATTCTGGAACCCATATACCACTCACATCAGGCTCTGTGATAACGTGAGTTTGAAAGACAACCTAATCTGATGACCTACCCTTCAGTTCAGTTACTCAGTCATGTCTGACTCATTGCAAACCCATAGACAGCAGAACGTCAGGCTTCCCTGTCCATTACCAACTCCTGGAGCTTGCTCAAACTCATGCCCATCAAGTCAGTGATGCCATCCAACCATCTTATCTTCTGTCATCCCCTTGTCCTCCTGACCTCAATCTCTCCCAGCATCAGGGTCTTTTCTAATGAGTTAGTTCTTCATTATCAGGTGGCCAAAGTATTGGAGTTTCAGCTTCAACATGAGTCCTTCCAATGCATATTCAGGACGGATTTCCTTTAGGATTGACTGGTTTGATCTCCTTGAAGTCCAAGGGACTCCCAAGAGTCTTTTCCAACACCACAATTCAAAAAGCTTCTCTCACCTAAACTCTGTCTGTCCTTTCTGTGAGCTCAGCTTTTGCCTGCAAGCCCTATGGCTGATTGCTGATTCATGTTGATATACGGCAGAAAGCAACACAATATTGTAAAGCAATTATCCCCCAATTAAAAATAAATTAATTAAAAAAAAAAACAAGATCTCTGTGTAGTCATAAAATAATAAAATCAATGACCAGATACCTCTGATGTCACAGCACTGAGTTGTCTATGAGGGGCAAGACTGGGCTCGAGTCCCCATGAGCCAGGCACACACAGAAGACCGTGGTCCCACTGCCCAGAGCATGCAAGGAGAGCCCGAGTGTCAAGGCTGGAACCAGGGAGACCAGTAGTGCACCAGCCTCATGAGTGATATAAACAGTAGTGCAAAGGCATGGCCCACTCAGAACACTTTTTCAAATGTCAGTAAAATAAATGATGTTTCCAACTGAATTTCCAAGAAAGCACAGGGTCAGGTCAAGGTGTCTCCAGCCTGGGCAGTCCTTCCTTTGGTAATCCACCCAGGTGCTGCTTCAGGGTACACACACAATGACTCAACCAATACTAAAGAGTGACCCCTTCCACGGGGCGAGAACACTGGGGGTATGGCGAGGATGGGTGGGATGTTGGACTTGCTGTCCTAAGGGAAGAGGCGGGCCTGGGGTTCCAGATCATGGCCGTTTGGGATGGAGATTCCATGTCAGGCGATCCCAGCACAATTTCAAATGGGCTAAGTCTCTCACCTTTCTTGCCGGGCTTGCCTCCAACCGTTGAACCTGAACTCTAAAATGTGTCACGGCAATGCTCCCATGTTAATGATCCAACATCAAGTCATCTCATTCATATGCAAATGCTCTGACACAGACGCTATCTGAAATGAATTCAGATGGAATATGCCAACATCTTTTTTTTTTAAAATCCTTCCAGAGAGTTATGATGTTGCTACATAAGTTAATGAGAGGGATGCAAGAGCAAACGCTGCTCCTGAAACCTGTCAGCGGTATAACTATTTAGATGGGTATTAAAGCCAGACACTGTCATATAATTTGAGGGTATGGTTGAAGACATCTTAAGAATATTTTGTTTCTGACAATTGAATCATAATTTTAATAGACATCTCCAAAAAGAGAAGCGGTGGTAGCAGCCATGTAACGTTTATTTAGAGCTGGTGAAGATCTTTGATTCAAAGTGCTGGCTGAAATGACAGTACCCAGTTCCTAGAATGTCAGTCCTGCCAAAGGGCTTGTATTTTATTATAATAGGAAGTGCAAAAAAAAAAATATATATATATATATATTTCAACTCAGTGCCCAGCACTGTGCAAAGTGCTACACATTCACTTTCTGTTTAATCCCCACTGCAGCTTTGTGAGAGAGAAACTTTTAGTACCCTCGTTTTATGGATGGGTAAACAGAGGCACAGAGAGGGCAAGTAACTAGCCCAAGGTCACACAGCTAATGAGGGGAGGAATCAAGATTTCAACCTTGTAGTCTGGTTTGAGTTTTACTTACTGCTCTATTCTCCCTGTGGGCAATGAATTCTACTGCTTTAATCTTAAAGGGGGGAAGAAGCTGGTCAGCCCAGGGAAGCACTGACCTGGTCATACTTCTAGTAGACACCACTTTGGAATAAAACCATGTTTCTTTAACCCCCAGCTAAGGTGAGTTTTCATCAAATCTTGCAAAGGGATGGTATGATTTGTGAAAGGAGTAGAATATTTAGAGAAGCTAAAAACTGGATTAGAATCTTGGTCTTGGCATTTGTTAGATCTGCTGCCTCAGGCAAATGTCTAAACTTTCTCAGCCACAGTTTGATCATGTGAACAGTTGGGAGATTCTTGCTCTAGCTTCTTGGGTTGTCACTGGAAGACCTGAGGTCCAAAATTAAAGTTTGTGTGAAAAGTCGCACTTCTGCCATTGCCCTGGAGCCCGATGCAATGGACGCCCTGAGTTCAGAAAGCAGAGGAGGCAGGTGGTGTTTAGAACAAAGGCTCCATGCCCACCTTAGAGAGTGATGTTACTGGATTGTAAAGGGAACAACACAAGCGCCCGTCCCCACTGGAATGGATGCGTCAACTGACTGGCTGTTACAGAGCAAGCAGGATAAACAACTGACCACCATACACGACAGCACTGATGGTTCTTGCAAATGTAACATCAAGTGGAAAAAGTCAGATGCAAGAGCACATGAATATGATTCCATTTATATAAGGTACACAGGAAGCCCGTGGAGGTCACCCTGCAGGTTGGCAACCAGAAGGGACAACGCGGAGGGGGGCTTCTGAGGAGTTGCCAATGATTTGTTTGTTATTCTGGGTGCTAATGACACAGGTCTGTTAATTCTGCAAAGCTGTGAACAGCTATATACTGACAATATATGTGCTTTTCTATATATTTCAATAAAATTTTTAAGGGTTTCAAGGGCTTAATTCTCCTCTCATGGGACTTCTCTGGTGGTTCAGTGGCTAAGACTCCACACTCCCAATGCAGGGGGTCCGGGGTTCGATCCCTAATCAGGAAACTAGATTCCGCATGCCACAAATGAGAGTTTACATGATGCATTACAGGCTGAAGATCCTGCGTGCCACAGCGAAGACCTGGCACAGCGAAGTAAATAAATAGAAATCAATATTCAAACATTCTCCTCTCCTGAAAACAGCCTTTGACCTCACAGAGCCAAAAGAGGCAGAGACATGAAGAGGGAGCCCACCCAGTCCAGCCCATGAGGAAGGACCAGGGACGCACCCACACCCCTTCTGGAAGAGTTTTGATGGCAGACACGTGACGAGGCTGTCTTGGGTGCTGAGCATGCAGGCGGGAAGAGCCTGGGGGAGAAGGAAAGAACTAAAAGACCCAAGATCACCGCCTCAGTAGCAGCTGTTCATGCTGAGTTTTCCTGTGTTGCAGGCAACCACTACTCACCGACTGCTGCCAAGCATCATCCAAGCATCACTGTGTGTGGTCTCACAAGAGTCTTCTAAGATAGCTTTTACTGTTCCTCTTTACAAATGGTGGAATCCAGACTGTGGGCAAATAAGTCACTGCTCTAAACGCAGCCAGTAAGCAGCCCATCTGGAATCTGAACCAGTCTATCCGATTGCAAGAACTGCCCTTTGACCAAGGCCCTGCTCCTCCTCTCCATGGGAAGGCAATTCTTCCTCCTTCCTGTTCCTGGGCCAGAACTGGACAGTTATGATGGCATGTGGGTCAAAGTGAACCAGAGATCTTTAACCTCAGCCTGGTAGGTTTTTAATTATTAAACCTCTTGTTAGATCCTTATGTGGTAGAGAACTTAAGGGACTGATTCAAAGGACAGGAGCCATCTGAAGCGTCCTCCGACAGTGGTGTTCCACAGTGAATGAACAGGTGGAAGAATGGACAAGGCACTTGGCGACTGCTGTGGAGCGGACTTACTGCATCACATTCACACGACAAAGGTGGGAGCAGACTTTTGTGACCAAGGGCACACACAGGAGAGAATGAGGCCAAGAGCGTTGGTTGGAATGACTGGCTAAAGAATGCTCAGTGAGGGAGTGGCATTGCCAGAAACAGCTAGGCCTATTAATACACACTTGAGACACTTCTGCCTGGGTGTCAACACCTGGCACACTGTTTAGACAGCAAATCCTCAAAACCATGTTAAAGAGAAGCTGCTCTTTACTTAATGAAGCCGAATTATCCTTTAAAAATAGGGCTGCTATTTATTGTATTCTGGAGCACAGAGCAGATGAGTGGAATATTTTAATACTATGTTCTGAGAAAGATGTGAGTTCAAACCAGTGATGCAATTGACAAAACTTGAGGATACACCTTCCTCGGCAATGCAGACAAATTCCCCCTCCGCTTGTTCCTTTGAGATCTCTCAATAGGATCCAATCCCTGTCTGAACCTGAGGGTGGGCTCAAAGGAGTCTGCTTCTTGACTCAGAGTCTGCATATCATGGCTAAAAGGAGATCCCAATGGCCCAACTCCAGGCAAATCTCAGTCACTCTCAGCCTCTCACTCAATGCCAACACTAAGCAGAGGTTTTTCCAGTAGTCATGTACGAATGTGAGAGTTGGACCATAAAGAAAGCTAAGTACCGAAGAATTGATGCTTTCAAATTCTGGTGCTGGAAAAGACTCTTGAGAGTCCCTTGAACAGCAAGGAGATCAAATCAGTCAGTCCTAAAGGAAATCAACCCTGAATATTCAATTGGAAGGACTGATGCTGAAGCTGAAGCTCCAATACTTTGGCCATCTGATGCGAAGAGCTGACTCACTGGAAAAGACCCTGATGCTAGGAAAGATTGAAGGCAGGAGGAGAAGGGGATGACAGAGGATGAGGATGAGATGGTTGAATGGCATCATCGACTCAATGGACATGAATTTGAGCAAGCTCCAGGTGATGGTGAAGGACAGGGAAGCCTGGCATGCTTCAGTCCACGGGGTCGCAAAGAGTCAGACAAGATAGCAACTGAATGATGAGAGAATGGGAGGGGTCTCTGATGGATGCTCCTGCTCTGAAGTTCTACTTGATACTCCATGGCCAGCACTTCATTAGGGGCCATAGTGAGAAAGAAGAAAAGCAAGAGTATGTCCCCTCTTACTCATTTTTTGGGGAGACATTTCTGCACACACCCAAAGCAGAAATAACAAAGAGATGTACATAAGGCAAAAAGAATCTCATAGGATCCAGCAGAGACCATCTGAAATGCCCCTTCTTCCAACACGACCAACCCCAAGCATGAAACATTTCTCCTGTCTCCAGAAGGTGCTGAACCAGGAATCTGAATACCACATAGAAAACAACTTTGTTGTGGTTCAGTTGCTAAGTCATGTCCAGCTCTTTGAGACCCCATGGACTGCAGCACACCAGGCTTCCCTGTCCTTCACCATCTCCCAGAGTTTGCTCAAACTCATGTCCATTGAGTCAGTGATGCCATCCAACCATCTCATCCTCTGTCCCCCCTCTCCTCCTGCTCTCAATCTCTCCCAGCATCAGGGTCTTTTCCAAGGAGTCAGCTCTTCACATCAGGTGGCCAAAGTATTGGAACTTTAGCATCAGTCCTTCCAGTGAATTTTCAGGGTTGATTTCCTTTGGGATTGACTGGTTTGATTTCCTTGCTGTCCAAGGGACTCTCAAGAGTCTTCTCGAACACTGTTCTTCGGTGCTCTTGTACTATTTTCCATTCTCAGTACACGTTGATTAATATGTCCCATTTTGTTCTCTTTTTATAGTATATGTGAAAAAAAATGTTATCACCAACTTTGAATTTACACTGTGAGCCTGAATCCTGCTTCCATCACGGCTGGAGATGGCCCCCACTGCCAGAGCTGATGCTCTTCAAATTCTAACAACTCTCTCTCCTGACCCTGAGACTTTCTTTCTCTGAGGTCCGCTGGTTTTCCCAAAGCTGCCTTGTCAATGCCCATTATCAGCCCCCACATTCAGACACAAGCTGGCATCACTGAAAATACCAGCCTCCCTTCTCCAAAGAGTCCAGCCCCTGCTTCTCTCCCAGCCAACAGAAACTGCAAGGCTCAGGACTCCCCTCCTTTGTTAATGAGGATCAAATCTCACTCTGCTAACCCAAAGAAAGGAAAAGGCAGCCAGTCATGCCAAGAGGCTGTAAAAGAGCTTCCTCTAATCCTCCCAAAGCACTTGAGAGACGGCTTTCAGCCAAGTCAGGGTCATTTCATGTATTCTGCTCTGGAAAAGATATTCAAAATGATTAAGTTCATTAGAAAAGAAAGAAAGAAAGAAAGAAAAAAACCTAGTCTAAAGGAATGACCTCTGCCCAGCAGCTGCGTTCAAGCAAGTACCTTCTCTAAGGATCTGATGTGTGTGGGAAAGCTCAACAAAGGTATGCGGAAAGGCAGGAACCACCCACATCAGGGAGCGGGTCTTTCTGCCCAGCGAACTTGCCACAGTGCCACACAGATCAGAAGCAAACAGCACTCTAGTCTTGGTGCCGAAGAGGAACCAGAGAGGATCACACAGTCTCTGTCCTCAAACATCTTCCAGTCTGGACAGAGAGATGACAGACACAGAGAAAACATAAGACCTGACCAGACCTGCCAGTGGACACAGAAAAAAGGAGCCCTGGAGGGAGGCTGTCTGTGTTAGACCTCAGATGAGCTGAATTTGGAAGGGCAGGGAGGATGTTCCAGATAGCAAAGAGTATTTTTGAGCCAGTGTAGGAAGCTCATGGCAACCAACTTCAGTATCCTGGCCTGGAAAATGCCATGGACAGAGGAGCCTGGTGGGCTGCAGTCCATGGGGTTGCACAACTGAGTGACTAACATTCAGGAAGTTCATAGAAAGGGAAATGCAGGTTTGGCCCCATGGGAGAGTGAGGAAGAGTCCTTAAGAGTGAGATTGAGTCCTTAGGAGCTTAGACACGAACCAGTGAGCTGTGAGGTAATTCGGAACATCAGTGTGAGTGTATTTTTAACGTCAAAGAGAATGAGCAAGGTGGTGTCTTAACTGGATCAGGAGTCTCAAAGCTCACAATCTTCACGTCTCTAACTTGCTTCTCCCTCCCACTATCTTTCTTCACTGAATCACCCCCAAGGAGTTTTCAGCTGGGGACAGTGCCCAGCAACGGAGGATTGGGAAATGCATGTAAAGCACTCGCTGTGAGACACAAGTGGTCTTCATGGGTGGAGGGCAGACACATAAAACACCCTCCACTGTTCAATGAAGAGTCGCCTCCACTAACTGGCAAGAGATGCCCTGTGGGTTGTGTCAACTATGCTGGTGGTGACAATGATGATAATAATAAAACAAAAATAAATCAAGAATCGACTGTTTGATTGAAAGCTGAACTCAGGTGTGCATGAGATAAAAACTGTCTCTGGATGCCCTGATGACAGCCTCTGTGGATCGTGCTGGAATACACATCTGCCTGTCACTTGTGGCGACAGGGACAATATCCATACTGAGCTAATCTCCTCTTCTTCCAGCAACTTTCAACTGGAGCATTAATATCTTAATGGATGAACCATCCATGTCAAGGGCCTCTCTAAAAATTGGAAAAAGAAGCAAAGGGGGCATCATCTTGTTCTTTCTCAATAATTCTGAAACCAAATAGAGCTGCAAGGACCCCGTATTCCAAAGAAGGCAACATGGTTCGCTGCTAAAGTGCAACAAAGAATGAACAGGCCCCCTACAAGTAGGAGAAATAGGGTGGGAGAGAGAGTTTCAAATATTTGAAATGTTTCAAAAATATTAATAATAAAAGTGCACAGGACACCTATAGAAAATATTTAAAACATGATATTAGTACACTGACCACTGTTCCTCTCACAACCTGAAATGGGCTCTGAGTCAATGTTTGCTGAACTTAGTAGGGGAAGAGTAAATTTTTCATTACTTAAAGGGGAAGATGAAATTTCTAATGTGTGTGCCATGCACCATGGTGGACGGAGCATCCTGGAAAAGTTTCAAGGAAGCAGCAAAGATTATTATGAGGGTTGTGCAGCCCTAAATGGCCCAAGCAGATTGAAGCAGGACTCATTTTGTGAAGGGTTTCCCTGGTGGCTCAGACGGTGAAGAATCTGCTTGCCAATGCAGGAAATGCAGGTTCTGTCCTTGGGTCCGGAAGATCGCCTGGAGGAGGGCGTGGAAACCCACTCCAGTATTCTGCCTGGAGAATCCCACAGACAGAGGAGCTTGGTGGGCAACAGTCCACAGGGTCGCAAAGAGTCAGACATGACTGAGTGCCTAACACTTTCACTTTCACTTCACTTTCAACAGTCTACCAGCGCTGCCACTACCACGGACAGAACTACCATTCGCTTAACACTTGGTGCCTATGGGGCTTATCTGATGATCCTCATAGCTGCTGTGGAGGTAAGGATGACTGTCACAGGAGATGCCCGGAAACTGACTTCCCAAGAGACTCAACTCCAGACCCGTGCACAAGCAAAATGCCCTTAGTTAGGCCAGACCTTGGAGCCCTATAGCAGCCACCCAACACTGCCATTGTTTCACTCTGATCAAAAAATGGGCTTTTCTCTTTCTGACTTACTTATTCTACATGACAGACACTCGTGTCTCTACAATTGACCCAATTTCGTCCCCTTTTATGGCTGACTAATATTCCCTTGTATGCGTGTACCACTTCTTTATCCATTCACAGGTTGATGGACATCTGGGTTGCTTCCATGTCCTGGCTACTCTAAGCGGTGTCGCAACAGGTAAATGTTGAATCTAGAAAAATGGAATACATGAAGCTATTTGCAGGGCAGAAATAGCGATGAAGACCTAGAAAATGAACATGTGGACATGGGGAGGTAAGCTGAGAGCAAGACGAATTGGCAGATTAGGACTGACATATATATAATGTCGTGTGTAAAACAGACAGCTAATGGGGACCTGCCATATAGCACAGGGAGCTCAGCTCAGTGCTCCGTGATGTCCTAGCTGGGTGGGATGGGGAGAGGGAGGGAGGTCCAAGAGTGAGGGGATATGTATATATGTATGGCTGATTCATATTGTACAGCAGATACTAATACAACATTGTAAACAACTGTATTCTAATTCTAAAAATCATACAATCACACAAAGGGACTTTCCACAGCACTGTCCACCTTTGTACGCTTTTCTGATGACCCAGAATGCCCTCGGAAACCCAACCAGGAAAGTCACCATAGGGTGAAACACTCCCAACTCTACTGGTAATATTCACTCACTCATAACCTTCACTGTGAAAAATCTCCTTGAGGCTTTTACAAGTAATAAATCCCCTTACTGCAGACTTGGAGAAATGCAGCACTTTCCCAGCACCTCAGACCCCCAGGAGCAACATGGCAACTCCCCATCTACCTCTCCACTTGTAACAGGCATGAAATGCAAGCCAGCACATCCAGGGTCTGCGATTTCCTTCTTAAGAAGACCCTGTCATGAAACTTCTGGTTTATACCTTTAGTGTTTCCTTTCAATAAAGGGGATTAGGCTGTGTCAAAACTGCATGCCCTTCAGTTCAGTCTTTCTAATGACTGTTTACAGAAGAAACAGAGGTTGAGAAAAGAAGTAAATGTTCCCTGAGCAAGGTCATGAGGCTAGTGAGGAAGGGATCTGAATCCAGGTCTAGCTCTATTAGGTATACTTCTATATTAGATATACTTGGATAATTAGCATTATCCAAGTTAATATAGTCCATTAGGTATACTTCTATATTAGAAATATTTAATTAGTATTATCTAAGTTAATATACGCCATTAGATACATTTATATTTTAGACATACCTAGATAATTAGCATTATCTAATTTACTTAGATAATTAGCATTATCTTATCATATCTAAGTTAATATACTTCATTAGATATACTTTTATATTAGATATACTAAGATAACTAATATTATCTGAGTAAATGTAGTCCATTAGATAGACTTTTGTATTAGATATACTTAGATAATCAGTATCACCTAAGTTAATATAGTCCATTAGATAGACTTCTATATCAGATATACGGTTGGCCCTTGAATAACATGGGGGTTGGGATACCAACCCTCTCTGCACAGCCAAAAATCTGCATATAACTCTAGTCAGTCCTTCATATCCAGGGTTCCACATTCACGGACTCAACCAACAGCAGGTCATGTAGTACTATGTTAGATATATCTCCAGCAAGTGGTCTAACTGCTCTCTCTTCTTGACCTATTCACTCATGCTCATGACGAGGTAAGGGATGGGTCTCAAGAGCCACAGGGGTGCTTTTCCGAACATCCATATCTTAGCCCCACCTTGGTTCTGCATTCTTAAAGGGTTGCAGTGATCCTCAGATCACTGGGGCAAGTGGGTGTCATGAAAAGTTTCAGAGATGATGCTGATAAAGTGATTCCTCACATTTGCACTGGAAACCTGTTCACCATACCAGAATGTCTCCTAGGAGCAGGAATCCCTGGCCAGAATCCACAGATGGGCATCTAAGGATTTCATGAGCTCCCTGAGAAAGTGCTCTGTGCGTGTAACTCAAGCATTATGCTATAATTTTCACCAGATTCTCAAACTAGTCCCTGACTCAAAATAAGTTTAGAAAGTTGTCCTTTGGAGAAAATGTGGAATTTTTCCACATTCCTAAACCAGGAATGTTATTAATTCCATCCTTTCCAGCCTCAGTAGACCCTTGGACACATAATGTTAGGCCATTATTCAGGGTACTCATTTAGCTTGCATTTAAGGGAACGGTCTCCCCAATTTAATGTAATATTACTGTTGGCAAATAGATCACTCTTAGAGTCATCAAACCTGCCAACTTTTACACCCGCCAGAGTAAAAAATGTTCATGAGATTTTGTCTTTTCATTCTCTCAACCAGCTTTAATAGATTTCTGTCTGGGATCAAAAGGTTGGCTGAAGGCTAGCCGTGCATAAAGTTTTGTGGCTTAATTAAGATGATCATAAACTGCTCGAGCTCACTCTTAGCCCCATGACTTGTAGGTAGCTTGCTTCTATCAGACACAGTGGCCCCACTGAGATCAACCTATGAGCATGGAAGGTTCAAGCAAACACACAACCCTCGCAGGAAAACCTGGCTGGGCTTTTGAGCACTGGTCTTGACATCTGTCTTCTCGATGAGTTGTTTTTCTCTTGGTTTGGCCCAGGTATATCGCTGTAGGAGGAATTTTTATTTAAATATTTGTAGGCAATCATATTGCTGTCTTCAAGGCTTCCTTATAGTCTCTGCTGGTATGTTTCTTTTTCACCAGTGGTTAGAGCATTACTGCTAATGTGTCTCTTCCCTTCTCTGCAGGGCACAGCATCACAGTCACTGATCTGGACACTATGGAGCACCTGTGCTGTGCCAGGCAGACTGCAAGGCATTGAGGAACAGAGGTGAGATGGAACATACGGTCCCTGCGTTCACAGAGCAACTGCAGCCCAGTGGAAGAGATGGAGATACGGATCAACACAGCACAGAAGAAAGAATTCTGGGGGAGGAAGCTGCCAGAAGGTAACATTAAGTCTTGGAGGTCCAGTAGACATTAAGTGGGTGTATATTCTCACCCTGCTTATTTAACTTATATGCAGAGTACATTATCAGAAACGTTGGGCTGGAGGAAGCACAAGCTGGAATCAAGATTGCCGGGAGAAATATCAATAATCTTAGATATGCAGATGACACCACCCTTATGGCAGAAAGTGAAGAAGAACTAAAGAGCCTCTTGATGAAAGAAGAGAGTGAAAACGTTGGCTTAAACCTCAACATTCAGAAAATTAAGATCATGGCATCTGGTCCCATCACTCCATGGCAAATAGATGGGGAAACAGTGTAAACAGTGGCTGACTTTATTTTTCTGGGCTCCAAAAGCACTGCAGATGGTGGCTGCAACCGTGAAATTAAAAGATGCTTACTCCCTGGAAGGAAAGTTATGACCAACCTAGACAGCACATTGAAAAGCAGAGACATTATTTTGTCAACAAAGGTCCATCTAGCCACCCCTTTTTCCAGGGGTCATGTATGGATGTGAGAGTTGGACTATAAAGAAAGCTGAGAGCTGAAGAATTGATGCTTTTGAACTGTGGTGTTGGAGAAGACTCTTGAGAGTCCCTTGGACTGCAAGGACATCCAACCAGTCCATCCTAATGGAGATCAGTCCTGGGTGTTCATTGGAAGGACTGATGTTGAAGCTGAAACTCCAATACTTTGGCCACCTGATGTGAAGAGCTGACTCATTGGAAAAGACCCTGATCCTGGGAGGGATTGGGGGCAAGAAGAGAAAGGGGCAACAGAGAATGAGATGGCTGGATGGCATCACCAACTCAATGGACATGGGTTTGTGTGGACAACAGGAGTTGGTGATTGACAGGGAGGCCTGGCGTGCTGCGGTTCATGGGGTCTCAAAGAGTTGGACATGACTGACCGACTGAACTGAACTGAAGGGGGTGGATGGAGAAAAGCAATCTAGGCAGAGAAGGGGTAAGTCCTGAGCAGGGAGGTGGCAACCATGGGTGTGTTGCAGACCACACCCATCACACAACAACCAGAATACAGATCCGGCGAGCGCCACCATCTCTCTTTCAGAAACGTGAGCAGTCCCCAAGAGCTGGACCCAGTGCTGTTACTCTGGGCTAAATATTTGTGTCCTTCCAGATTCCTGTGGTGAAGCCCTAACTGCCCCAGCCCACCCGCCCCGCCCTGCCCCATGTGATGGTAACAAGTGGGGCCTTGGGGAGGTAACTGGGCTTACATCAGGTCATGAGGGTGGGAACCTCATGATAGAATCAGTGTCCCTTGAAGAAGAGGAAGATAGCTTATAGCAAGCTCATGTCACAGCCATGGAAAGTACAGGCTTTGAAGCCTGACTCAGTTGTCTAAAGAGTGAGAATAGAGATGAAATGACCATTTCTTGCTTATGTATTGAAGTTTCAACAAAACAGGCAGTTCCTTTTAGAAAACCTAAAATGACCAATGAAAGAAAATGATATGTGCCAAGTTCCCTGGTGGCCCAGTGGTTAGGTCTCCGCGCTTTCACTGCCATGGTCCTGGATTCAATCCCTGGTTAGGGAACTAAGATCCTGAACTGAGAGATCAATGCACAGCCAAAAAATTAAAAAGGAAGAGGAAAAAGAAAGTCATATAAGTTTTAAACTTCTTTTTATACTCAGAGTGAATTTCTTACAACTTTCCAGGCAATTCCCCTAGAAGGACTAAGAACCCCCATCCCATACAAAGCCTGGGGCAGGGCTGAGGGAGATAGAAGAGGAGGGATTCTGTGAGGCATAATGAACCTAGAGACCCTCCCACCCTCAAGTGTCTCCCACTCCTCAAGTGCCCATCAGGGTTTACATCCTCCAGTGGAAAACTATTTAACTTTGAAATTTTGGTTACCATAGCATTTTCGAAAGATTCTGACCTCAGATGAGGCTCTAAAATATATCTTTTGTGTTACTGCTGTTGTTTCTGATTTTACTGTTCTTGTTACTTTGATTGCAAGGCCATCTAACATCCCAAGGATCCCAGTTTAGGAAAATGGCACAAGACCAGCAGTAAGACCCACACACACCTGCTCAGCTGCCAGAACTTAAGGGAAGGCAGCAGGTCAGTAGCTGCTCACTCCCTCTCCCTGTGATGCATTTCCATTTATTTTCATTTTTATCCTTTTCTGAATTTCTAAGGCTTTGAATTTGAATATTTTCCTTTCATTATTCAGGGGAAATTATTTCTTGGTTTGAAACCAATAAATAACTATTTATGTGGCTCAAGGACACTTCTTACTACCGCGCCAATTGTAGAAGTTAAAGTTATTACTTTTATGAAGATTTGGGAGGGGTTTTGAGTAAAGATGCTGAGAAATGGAAATTAAGGATATGTAGATACTCTTTTTTTTTTTTTTTTTTTCTGTCTCAATGATTCTCAAAGTGTGGCTCCAGGACCAGCAGCATCACTTGGGAATTTTTTGAGATACAAAACTTTACCGCCACATACACACACATCTCTGTTGAATCAGAAACTCCAAGGATGGGGAGTGTTTTAACAATGAAAGTAAAAAGAAAGCAAAACTGTTAGTCTCTCAGTCATGTCCAACTCTTTGTAACCCAAGAGTAGCTTGCCAGGCTCCTCTGTGCATGGGATTCTTCAGGCAAGAATACTGGAGTGGGTTGCCATTTCCTCCTCCAGGGGATCTTCTCGACCCAGGGATTGAACCTGGGTCTCCCGCATTGAGGGCAGATTCTTTATCATCTGAGCCACCAGGGAAGCACAACAAATACCCAGCAGTTTGAGCATCACTTTTTCTAGGCTTTCAGAGAGTGGAACATCTTGGCTCTCAGTGTTAGAGATGATCCCAACTGCCCCCCAACCAGTCACCTCCCCTGTCTGCATGTTCCCCGGGTTGGCAGAGGGTGGGGAAGTAGCTGTCTCCTAAGCTGATTCTTCCAGGTGTCTGTGAGGGGTAATGTTGCCTCATCGTCTTAATCAGCCTTCAGCTGTCCCTGCTCTCATTAGTCAAACTGCACCAATCAGCAAGCAGGTCCAAAAGCTGTAGAGCAGCAGGTGCAGTAATGAGAAACTTCCCTAACTGGGGTCAACCCTGCCTCCCCCTCCCCCTCTGGGGGAGCCCAGCCCTGCAGATGCGGTTATACAGCATAAGGTGGGCCCCTCTCCCCCGTGACTTCATCACGGTCTCTGCACAGTGCCCGTACTCACAGACTAGCAGGTGGGAGAGCTGCGATGAAACCTAGACACCATCCTTCCTGCACCCGCATTTTACAGGAAAGAATCCGAGGTCCACAGGAGAAAGGAAAAGAGCATACCAACCCTGGAATTCACATTTCCTGTCCCTCAATTCAAAGCCATTTGCATTACCCCTAATGGGAGTTAAATATGCTTATGAAATAAATACATGCATTAATAGCAATGCATCAATCACCACCTTGTTAGTGCAACAGATAAAATGTAATGATAGATATCCACCGTGTATCTGTCGCCATTTCAAATAAGGTCACTGTGGAGGACAGATTCCAAATGACACAAAACAGCCCTGCGTTACACTCTTTTCCAGGGCTGTGGTAAGGATCCCAGGCTGCCCTTTGCTTAAATCACAGCAATCAGTAACCATTTTGCCCCTGGTCCTTTCAGTTGCTGCCAATTCATGATTGAGACAGTGGGAGGTGTCAGGAAAAAGAAAACCAGCCTCCAGCAGGTCCCAGGTCCCAGACCCCGCTGCTCACTAACCAGTGTGACCTTGAACATGCCACTTAAAATGTGTGGCCTCAGTCTCCCCTTAGTGAATCATCGTCAAGGGATTTCCCACTGACAGTAATACATGCTTAACAACCTACTTCTGGTTTGCCTACTTGGGCCAAACAGAGATGCCTCTTGCAAGCCCACTGAGACAGGCCAGCATCTGGAAGGGGACCTCCTCATCCCCTTCAGCATCCCCCGGGCACAGGGTTCAATACCTGGAAGCCCTTGGTAGTCTCAGGAGCCTGACTGCCGAGCCAGCCTTGGTGGGCTCATCTGGCATTTTGGCCACATTTGCCTCTGGTTCCGGGAGGAAGTGTCCCTGTCACTCTGATGGCCACCTTGGATACTCAGAAATTAAAGAACTCTGAGGCACCCTTCTCCACCCACAGGACGCTGGAGGCACCTGCCACTTACGGCCTTAAGAAAAGCTGGTCCCCACCCTGGCCGCGGAGTCGGTCTTAAATTACCTAAAGAGCCCGAGTGCTGGGCCTGGGCTCCATTTGTTTACAAAATAGGCACTTTCAGAGGCCCTTTATAGGGCCTGGCAATTCCCAGGTCCCCTGCTATAGGCTGATGCATAATGCATAAGACGCTGAGAAATGTGTATTCATGAGGGCGGCTTGGCTTTTGTCAAAAAGAACTGTGAAATATTATGATGGAACAATTTTCATTTCTGCCACATTGTTTTTATAGTGCATTCACGACTGGGGATTGAGGGCTTTCCGAGTTTTGTCTGGTGCAGATGTTGCAGTGCTGAAAGCTGCTTCAGACGTCCTTATTTCCCAACTTTGTTGCTGACAATTACAGGAGGTGGGGGGAGGGGGCCTCTCACAGGGAGACAAAGGATGCCTGTCCTCAAGTGATCTCACCCTGGATTCATTCAGGAGGGTGGGATGGGGATGGGGGTGAGGAGGAAACGGAGGGGAAACTGACCTCTGGAGGTGCTCGACACCAGGCAAACTGCCCTCCTTGGAAGGCTCCATTAACTGCATTTCACATCTGAGGAAATGCAGGCCCGGCCAGGTTGAGCCACTTGTCTGAAATCCTATCCACCAAAGGATGGCGAAGCCTGGGCTGGAATCCACAACAAATGCCCAAGCTTACGGTTTCTTCCAGCTCCAGGCTACCAGGAGAACTCAAGCTGAGGAGAGGCACTCTCTCTTTGCAGTGCATCTGAGAGACAAAGGGATGAGAGATGCGCGCGCTGCCACCGGGTAAGGAAAACAGTGAGGCCCCCACCCTGGGGAAGAAGGACTGGGAGTATGACCTGAGCTGGCTGACAGGCGTCATGATCCGACAGGCGCCCACCTCTCGGAACTTTCTAAGAATCCACCACTCCTGCCTTCTGGGGCCTGCATTCAATCTCAAGTCTTGTGGACGGCAAACTCCAGCCTGTCTCACTGTGCCCCCGGGCTGCCTCCTAGTCCAGGAAATGCTGGCCCCTTCATGTCCCTCAGCCTGAAAGCCCTGAGTTCCCAGGGGCAGGCGGTGGGAGTGGGGGTGGGGTAATTGTCCCTGGACCCCTAGGACTTGCAAAGCTCCAGGCAAGCTCAGGGCCAGGCTCCCACTCCTGCTTCCAATGCACCCAGCATGACAGAGAGGCCAGGCTCCAGACAAACTGAGATACCAAGTGATGAGAAGAATCCACCCTGGGACAGTCAGGGGAACAAGCAAGAGAGAGAGACTGGAGTGGCCAGGGCCACCTCGGGGCTGGAGGACGAGGAGGAGGCATAACACAGGGGAATCCTAAGGCCACCATGACTTCAGAGCCCAGAGCGGGTGAACTCAGAGCTGCGCAGGGACTGGAGAGGGGCCATAGGCACAGGGGGGTCCGTTCTCACAGATCAGGACGGAGGCAGAGCCTTGAAGCCCAAGCTGCAGGGCTTTCAGCTTCGGGGACCAGCAACAGGAAGTGCCTGAGGATCCCCTATTCCAGCTTATGGAGGGTCTGCCAGGCAACACAATCCACCCCCCTGAAATGTCTCTCTGGCATGTGGATTCCTTTGCGCTAAAAAAGAATCAAAGCCCAAAAGACTTAGGAAGAGACTCTGACCATCCCCTTAACTAACTAAAAGTATTTAGCTAGAGGGCTTGTTCCCAGAATAGAGGAATCACCAGGGACCTCGGGGGTGGGGGCTGGGGCCGCAGGGGGCCCAGAGATGAGTGTCCACTCGGTGCCCCCCTGTCTCTGCAGAGGGCCCGGTAAACATTTATTACCCAGTGCTTGCTTTTCAATCTCTTTGTGCACGGCCTTCCTCCCCTCTGAAGTCCCAAATCACTGGCCGACCTCCTCTTTTGTCTTTAACTGAAGATGGTCTTTGAGGTGAGGACTTCAGCCACTCTGGCAGGCCAGTTTTCCTGAGTCTTTCCACAGATACATGTTCAGAAAGCTTTTGTTTGTTCTTCTCCTGTTAAGGTGTCCTACACGTCAGTTTAGCTCTTATACCAGCTAGGAGAACCTAGACGGGGAGGGGACAATGTCTTCCTCTCCAGTATATGAAAGTCCGGGAGAGAAACAGAAACGTGTGGGGACAATGACGTACCTCCCGAGAAACTCCAGACACATTCAGATCTGCTTTTTCTCCATGCTGAAGTCATCACTGTTCCAGAAATCTCATCCACAGGGCAACTAGCTGGAACTTCTTGTGCTCAGCCACTAGTGTTAGGGTGGTGGGTCTCCCTGCGAATCCAGCCCCACAAACCTCTCTGCCCATTTCTGAAACACACCAAACTCTTTCCCATTCGAGGGTCTTAGCATTGACTGTTCCCTCTGCCTCCAACAGCCTCCACCTGCCTCCGTAGTCAGAGCCTTCTCAGACTTCAGAGCTCAGGTTACCTAGCCGGTTCTCTCATCCCCAGTGTTTCCCATCAGAGCATGCTGTTTGGGTTTGCTGCTGCTGTGGTGGTTGTTACTGTCTTGTGATTTGTTCCCAGCTGTGATATAAAGTCATGAGAGCAAGGATCAGTCTGTTCATCCTTCTCCCAGAAGCACCCAGCATCATGCCAAGGACGGGGTCAGAGCTCAGTAAATGCTGAGAATGAATGCATCAGTTCACAGTATGCTACACAAGCACATTAATAAGCCACACCAAAGACGTGGAAACCCAACAGTTCACTCTCCTGCCACACAGGGGCTTCTGCCTATTCAGATAAGCAAACCAGGTCAGGGGCAAGTTCCTAGGCATGCGAAAACAGATCAAAGCTCACTGCAACCAAGTCCAAGAGGTTGCCCTGACCCTGCTCCACCTCGGCAGTCAGGTAGAATCTTGTCAAGGAAGGGAACAAAGGTGGTTTCAAATCCCTGCGCTCCCAGGTACAAGTTTTGTAATCATTAGCCTCCGTTTCCCTGTATCAGCATAAAGAAGTGAAGTCATCTGCTGAGACTGCCGCAAGGATGGAGTAGGAGCAGCATCACCCTGCCGGGAACATCTGGCAAAAGTCTGAAGACATTTCTGGTTGTCACAGTTGGGGTAGAGGCCCAGGGATGATGTCAAACATCCTACAATTCACAGGACAGCCCCTACAGCAAAGAGTCAGCCCAAAATGTCAGCAGTGTCGAAGGCCAGAGACTGTATCAGAGTGAGCACAGGTGCACAGGAAGCTTTGTGTCCGTCCCCACTCTGTGACCAGATGCAGCTGCAGGCACCTAACTGCAGGGCCTGATCAGCCTCGTGTGACCACTCCCTGAGCGCACCCCCAACAGGCCTCTGCCCACACCAGCTTCTCACCAGGAGGCCCTGCTGTTTCAGTCTGTTTGGGTTGTTACAACACAACACCACAGACTGGAAGGTAAAGCCACAAACACTTCTCGCAGTTCTAGAAGCTGGGAAGCCCAAGATCAAGGAGCCAGCAGACTCAGTGTCTTGGGAGAGCCCACTGCCTGGTACATAGAGGGCCATCTTTTCACTGTTAAAAGCTGGAAAGGGCCATGGAACTCTCTGGAGTCTCCTTTGAAAGTGCAAGTGTGAGTCACTAAGTTGTGTCCAACTCTTTGCAACTCTATGGACTGTAACCCACCAGACTTCTCTGTCCATGGAATTTCCCAGGCAAGAATACTGGAGTGGGTTGCAGTAACCTTCTCCAGGGGATCTTCCTGACCCAGGGATTGAACCCGGGTCTCCTGCATTGCAGGTGGATTCGTTACCATATGAGCTACCAGGGAAGCCCTTTACAAAGATGCTAATCCCATTCATGAGGGCTCCACCCTCATGGCTTAGTCACCAACTCCCAAAGGTCTCACCTCCAAATCCTGCCACACTGGGGATTAGGTTTCACTATATGAATTGAGGGAGGATAGCAACATTCAGAGCATAGCATCTATCTTCCAATGCTTATTAAGGTCCTTCTTTGATACCTGAATTCAAACCTCACAGCAAGAAGCCTCCACCTGTCTTCACTGTTGGCTGTGTCCATCCCGCTGCACTGAGAGTCTTCAGCAGCACCCATTACAGTTGCCCCTGGCGGAGGCTTTGTCCTTCCACAGGGGCACTCCCTCCAGCCGGCTTTAGGCATCAGTACCAGGTGTTGCCTCCTAAGGAGAAAACTTGAAAAGGAACGGGCTTCTCAGGTGGCAAATCCAGAGTCCAGATTGTATGGCTTCCTCCTGATTTTTCTCATCTGCAAACGGGCACCTTTGAATCCGTGTGTCAGGCTCCCCTGCCCCTCCCCAAGCGATGAGACACTATTTTGACGTGTTGCTTAGAGCAGGTGATAAAATACCACTATTTCTCATACACAGCTTAGCTGAGTTTCATCAGTTGATGCTAAATGCAACTCTTTTAAGCGGAGTGATGTTTTTGTTTTCTGCTTCCTTGAGAGCCAACCGTATTGTCAGGTAGGGGAGGATGGCATCGGGCTTCCAGGTGTGTATCTGGAAGAGGCCATGTCCTTCCTGAGATGCCTAACTCTCATATGTCTCTCCCTGAACAAAGCCAAAGACCTTCTCCTTTCACTAGCGGAGGTTTCGCAGCATGAAGTCCCCACCTCTCCTCGTCGGAGCCTACCTCTTGAGTATGAGCCTGCCGCCTGAGAGAAACCCTGGGCCGCTGCACTGGCTCTACGCTTCATCTTTGGCCTATTTATGGGAACAAGGAGAGTCTACAGTAATCATCTAAAGAAACGAACTCACAGCTCTTGACTCCCAGCTGTAATTTCCAGGACACCCAGTGATTCCAAAAGGAGGTCACAGGGACAGCTGGCTCAGAGTGTGAGCGGGAGACCTTCACTCCCAGCCACTGTGGCAAGTCCAGCAGGGTCAAGGGCACACACCCTAGCCACACAGACCCCGGCTCCCCCGCCAGGGCCTCCTTCATCTAATTCACAGCCCACTGTTTTATGAATTTCATGCAGAAACACTGAACCGGGTATGAGGGGAGCTGGAGAAACACTGGTGGATGAGCAGAAGAGGATGTACCCATTTTATCTGTTGGGAGGACTACCCAGGATGTCTCATGCAGGTCCTGCTTGTTTAGAGTTCTAGTCTTGATGCGGGTTAGGGAGAATGCCTTCTGTCCCTGAACAAACCCAGCAACCCCACATTTCAGAGCAGACTGAATGTGCCCCATTTTATTACCCTGTTACGTTCCAGAAGTTCCCAAAATCCTCTCCCTCCACTTCTGTGAAAATCTCTCCATGAATCCTTGCTCAAAAGTCACTTGACCAAGCAGAAGACGCCTGTGAGAACTTGAGCAGCTTACCGTAAAGGTCCTTCTAACATGTGCAGCTGTCCTAATCAGGGGATGGCTTAGGAGGCAGCCAGGGTCCCATCCCTGAGGGTATCAAGTCAAGGGGAGCTTAGGATGTAGAGGAGACCACAGAGGCCCGCAGCAGAGAGTAATCCACAGACACGGCCAGCTGACAGCTGAGGTATTTGATTTCGGTGACTCAGAGTTTCACCACTGCTGAGGGGCTGGTGGCCACAGCTACGTCTCATCAGGCTTAATATGTAAAACATCATTCAGAAAGCAACAGATGCAAACAGACCCAAGGCTGATTGACAGCAAGGATGATGGCTCAAAACCCCCGAGGCTGGGCTTTCCCAGGCAGTCTGCTCTCGCCCACTCCTGTCCCACGGTCCCGTCTGTGACACTGGGGATAACAGCCTCTGCCTTCCTTGTCAGTTGTGAAGATCAGAGTAGGGGGGATTCAGAAAAAGGTGAGGCAAACCCTTAAACACTGAAGGAACAAAGGGGTGATGCCTAGAGGAGGACGACCATTTCCGGACTGCTCCTGCTGGAAGCTCCCCTCCTGCTCCCTGGCCCAGTCAATCCTGCCATTAGCTCTCAGGGCACCATGTCCCCATCCTTCCACTCACTGTGGACAACATCCCTCATTTCTCCACTGATTCTTTAGTCTGTGTTTGTCTCACCGATTTGGCTATAAGGACAGAGCAGGCAGGGGGCCGGTTTCTCTGTGTTTGCTGATGTTGCTCGTTCTTACCATGGCCTTTCGGCACAGGTCCTGATAGACGTCAAACGCCTGAACACATGAATAACCACAAGCGCCACCGTGTTGGAAATAAACTGCCGCAAACCACCCCCAATCATTCCTGGTGTTTCATTACAGAGGTGTCCGCAGGCTAGATAACCAACAGTGAGCCTCTCTTAGCGACCATTATCTCTCCCTGAAATTTAGCAGGTTAATGAAGGTGGCCGGTATTTATTCTATTCTTGGGGCTATGGAATCTTCCCTTATCTGCAAATGACTTAAAAATTATTGTGTAGGCATCCTGAAACATTCAGCGACTTTATTAGGCTTGCTCTTACAGTCGAAAGGAGGAAAAATAAATAAAAGTTGGTTCGGCTTGGAGTTTACAGCCACCACATTTATAAAGGCAAAGCCTAAATCTGGAATTCGGGGTGAGTTTTAAAAGAACCATGAGTACTATACGTTAAATAATACTTTGTGCCAGTGGCACCACATACGGAGATGATTAATCCTTAAATATGTGGAAATCTCAAGATCTGCTCCCCTTTAATTAAGGGTCTAGTGGTTTCCAGCAAGTAAGTGATGCATGTGAAGTGAAAGTCACGCAGTTGTGTCTGACTCTTCATGACCCCCATGGACTGTACAGTCCATGGAATTCTCCAGGCAAGAATACTAGAGTGAGTAGCCTTTCCCTTCTCCAGAGGATCTTCCACAACCCAGGGATCGAACCTAGGTCTCCCACATTGCAGGCGGATTCTTTACCAGCTGAGCCACAAGGGAGGCCCAAGAATACTGGAGTGGGTAGCGTTTCCCTTCTCCAGAGGATCTTCCCAAATCAGGAATCAAACTGGGGTCTTCCACACTGCAGGTGATTCTTTACCAGCTGAGCTATCAAGGAAGCAAGTATATGCCCTACTGCTATTACATTCATGGGGTAAACGGTGCTTTGCATTCTCCCGTCATTTCTTATGGCCAATTCCATTTACTCCAAATTTTCTGAGCAAAAAATAAAGTTCATAAAACAGTGCTTTTTCTTTAAATCTTTGTGTGCGTGTGTGTGTTCTTCATCCCAGGTGAAATTCCCCCTCTTTCTGCAGTGAGTGTTGGACAGTGGCCTCATTAACTGGGTTACATACCCATTTGGCAGGGGAACAGGTGAGCAGCACAGAAGTAATGGTGCTTGGATGAAGAAAGTCACAAAAAGTGAGTTCTTTAAAGGCCCCATATGATCAAACAATTACTCTCTTTGTAGTCCATATTTTAAATAAATAGCATTTACCCTAGATTGCATTTTTTTTTCATCTCTGTCTGCCTCAGCCGACTGCACGTTGGTCCCCTTTCTCCCCGATGAAATTTCATCCCTCCAGGAACTCTGTGAGGAGAAGCTGCTGAGCTCTGGCCAAAATGTAAAAGGCCTGCACTTTCTGCTCCTCATCCTGCATCAAGCCCTCATTTTCAAACACGATACCTTTCCCTGATAGCCTGCTGCACTCCACTGCCTCTCTCTCCACGCTAATTCAGAGGTTATAGCTCCTTCACTTTATAATATTTACCAAGGGTACGGATGAGATGGCCTCCCACTTTAATTGGATTTCCAATTTTCAGAGGCCATTATTCAGTTCCCCACTCCGATATCCTCATTCTCACTGCTTCTGAGTGTCGGTTATAAAGGGGCAACGGAGCCCATGGACAAAACCAAGCCTCCCCAAACTGGAAGTTTGGGAACTGCGGAAATCTCAGCATCCCAGCTGGGAGTCTGGGGACTAATTGCATTGCTGAAACGTGGCCCGATCTGAAAACTGTAACCAGAAACAACAAAGAATATGTGGGTTTGTCTGTCTGCAGCAACACAGGCACTCATGGCCTGACAAAAATGTGTTTTTATTGAGACAAAAAGAACAAGTTGTGTTTTGGGGGCTCCTCTGAAAAATACAAGGTGGTAAGCATGTCATCCTAGGTGGCTCAGTGGGTAAAGAGTCCTTCTGCAATGCAGGAGACACAGGAGATGCAGGTTTGATCCCCGAGTCAGGAAGATCCCCTGGAGGAGGGCATGGCAACCCTCTCCAGCGTTCTTGCCTAGAGAATCCCATAGACAGCGGAGTCTGGTGGGCTACATAGTCCATGGGGTTGCAAAGAGTTAGACACAACTGCATCGACTGAGCACAAACTCGAGTCAAGCATGAACCTGACCAGTGTCAAGTTCCATATCATTAGGGGCAGCCCTTGACATCCAGCCCAAGTGGAAAGTGAAAGGGCAGTAAGACGTATTTCCTACAATCTGTTCTTTCTAGGCAAGAGTCTTGACCCTGAGACTCGGGAGATGGAGCCTCCTCCAGGTCTGTGTCCACACTGAGAAGGAATCTGTCACTGGCCCCTTCCCTCAAGATGATGGATGGATTTACTGAATATGCTGAAATCCATGCTGCAAGGAGAACTTGATGCATGTGACTCTGCAAACTGAAATGTACAGACCACACAGAGAGCATGGTGGGCTGGGAGCCTGGACCTCGCTCCCAACTGTGAGGTCAAGATCGGCAGCACTGGTAGAACCTGGGACTTGACAGAAACGCAAAATCTCAGGCCCTAGCCCAGACTTACTGAATCCGAATCTGTGTTCTAACAAACCAGCATTTGAAAAGCATTGCTCCAAAGCATGTCTGATCATCTACAACCCATGTAGGGGAGGGTGCATGTTCATTTTACTTTTCCTTTTTATAAAATTGATGTATGATTCATTTACAATGTTGTGTTGGTTTCAAGTATACAGAAAAGTGATGCAGTTATACATATAAATTCTTTTTCAGCTTCTCTTCCATTGCAGGTTAAGATGTTGAGGATAGGTCCCTGGGCTGTATAGTTTATTATATATATAGTAGTGTGCATATGTTAATACCAAACTCATTTCTCCTCCTCAGCCCAAACCCACTGGATAGCCCAAAAGGAATATCCTTGTGGTAAACAGAACTTTGTTTTTCATGTCTGTGAGTCTATTTGTTTTGTAAATAAGTTATTTTGTATCATGGACACAGGAGCCTGGTGGGCTACAGTTCAAGGGGTCGCAAAGAGCTGGACATGACTGACCACAGACCCTCCCTCCTTCTCCTCATTTGTAAATCTTTTTAGATGCCACCTATACGTGATGTCCTATGATATTTGTCTTTGGCTTAGTATGATAATCTCTAGGTCCATCCATGTTGTTGCAAGCGGCATTATTTCTCTGTTATGGCTGAGCAACATTCCATGGTGTATATGAACCACATCTTCTTTATCCACGCATCTGTTGATGGACCTTTAGCTTCCTTTCTCGCTTGGCTATTATGAATAGTACAATGAACATTTGGCCCAGTTCACCAGCTTCTAGAATGTGGGCTCCAAAAAGACGATACATCTTTAACTCCTTCTCTAGGAGGCCCTCAATAAATGTGCTTTGGAAGAGTGAATGGGCGCCCTGAGACGCTGGTTGCCCACGGTCTGTATGCACTGGACTATCCGTTTCTGGCTAGAGGACTCATGTTCCTAACTCTTCAGATTTGCTTATTAGTTGCCAACCTGTGAGGTCCCACTGTTTATGGCCCAACCACAGGACTGCACAGCAAATATGGCTACAATGTGAGCCCTGGGGCAAGCTCCCATTTTTACCTCAGTATTGTTAACCTCCTTCTGCTAGCACAAGTCACTTCCTGTTTGCTATCAAAAGGACAGCATAGAGGTAAGACACATCCTGTGTGACTACTGAGCTTCCCATTACAGAGACATGACCCACCTATGTAACACTATTAAACGTCCCTTTGCCATCATTAACGACCAACTGGACTGTGGTCACTCCATCCAAGTATCAGTGATAACAGAACATAGAATAAACTTTCCTGCTTCCTGCACTGCACTTTCCAAACTGGAATGGAGGCATCTCTTTCTAACCAGAGTTGGCTTCATTGCAGGCTATCAGGCTAGCATAAAACAAAGCAAAATAAAAGCAATCCCCCTGCCCGACCTGTCTCAAGGTATTGGAAGGGAGAAGAACAGTGTGAAGTGAGGAGAGCATTTAGAGCACAGCTAGGTTTGTCTCATCTTTTTTTTTTTTTTTCAATTTTGTGTAAGGAGTGCATGGAGATCTCAAAGAGGGGACACCCCTTATTTTGTAGCTTGATCGTTTTGAAGGCCTCATACAGAGGGTAAGAGGGCCTCTTTAGCCTTCTCTCCAAACATGAAGTTTGCTCCCACTCACCACAGACTGTCATAGCCATGGCCAGCTCCGCCCACCCTGAAGGCCCACTCCCAGTGCCCTGACTCTCCTCGCAGGATGGCGTCCTGCACAGGCTGTCCCCGTCTCCAAATATGACTGTTCATTTCCCATCCCGCTCACTGATTCACATTCCCTCAGAATGTTTCTGCACTTTCCCACTTGCCCCTGACTAGGAGACATGGTGACCTAATTGAAAAAGTATGGATTTTGGAGTTAGAAGCCAGTGGTTTAAAATCCCTGCCCCGTCTCCTGGTTGTCAAATAATGTTGGGGAACTCATTTATCATCATTATGTCTCCATTTCATCCTCCATAGAGTGGAAGTAATAGTATACACCACAAAGGCTGCTCTGTCCATATAAAGTCCACAGGGTAACGGTTAGTACACAGTGACTGCTCCCCTCCCATTCACCAGGCCCTGCCCTTCAAGCTCCTGGAGAGTCCGCATACATCAGGCCTGCCTATCCAGGGGCATGAGGGGCTTACAGAGGCCCCTCTCAACTCATATGTCAAATGAGACACAACTCTGTCTCCAACCTTTATCTTTCCAACTATCACAGAAAAGGTACAAGCCGTCTTGAAAGCCAATGAATGGAATCCTAAAGCCTAGGAGGGAAAGTATATTCTAGAGAAGAGAGACACCAGTATTCCAATCAGACAGAGCAAGCGAGACCTCTGACAAGTTGTGTGATCTCAGGCAACTTCCCTGAGCTTTCTGAACTTCTGGTTCCTCATCTGTAGAATGGGGATATCTGTGGTGCCCTGCACAGCCTGCCGTGGGATCAAGTAAGTGTGTTGCTGCTGCTGCTAAGTCACTTCAGTTCTGTCCGACTCTACGACCCCACAGGCGGCAGCCCACCAGGCTCCCCTGTCCCTGGGATTCTCCAGGTAAGAACACTGGAGTGGGTTGCCATTTCCTTCTTCCATGCATGAAAGTGAAAAGTGAAAGTGAAGTCGCTCAGTCGTGTCAGACTCTTCGCGACCCCATGGACTGCAGCCCACCAGGCTCCTCTGTCCATGGAATTTTCCAGGCAAGAGTACTGGAGTGGGGTGCCATTGCCTTCTCCGAGTAAGTGAGTTAAAATATTTAAAAACAGCAGGTCCCTACCTGGGATAAGTAACTGAGAGTCTGTCCTGTCTCCTAACTTTTCGTTAAAGGTCAAGGAGCCTGGATATGGAGGAGACTGCATCAGAACCTGCTCCTCAGGCAGTGACAGCTACTCCTGAGCCGTCAGCCCAGGAGCAGGAGCCATCACTTGAGCTATTCATTAGCATAAACATTTCACAACAATGTCATTTTAATCCTCCCCAAAGAGCACCTGTTATCTATCCCACAAATTGGACCCTCCACAGCATAAATCAAGAACACTTCCCATGTGTTTTAAATGAAGAAGTGCCCTTCCCCCCAATAAAGCAAATATTAAACAAAGCCAAAGCAGAAAAACCCAGACAGAGAAGAGAAACATCCCATACTGTGACTTTAATAGCTGATCAACTGCAGATCAAGAGCTTTAATTTCTCCTCGAATCTGGGTTGACAGGAGATGCTGAGTCCCCACTCTCTCAGAGATGATTGCTTTGGTGAAAAAACAAAGGTTCTCTTCATCAGACCTTGGCCAGTCCACACCCACAAACTTGGGACTCTCTCCTAGAGAAATATCCAGATTATGAAGCATGCCACCACACAGCTAGATGACCCCACATAACAGAGCTGCACAGAGCCCATCACCCCAGCCCATGGCCAAGTTGCACTGAGCAAAACATGATCCTGTTTCCCTGAGTAGACTGTGAGTTATTCAAGGGCACAAGGCACACCTTGTCCATTCCGGGATCCAGGTCCAGCCCAGGTACTCAGTGAAATTTGCTGAATTAATACCCTCGGCAAACAAGAGGTGGTTAGGGTACACTCTTCCTTTCCTGCAGGCTTGGCATTCACTGTGCAGTTTCCTCTGCTGACCATTACATGAAGATCACAAACTTGTAACTCTATCAGCTAACGGCCACATTCTCTTTGAGTCCAGAAACAAGATAATTTATAATAATCCACACTTCTTCCAGTTCCACCTAGAACTTTTTCTACATCACATGCATGGCCCATTTTATATGACAGCATCTGTGCTCTCAACTGATGACATGGAGACACTGTGGTTGTGTATGACTGGGAGAGGATGGGGACATGGAGATATCATGTCCTTCGGAGCCAAACAGGTGAGATTTGAGTCAGGCTCTGCCAGATAATAGCTGAATGGCCTTTAGAAAGTGACTTAGCTTCTTCATAAAATTCTATGCTATAATACTATGTATTTCATGTGTGTGTGCTAAGTCACTTCAGTCCTGTCTGACTGTGCAGCTCCATGGACTGCGGCCCGCCAGTCTCCTCTGCCTATGGGTTTCTCCAGCAAGAATACCAGAGCGGGTTGCCATTTCCTTCTCCAAAGGCAGCCACCTGCAAACCAAAGACAGAGGCCTCAGAAGCCACTCCAGCTTGATCCCACACTTCCAGCCCCCAGAAACTGCAAGAAAATAAATGTGTACTGTTTAAGTCACCTAGTCTGTGATTGCAGCCGGAGCGGACTAATGCAATGGTCCACGGTTCCATCTGAGATGGCGTTAGGGAACCACTGAGGGAAACGTCCTGCTGTGGAAGTTTTAGGACCGCTTGCCTGAGTTGTCTCACATCAGGAGGTCCTGATGAGGAACATGGTACCAGAAGAATTTGGGAGGGGCTAAAGGAGGGAGGAGATGACCAACCGCCCAGAGTGCTTCTTGCTAGAATCTGTCTTGGCTGACTGATGCTCCACCAGGAAGGGCCCTGAGTCAACCTAGGAGCCAAGCAAGATGACCGGCCAGAGACAACCTGGGCACTAACAGCATCACCATAAACCCTGAGACTGCAAGCCACATGGCAAACAGTTCCCCCTGAGTTCCCCTACCCTACTGATCTCCGCCCCAGCACCCTTCCGAATAATGTCTCTGCTCTGTCAGCACACATGTCTCCTTAGACACTTCACTTCCGACTGCTATACAAGACCCCACTCTCAAGCCCTGGAAAGGGTCCCCCTTCCTGCAACAACAGTACGCATGACACAGGGCATGGTCAGGTTGACAAGAAGGCTATCGAGCTGAAAACCACCATGCCTGCAGCAGCAGACACAATTCACACAGACATCTGACGCCAGCCTCCCCACCCCCACCATCTATGCTTGACACAGTGGAACACTCAGACCTTCCACTCGTCCAGTCCTCCCTTGGGAAAGGAACATACCAGTTTTCCATTGCCATACAATGGGGAAAGCGGGGAGCTTGTCTCTATAAAGTGCTGCAATGTGTCATTTTCATGGTTTGGCTTTTAAGAGATTGTTTAACTCCTATAGACTATTTGCTCAGTTTGACCTAAGCAGTCAGCTTGGCAGCTCTGAGAGCCCTGTTCCCATTTGGGGCAATGCTGTTATCGCTTGAAGCCAGGAAGTTTGCGCTTCAGGGCACAGGGGAGCCCCATAAAGATGACACGGACGCATCGCCATGCTTCTGATCATTGAGCTCAGCTGTCTCTGAGAGCTTGGGATGCTTGTGACATCTGTGGCGCTGCTAGGACAATTCCCCACGTCCCTCTGTAACCTGATGCCTTTGTCATACTGGAAAGCTCCAGCCAGGAGGAGAGGCACTAATTGAAGGCACATGGTTTCCATTCCCTCGGGGGAGGAAACCCATTTGACGGCTTCCTACATCTCTGTCAATCAACAGGCACAGGTATGGGTGGTAAGCTGAGCGGAGGACGCCCAGGGCACCGAGGTGGTTGTAGAAAAATACAGAAGTTTGAAGAAACAAATATCCCACTGGCAACATTATTATGAATCAGATAAACGAAAGAAGATCTGGGGTAAGAAGGTACATTCCTTGGACATGATTCTATGATCAAATATAGCTCCTTACTCCATAAGGATGAGTTTATGGCTTCTCTTAGTTTAGCCTAGAGTTCTGCGGACTTTATTTCTGCCTACTTGTTGCTAGGGAGTTAATTCTGACGGGCAAGGCTGGACATTAAATACAGGCGCGTACCACCACACACAGGCACACACACTCACCTAAGTTAATTTCCCCTGCCGTGGCTGCGTTCTCAGATATTTTCAACCAGCCCTCCTTCCAATCTTCTCTTCAACTGCCACAAAGCAGAGAGCGAGTGCTTGACATTTCCTTTGAATTAAGCCCGCAAGTTAAGTGGACATATTCCCTTAGATAGATGGCAATTCCACACCTCCCCACAGCTCATCATGCCAGAAAACGGGGATTTCACCTGGTCCTTTCATACACACACACTTGGCTTGAAATTTCCCAGCAGGTCCTCAATAAAGAAATAGCCCTGATTGCTCATTAAAAGCAAGAGATAAGCAATTAAAATATAAAAGGCAGAGCAAAGCTTGACACTTGCAAGTGGAAAGTGAAGCAAGCATTGTTGAAGATAGGGAAGAGTTCTGGACAGCGTGGGCAGCAGAGTCAAGAGCCCTAGTCCATGATTCACAGATGCAAACAGATGCAGAGAGGAGAGGGAAATGAAAGCGAAAAGGGGAGGTGGGAACCCTGGCAGGCCTGGTGTTCAGCATTCTTTGTTCATTTTATTTATAGTCATCTAAACTCATTTAATTCATGAAATGCGCTAGATGTGAAATACTAAAAAATGTCCTCCTTTCTTTTCTTCTCTCCAAAGCTCATATACAACAGGATAGACTTCAAAAGCATGTAAGGTGTGGGACATCCCTGGTAGTCCAGTGGTTAAGGTGCCACGCTGCCAAGGCTGGGGGCATGGGTTTGATCCCTGGCTGAAGAACTAAGATCCCACATGCAGTGCAGCATGGGCAAAAGATTTTTCTTTTTAAGCATGTTAAGCTATTCCATAGAACAGAAGGCCCCCTGCTTAAAAGGACCACTGCTGATTTGACATTCTACTGTGGCTATCTTGAGCTTTCTAATTTCTGAACAAGGGACCCCACATTTCTATTTTATACTGCCCTGGAGGAGGGAATGGCAACCCACTCCAGTATCCTTGCCTGGAGGATCCCATGGACAGAGGAGCCTGGCAGGCTACAGTCCATAGCGTCACACAGAGTTGGACACGACTGAAGCGACTTAGCATGCACGCATGTGGTAAATTACGAAGTCAGTCCTGCTCCTAGAATAAATGACTGTCCAGCCCTGGTTTGTCTTTTCAAACCTTCTGCCAGGATCCCAGATGGGATTCACCAACTACTCCTGCCAGCAGCCCCCTATCCTTCCCAGCTGCATTCGGTTCTTCTCTGGTCTGTGGGACAGACCTTCTGTTGGTATCACTTGCCAACAGGATCAGGGTTAACTTGAAAGAGGGTCCAGGATTTGTTGCAAATTAGCATAAGAATTTCTGGATGGCATTTCTCCGGAGGATTTTTGCTTGGCCTGAAGTATTTGTGGGGAAGTGATTCTCTCTTCAAATTGTTCTGCTCCTGGGTAAGTAGCAGTGAACTACTATCACCACAGAGCAATTGTCCCAGGCAAGGCAAATTCATCCTAGGTGTTAATTAGCTCAATATTTATCTCATCTAATATGCAAATTAAGACACTGTGGTCTCATTAGCGTCATCTGTGTTTCCTTTAAGCAAAACTAAATCTCTTGCCAATGCAAGAAAAGGAGGGGGAAAAAAAAAAAAACCCGAACATCAGTATTTCTCTTTGAAGCTAATGAGGGGGTGATACGGCTCTTTCTTTGTTAGGAGGTAGCAAGTTAGGAAAAACACATTTTAAATATGCTAAGTGTGGCTTGACCTCATCTATTGCAGGCAAGACACAGCCTTGACTAGTTACTGGGCTTTCTGTAGCTAGCTTGTCCAGAAGACTGTGGCTCAAAGAGGTGGTGGGTGGCAGGTGAGTCTGCAACAAACCCCAGACAAGGAGATGAACAAAGGACGGAGATGTAGCCTTCAAGAACCCACTCAGCAGATAGATGTGGCATTGCCTCAATGATAAGAGAGGGAAGAAATACATTTCCTTCCTTAATTCGATGCATCTTAAGAAAATGTGTCTCAAGGTGGAAAAGAACAGATATTTCAGCTCAAAAATATCTTCTCCTTCCAGCTTCTGATTTTAAGATTTAAGAATTTATAGACACAATAATCAAACCGTCATCAAATACCCACATTGCGCCCCAAAGTCAGACTGCATGTGCTGGTGGTACAACAATTACAGAGCAAGGATTGAATGTTCAGGACCTCCAGCAGAGTGCTGAGAATTCTGCACACGTGAGCTCTGATCTTCACAATAATTCTGAAAGGCATCGTTTCTTATTTTTTTCACAGATGATGCCACTGTGGTTCAGGGTGCTGAGGTCACCTGTCCAAGGTCAGGCAGCTAAAACCTGGCCCGGGTGGAATGAAAAGATAAAAAGAGCCTGACAGGCCATGGGGAACACAGCCTAATTAGCGAGGTGTCCCAGGCGCGGTGATAGCAGGTTGAAAGGATGTGAGACCAGGCAGCGGTCCTGAAAGCTCACACCGTGTGGATCTCCAGAATTCTGAGGCCACCAGCTCAGTGAGGCTCCTTACTGCCCCGCTTCCCAATCGTTGAAAATCATTCCAAACCCATTTGTGAACAGTGTGCCCTCCGGGGCAGGCCAGAGACCCGTCTGCAGGCCAACACCTCTGGGAACTAAAAAGCCCTCCCCAGGTCGACCAAAGCTGAACTCCACGTGTCACAAACTGTGTCCAGTGTGCAACTGCAGTTCAAGGGGAGCGCCTGGCTGAAGCCCACCAGGGGCAGGCGGGGGGAGTCCAAGAAGCTGCCCTCTGCTCCCAGGGGACTAGGGAGAAAGAGGTCCTGACCTTTGTGTGACGCATGGCCCACGGGGGACAGATGCCGTGCTATGAGCTGTGCCTTCACCCTAAGGCTGAGCAGCTGGGCAGAAGGGAGACACGTGAATGGGGCGAGGCCGTGAGGGAGCAAGGGAAAGCACCGCCATCAACACCAACGACTTATAACAACAAGGGGCACATGGCCCACCAGTCAGTAGCATGGACAGATGCTCCCAGACTCTGAAGACATTGCCCTCTCTCCTCTCTCCTAAGGATGCCTGTAACATGTCCAAGGGCTTTCCCTTCCACCACTGCCCAGAAGCCCCCGTAACAGGCAGTCAAGGGTGTCCCCACTTGACAGGAATATCAGGCTCCCAAAGGCAGAGTGTCTGCTGGAGCTGACCAAGGCAGCCTGTGAGAAGAAGCTGATCTGGGCTGTCTCTTCTATTCCAGTTCCCACATGGGGATGCCACCTGCCTTCCTCCTGGGGTTGTCATGGGGTCCATCGGAAGTAGGGGAATTTTGTCCCCATTGTAGGGGTGGAGAAACTGAGAGTGAGCGATAGAGTAAAGGGGACAGGAAAGGAGTTCTTGCTGAGCGCCTGATGCTGAAGACTATATATGGTATAGTCTTGTTGCTTAGTTGCTAAATTGTGTCTCTTTCCAACCCCATGCACTGTAGCCCAGCAGGCATATCTGTCCATGGGACTTCCCAGGTAGGAGTACTAGACCCAGTTGCTATTTCCTTCTCCAGGGTATCTTCCCAATCCAGAGGCTGAACCTACGTTTCCTGTGTCTCCTGCATTGCAGGCGGATTCTTTACCCACTGATCCATCAAGGAAGATGTCTGTACTTCTCACGACTGATAACGTATTTAGGAATTTTTTCATTTGATAAACCCTTTAACATAAACTTGAGTGGTCACCTTGGGTTTCTTCATAACTATAACTTAAACTATGTAGTATCTCATACATAAAGAAATGTATATTAGGTATGTGAAAGAAATTTTTTAAAAAATCATAAAACCTATCCTCAGAGCCGACCACTGTGCCTGAAGAGCACTGTTACTAAAGTGTTGAAACGTCCTGACTGTTCTTCTCTCCTTCCACCTCTGCCAGAATTAAATCCCATCCTGAAATCCTGCATTCACAGATTGCCAGATTGCTTACAGATATATAATACATATATATTGACATATCATAGATGTACACACCTCATATGCATATCAATGTATCCCTTGGAGATGCATCATTTAGCTTTTATTACTTATGTACTTTACAAACCTAGACAGCATATTAAAAAGCAGAGACATTACTTGGTCAACAAAGGTCCGTCTAGTCAAGGCTATGGTTTTTCCAGTAGTCAGGTATGGATGTGAGAGTTGGACTGTGAAGAAAGCTGAAAGCCAAAGAACTGATGCTTTTGAACTGTGGTGTTGGAGAAGACTCTTAAAGTCTCTTGGACTGCAAGATCCAACCAGTCCATCCTAAAGGAAATCAGTCCTGACTGATGTTGAAGCTGAAACTCCAATATTTTGGCCACCTGATGGGAAGAGTTGATTGATTTGAAAAAAACCTGATTTTAGAAAAGATTGAAGGCAGGAGGATAAGGGGACAACAGAGGATGAGATGGTTGGATGGCATCACCGACTCAATGGACATGAGTTTGGGTGAATTCGGGGAGTTGGTGATGGACAGGGAGGCCTGGTGTGCTGCGGTTCATGGGGTCGCAAAGAGTCGGACATGACTGAGCGATTGAATTGAACTTTACAAAAATGGCATCATACCATGTGTGGCCTCATGCATCCCATTTTTTGAACATTATGCTGTATTTTTCAAATAGTCTCAATAAGGACAAAAAAGGGGAATTTCACCTAGCAATGGACTCTGTGAAACTAATTTTAATGAAAGTTCATAAAAATTGTACTGTATTGCTGTGGACACTATAGATTCTATCGAGTTATCCAATCCTGCCCCATTTTACAGACAGACATCAAGTCTGGAGGAATTAAGGAATTTTGTCTAAGTTGAGCCTAGGAGCCAGGATGTGGCCCCAAGGCCGCCGAGCGCCCCCTGGAGGAAGCACACTGCAGAACCCTGGGAAGCACTATTAGCAGGCAGAGTACGGGCTCCTTGGAAAGAAGGCAGAACTGTCACTTTGCTGACAAAGGTCCATATAATCAAAGCGATTGTTTTTCCAGTAGTCGTGTATGGATGTGAGATTTGTATCATAAAGAAGGCTGAGCAAGAAAGAATTGATGCTTTCGAATGTGGTGCTGGAAAAGACTCTTGAGAATCCCTTGGATAGCAAGGAGATGAAACTAGTTGATCCTAAAGGAAATCCTAAAGTCAATCCTAAAGGAACTCCTTATTGCAAAATTCAGACTTAAATTGAAGAAAGTAGGGAAAACCACTAGACCATTCAGGTATGATCTAAATCAAATCCCTTATACAGTGGAAGTGACAAATAGATTAAGGGATTAGATCTGACAGAGTGCCTGAAGAACTATGGATGGAGGTTTGTGACACTGTACAGGAGGCAGCGATGGAGACCTTCCCAAAGAAAAAGAAATGCAAAAAGGCAAAATGGGTGTCTGAGGGGCTTTACAAATAGCTGTGAATAGAAGAGAAGCAAAAGGCAAAGGAGGAAAGGAAAGATATACCCATTTGAATGCAGAGTTCCAAAGGATAGCAAGGAGAGATAAGAAAGCCTTCCTCAGTGATCCGTGCAAAGAAATATAGGAAAACAATAGAATGAGAAAGACTAGAGATCTCTTTAAGAAAATCAGAGATACCAAGGGAATTTTTCATGCAAAGATGGGCACAATAAAGGACAGAAATGGTATGGACTTAACAGAAGCAAATGGTAAGAAAAAGTGGCAAGAATACATAGAAGAACTATACAAAAAAGATCTTCATGACCCAGATAACCACGATGGTGTGCTTACCTAGAGGTAGATATCCTAGAATGCAAAGCCAAGCAGGCCTTAGGAAGCATCACTACGAACAAAGCTAGGGAGGTGATGGAATTCCAGTTGAGCTATTTCAAATCCTAAAAGTGGGTGCTGTGAAAGTGCTGCGCTCAATATGCTAGCAAATTTGGAAAACTCAGCAGTGGTCATAGGACTGGAAAAGGTCAGTTTTCATTCCAATCCCAAAGAAAGGCAATGCCAAAGAATGTTCAAACTACCGCACAATTGCACTCATCTCACACACTACCAAAGTAATGCTCAAAATTCTCCAAGCCAGGCTTCAACAGTACGTGAACCGTGAAATTCCAGATGTTCAAGCTGGATTTAGAAAAGGCAGAGGAACCAGAGATCAAATTGCCAACATCCGCTGGATCATCAAAAAAGCAAGAGAGTTCCAGAAAAACACCTATTTCTCCTTTATTGACTATGCCAAAGCCTTTGACTGTGTGGATCACAACAAACTGTGGAAAATTCTTCAAGAGATGGAAATACCAGACCACCTGACCTGCCTCCTGAGAAATCTGATGCAGTTCAAGAAGCAACAGCTAGAACTGGACATGGAATGGACTGGTTCCAAATTGGGAAAGGAGTACATCAAGTCTGTATATTGTCACCCTGCTTATTTAACTTATATGCAGAGTACGTCATGTAAAATGCCAAACTGGATGAAGCACAAGCTGGAATCAAGATTGCCAGGAGAAATATCAATAACCTCAGATATGCAGATGACACCACCCTTATGGCAGAAAGTGAAGAAGAACTAAAGAGCTTCTTGATGAAAGTGAAAGAGAAGAGTGGAAAAAGTAGGCTTAAAACTCAACATTCAGAAAACTAAAATCATGGCATTTGGTCCTATCACTTCATGGCAAGTAGATGAGGAAATAGTGGAAACAGTGACAGACTTTTTTTGTTTCGGGGGTGGGACTCCAAAATCACTGCAGATGGTGAGTGCAGCCATGAAATTTAAAAACTCTTACTCCTTGGAAGAAAAACTGTGACCAACGTAGATAGCATATTAGAAAGCAGAGACATTACTTTGCCAACAAAGGTCTGTCTAGTTAAAGCTATGGTTTTTGTAGTAGTCATGTATGGATGTAAGAGTTAGACCATAAAGAAAGCTGAGTGCTTAAGAATTGATGCTTTTGAACTGTGGTGTTGGAGAAGACTCTTGAGAGTCCCTTGAACCGTAAGGAGATCAAACCAGTCAATCATCAAGAAAATCAGTCCTGAATTTTCGTTGGAAGGACTGATGCTGAAGCTGAAACTCCAATACTTTGGCCACCTGATGCAAAGAACAGACTCATTGGAAAAGACCCTGATGCTGGAAAAGACTGAAGGCAGGAGGAGAAGGGGACATCAGAGAATGAGATGGCTGGATGGCATCACTGACTCAATGGACATGAGTTTGTGCAAGCTCTGGGAGTTAGTGATGGACAGCGAAGCCTGGTGTGCTGCAGTCCATGGGGTTGCAAAGAGTCAGACATGACTGAGCAACTGAACTGAACTGAAAGGAAATCAACCCTGAATATTCACTGTAAGGACTGATCTGAAGCTACAATACTTTGGCCACCTGATGTGAAGAGCTGACTCCCTGGAAAAGACCCTGATGCTGGGAAAGACTGAAGGCACAAGAAGAAGAGGGCTGTGGAGGAGGAGATGGTTGGATAGCATCAGTAGACACGAGTTTGAGCAAACTCCAGGAGACAGTGAAGCAGAGGGAAGCCTGGCGTGCTGTCGCCCATGGGGTTGCAGAGAATCAGACATGACTTAGCAACTGAACAACAACAGTATAGAAAATGTGCCCTCCTCCTGGGTTGTATGACGTGGATGCCCTGCCCAAGCTCCTGCTTTTACCTCTCTGTTTTGCACCCAGAATGGAGCTCGTATTCCACTTCCACCAGGAATGCATGCTTGCTTTTTAAGAAACTTGGTGCTGCCCATGTACTGCCTGAGTCTTGTTTTTATTTCCTGATATCTGACTTGTGAGTGAGTCTACTAAAAATTCCTTTCTACTCAGATGTCCTCCTCATGCAATATCATACTGGGAAAAAAAAATCACATTTTGCATTATTGAGAAAGCATCTCACCTGCTTGATTGTCCCCAGCACTGGAAAGAAATGTAATCACTGAGTGATAAGACAGTTTGGAAGAAGATGGTGACAAACTCTAAATGAGATTTCGGCTGTTAACCAGATTTTCTTTGCTGCCATATTAATCTGAACAGGAGTTAAAATGCTGCAACAGTGAGGCAAGTGAGAAAGGGAACTTTATAGACACTGGCAACACACCATGTATCGAAAGGTATACTTTTCACATGTGTTCCCATGTTCAACTGTCACAGCAGCCCTGGGAGGTAGCATGTTCTTAATCCCCACCTTACCAATCAGCAAACAAGGCTCTGAGAATCTAATTGTTGTGCCAAAGGACCACAGCAGGTCAGTCTGTGGACCTGCAGTTCAGATGATTTTTCTTCTGACCTGAGCTCCTTGCACTTTCAATATTACAACTTGATGACTTATGCCTGCTTAAAGGCAAAACTCATTAAACATCTATCGAGTGTGAAATTTGAGATGTTCAAAGAAGTCTGAACCTAGGGACTTCCCAATAGAGCAAACAAGCCACTCTACAAAACACAGAAAGAGCTTCATCTTACAACTTTCTCCCATTTTATGATAAGAAAAATGAGAACATGGACTTTCCTGGTAGTCCAGTGACTAAGACTTATGCTTCCAATGCAGGGGACCTGGGTTCAATCCCTGGTCAGGGAACTAGATCCCACGTTTCAGTGAAGATGCAACAACTAAGACCTGGCCTAGCCACATTAATTTTTTTTTTAAATGAATGAAAGGAAGAAAAATGTGAACCAAATCCCAAACTGATGAAGACTCTTTCAGAAGCCACTCACCTCAAAGGCTCCAGCTTCTGGGACATATTCAGACTGACCAAGAGGAGCTCACGACTACATCTCTATTTTTGTATCAACTTTGCATACTAATTTAGAAAAAATAAAATATTTAAGTAAACTTTTTATCCTTGAATAAATTTAGATTTACTGAAAGATTGCAGCGGTAATAGGGTGAGTTTCAATACGCCCTTCATCCAGCCTGTTCTAATGTTGATATCTTCCATAATTCTCCCAACTGTCAACACTAAGACATTAACATTAGTAGAATACTATTAACTAAACTCTCATTTGGATATCGACTGTTTTTTCTAAAGTCCTTCTATTCTAGGATCCAATCCAGGATTTCAGATGCTAGTTTAATTATTTATAAATCTCTCAGCCTTGAAAACATGTCTAATGTCTGCCCACTCATGAGGGCATGAGAGTTCTCAGAAGGTAAGAACCCCTGGAAAATAGCTTTTTATGTTCACCCACAAGATACATTATTTGCTAAATATAAGTTAAGCAATATAGACTTAGCAGAGATATGTTAGATTGCTATTATTAATGCACAGACCTCAAAAATGGCATCAGAACCACAATGCCCATTACTCAACTCCCCATATTTCCATTAAAGTTAGGAATGTCGAGAATACAAATATATAGATAGAGATCTGAGTGTGGGTAAAACACACCCATACCTACGATATAAAAACACATGCATACAGAAACATTCTCCATGACAAAGGAACATTTCAAATCTGTTGAGAAATGTTGGACAGTTCAATAAATGGTGTGAAAACAAGTGGCTATTCATATGACATAAGGGATTATGTAGATTCCTAGCTCCTTACCTGATACAGTCACAAAAATAGGTTCTAGACTTACTAGAGCATCACACATTAAACAAGTAAAAATGTCAAATAATTAGAAAAAGCTCAGAGAAATATATTTCTAATATTAAGGGTAAGTCAGGCTTTCTAAGCACAAATGCTGTAAAGAGACCCAACAAAACACTGGGTTACAAAGTTGAATGAGAAATATTTTCAAAATCTATAATAGAAAAAATATTGGTAAGGAGGAAAAGGATTAAAGAAGAGGACATAATAAAATGTCTACAAATCAATAGGTAACAGATTAAATAAACAAACTGACAGAAAATGACCTAAGGATTTGAATCGGCAATTCCCAAAAACAGAAGCATAAACCGACAACACACATCAGAGTATTCGCCGTCACTGGTAATCAGGGAGCAAAAATGCAAGCAACATAAGACACTGCTTTCATCCAAAGGGTTACCAGGGTTAAGCAAATGTGTATCAGTCTGGAGTCTGGGTGACAGTAAGGGAAACCAAGGCCTCGCTTGAGCCTACCTGTTGGAAGGAGTATCAGTGAGAGCAGCCTTACCCAAGGGTTTTGTCAGCAGCCAGCAAATGCAGGTCCCACATCTATGGATAACAACTGCTGCATCTGCAGCTCTAGCCTGGCCCTAGGTGGCATGGGTTAGGAGGCAGACACCTAAGAGCTGGGCGTGACCCAGAACTGCAGTCTCAAGCCGCTGATCTAGGGCACAGAGTAGAGGCAGGAACTTGACCTTGCTCTGGGGCAGCAAGGTCAGTCCAGGAGCAACATAAAAATCATGATTCCTGGTGAGTGCTCTGTCTTCATGTCCAGGTGCTGTGTCCCAGTGTCCCCCACGATCATTCCCACCCCAAAATCAGACCCCCTAGTCTGCTCATGAAAATGCAAGGCAGAGGGACCAGGGACCTGCAGTTGCAAGAATGGCCAAGCATGCCCCTGGCAATTTACAACCAGGCCTTACAGCCTTGAGCCCTGCCCTCCTCCTGGCCGGTTGCCAGGTTCCACCCTCTCAGGAGGTGACTCGGGGAGATTCTTTCTGGAGGGATCGCCTGCATTTCCTCCCCTAGTCCCGCACTGTTCATGACAAAGCTTTATTTAAAGCCTTAATACCAAGAGGCCCTGACACGGCACCCACCATGAGTAATATGTTGTATGCTCCCTGTGAATCATTGCTGCTGCTCCCAGAGAAAGGCCAACGACTGCAGTCTCCTTGGGGGGTGGGGCATTTGCATGACTTATGCGGTTTACTTAGGGCCCAGGAGTGCTATCCCTGGGGAGGAGCAGGCTGGGTCTCCTCCTGGTCAGAGGCCCTGATCAGTAATACGCCTGAAGATTTGCTGGTAAGAAGCTGCAAGGCACTGCCCACTCTTTAGGGCAGTTTGTAGGGAGTCTAAAGATTGAAAAGAGGGTATATATAGGGATACTGAGGCCCTCAAAAATGTTCTTGAGGAAGACACTCAAAAGCCCTCCAATCCAGACTTAGTAGCCCCCTCAATGACACTGGCTTACTTAGCCAGTAAGGCTGGTGGCTGAAGGATCAAACTGAAAAATTAAGGCCCATCAGTGGTGGGAGAAACCTACCTGCTAGGAAGTTGTATTTCATTCCTGACGTTGTTTAGAAATTCTGGCATGAGGTGATAACAGAAGTTGACTGATTTTTATTGAATTCTCTGCCAACAAAGTACTCTCTCATTATCTACATCTAGGACAGACCTTCCCACTGTCCAGCCCTTGGTATGCTACTGTTTGAGACCAGGCCTAGAAAAATGACTAATGAATAACTTAATGGATGGGAAAAGACTTCCAAAGTCTAGCTATCAGATTGTGATTAGTTATGCATTTACCAGCTCATATTCACATGAAATTGAGATGATGGTCTGTGTTCTGCATTACACTGATCAGAGATACAGAAGTCGACTTGGCCCCTCCCTCTGCAGCCCCCAACCTGAGCAGAGCCTCCTTGACTTTCACCTCTCAGGTGCCTCCACCACTTCCATGGGAGTCTCAGGGCCACTGCACTGACCAGGCACCCCCTGGCTCAGGGCACTGTCTCCTTGCTGGTTCTCATGCGTCCCCCGGGGACCTTCCAGTCTGCCCCCGGCCCTGCGGACTGTGCTCTTTTCTGAACGTGTGTCTATTCACACCATTCCCCAGATGTGGTCTTTGACCACTGCCTACCACTGAGGCAGGTTCACTCCCTTCCCTGCAAACCCCACCCCATTCCTGGGTACAGCTGGGCTCCAGATGTGCCATTCCACACCTCCACCCTTTTAGCTAAGCTTTTCCCCTGAAAAGAAAGCAATTTGCCTTCTTCCTATTAAGCCTGCTTCCCTGATGGCTCAGATGGTAACAAATCTCCCTGCAATGCAGGAGACCGGGGTTCCATCCCTGAGTTGGGAAGACCCCCTGGAGAAGAGAATGACTACCCACTTCAGTATTCTTGCCTAGAAAATTCCATGGACAGAGGAGCCCAGCAGGCTACATTCCATGGGGTCACAAACAGTCGGACACGTCTGAGAGACTAACACTTTCATCTTTCAAAACCCATCTCAGCTGTCCCTTCAGCACAAGGCCTTCCTCCACTTTCCTGCACCCAGAAGATAACTTTATCAGCACCACCACCTCTTGGAGACCTTTACACAACAGTCCCCAACTAGGTGTTTCATTACCATTGAATTTACTGTCTAGATGGTTCCTGGCTTCTAGTTCATGCTCAGGAAAAGAAGAAAAAGTAAGCCAATGAATGTAAGGTGCAGGAATCTCTAATCCCCACAGGCCACTTGGGAGTGTTGGGATTTCAAAGCTATTGATCAGTGATGGTTTCAAGGAAGGTGGGGCGTGGTTTCTGGAGCCTGGGCTCTTGGCCATGGAAATGTAACCTGGTCCTCTCTGGCATGTGAACAAGGTGGGGTGCTCCCCTTCACCCATGGGATCTCTGGGCAGACTGAGTGGAGGAGCCAGATAAGACACTGGGCACAGAGTGTGGCCCCCAGGAGGCTCCAGGACAAGTTCAGCTGGGTCCCAAACTTATGTGCCATGGAAAGGGATAGAGGGCTGCTAGGAAAACTGAGCAGAAGCAGCACCTTACAGAAATAGCCTCTTGCCATTGTTCAGTTGCTAAGTTATGTCTGACTCTTTGCAACTCCATGGACTGCAGCTCACCAGGCCTCCCTATCCCTCACTATCTCCTAGACTTTGCCCAAGTTCATGTCCATTGAATTGGTGATGCTACCCAACTGTCTCATGCTCTGTCACACTCTTCTCCTCTTGCCCTCAATCTTTCCCAACATCAGGGTCTTTTCCAATGAGTCGGCTCTTTGCATCAGGTAGCCAAAGTATTGGAGCTCCAGCATCAGTCCTTCCAATGAATATTCAAGGTTGATGTCCTTTCAGATTGACTGGTTTGATCTCTTTGCTGTCTGAGGGATTCTCAAGACTCTTCTCCAGAACCACTAACCCCCACTATATTGCAAAAGCAAAACGCTAGCCAGGCACTATGGTGTATTTCTGGTGCTAAACCTTAGCGTTCATGATGGGGTTCTGGTGGAGACATTCACCACACCACAGCCAGAGAAGGTAGGCCCCACTTCGCATAAGCACTTGGCCTGAACCTCAGGCCTCTGCAAGGAGTCATATCTGATAGGAGCCCAGGTCCTGCTCTTGAGACTGTGGTTCAAATCCCAGTTCTTCCACTGACTTCCTCTGTCACCCTGGATGAAGCACTCTCATTTCCCCTTTGCAATTTCCTCATCTGTTCCAAAAAAAAAGGATTGGCCAGTAAGATTTCCACTGTTCCTCCCAGAAGTGACTTTTGGAGATCACTGCTCTCTTGCCTCCATTGAGGTGTCCCACTTGCCCACTCAGACTCGAGACATGAGTGGAAGGGGAAGGTTGGACACAGAGAGGCAGGAGGGAGCATGCATTTTCCAAAATGGCAGAATGAAGTTTCATGGGAGTTTTACAGGACTTCTCAGAGCCTTTAATAAGCAAATATACACTGTAAGCACACTGTCTGTGAAATTGTTAAGACATGGGACCCACCATATGGCACTCTCATCTGAGCATGGAACCTGTTATTCCCTCTAGAGGAAAGTCTCCTAGGACCAAAGGTTATGCAGAAAACATGTTCAGAAACCTCAGGAGGGCGGAAAACTGCCAAATCTGAGCCAAATCTTGGCTCATCTCTGCATGAACTTGGGTGTGTGGAGACTTAGTTTAGTTGGATGAAAATGAAAATGTTAATCATATCTTACAGGTGTCATGTTTTTCTTGCCTTATTGTCTATATTTTCTAATTTTTCTATAATAGGTATTTTAATAACTACACATTAAATTTACAAATAACATGTTTAGAATGTTTAGTAAAAATTCAAAGCCTTTCCCAACCCTTTAGGTTCAAGTTCTCAAAAGGAATTGAACACTTATTTTGTATCACCTTCTAGGACTTCCATGTGAACATTTTCAAACAGAAAGCAAAACATGAGGCTTTGTTTTGAGACCAGAGCATCATGACCTCCAGCTCTGGAGCTTGCTATAAAGGATATGAAGGCAGCTATGTGTGTGGATGAGCCCATCATAGATGCTGGCACATGATGGGTACCCTGTAAACAGTAGTCCAAAGCAAGCTCCTGCTTTGGGGGTGGACTGCCTGCACAGGGGCCCTGCACTGATTGCTTTCAGAGTTGATGACTTCCAGAAGTTGCTGCCCTGTGCAGATTCAGGAAGAAATGGATACTTTCCCAGCTCCAGTTGGTGGAGCCTCTGAAAGCAAACAACTGCAGCAGAGACATGTGTGTCCTCTCCGAGAGGCCACAGTGCTCCAGAGCAGAGCCTCTGCCTGCCTGGTGCCAAGAGAAATCTCTGTCCAGGAAAGCAGGAATCAGAGCAGGAACGAGAAGAAAGGGTGTCCACACCATCAGAGGCCAAAAACTCCCCCAACTCCTCTCCATCAAATTCCTCCCAACCGTCCACTGGCCAAACTCAGGAAAAACTCCTCATGGATATTTACCACGGGTCAAATTACTCATTTACAAAAAAAAAGAAAATGCTGCTACAGATGGGCAAGTCCCCACGAAATCATGCCAGGGACTCTTTAGGGCAGATCCTGCTGCTTGGCATAACAAGCCCTTATTACCGTAGCTCTGAGGGGTGTCTGCTTGCCAGAGGCCTGCTTTTAATGAACTTTGCCATCCAAAACTGGCTGAGAGAACACAAGTCAGATTTTGCCAATCAATGGGAATTGATTACTTCTCGAAAGCCAGGCCCCAGCTTGCAGGAAACACACATGAACACACCCAATATTTGGGGGTTAGTTTGATTTCTTGGAGAAAAAGGAGTTCTTGGCAGCCTGAGATAATGATGGATCAGCCTTTAAAAAATCCCCAGGACACTGGAAAGAAATGGGGTTTCTGGAGGGAGCCTGGGCAGATGGAGAAACCTTTGGCAGCCTTGGAGTTTGGATCATGCCTGGAACACCTTTTTCTTTCTTTCTTTTTTTTTTTTTTAATTCATCTACCCTTCTGTCCATTCATATATCAGAACTCCACAACACTGACTGAGAATGGACTATTCTCAGATGTGGTACCAGGCTCTGGGATGTCAAAGATGGCTCCTGTCCACTGGGACCAGGCTGTCAGGGAGTAAGTGACACGAGGCTTTCCTGGAGGAATGAGGAGGGTCTACAGGAAATCAGAGGAGGGAGGGTCTTGGTGGGCTGAATCTTGAAGAATGAAGGTGTGTTCTTCTGGGGAACAAGCAAGGGGAGGAAAGTTCTCCTTGACCTCCAAGGCTTCACACAATCTCCGCCACACAAATCTACACTTTTACCAGGAAAATCTCATCCAGTCTTCCATCCTGGCTTATGACAGTGTTCAGAGCAGGCTTCCCTAAACCTTCCTGACCTGGCTGGGTGCCCTACCCCACCCACAAGGTGTTCGATTCCCCTAACACAGGCCTCCTCACCCAGCACCATCGGCTCTTCTGCTCTCTGATATTGCCCATGGAGTATGAGCTCTGTGATGGAGAGGGGCCACATGCCTAGACTGTTCCTGACTGAACTGTAAGGTGTTAAGGCAGCACCTAGCACAAGACTGTGCATACAGTAGGTGCTTAATAGATGCTGGCTGATTGTGGAGTGTGTGAGTGGTCTTAGACCAGAGGGGTAAAGGGCTGCCCCTGGAATACAACAGGAAGATGGCTGGTGACACGGGGTGGCATCCACTGAAGACTCACTACACAGATGGCCCTCTCCCCAGGCCCTCACCTCCTCTGCGACAGTGCTGGCAAGGGCAGTGGAGTCTCTGGAGGGCAGACCTGTAGGCAGAGGGGAGCCGGGCTGGCCCAGGAGGAGGGCAGAGCCAGAGCTGAGCTTCATGTCTTGGCTCTCTGCCCTGGAAGCCCCCTCCACTCTCCAGAGGGCCCGGCTCCCATCTGGGGTAAAGGGGGTGCTTCACAACATTCCCAGGCTGAGAGGGCCTCATAGAAGGAGCGGTTGGGGAAAAGCCCAGAGGGGGACGCCCTCCATTTCAGCCAGGCTGGGGCAGAAGTCCTCAGAACGAAGATCCCCAGGGTAGATGGGGCTGAGCTAGGGAGGGTGCTGGGCTCTGCATGGAGCCAGCTGAGCTCTCTGCAAAGGAAGAAGCAAAGGGCGGGGGCGAGGGGTGGCAGCAGAGAGAGGAAGACAGAGATCCCAAACAGAGAAAGATGTGGCAGGAGAGGAAAAAGAGGGCAAGGCAGATGGGAAAGGAGTGAGCAGAGAGACAGGAAGAGAAAAAAGAAACTCAAAAGCAAATGGCATCATAAGGGGCAAATGAACCAAAGGAAAACAGAAATGTCAGAGAGAGGCAGACATAGATGCAGAGAGAAACAAAGGCCGGGGGAAATGACCAGCAGTTATGAGAGCTGGTCCGAGAAAAGCAAGCAGTGCCCAGAGCTCTGGCAGCACAGGCCCAGCCCTCCCCAGGGGCCTTGACTGCTGGGTCCTCCAGCTCCAGGCTGAGCCTAAACAGCTGCCTTCTGCTGGACTGAGTACCACTCGAGTTCTTACATGATAGAGCTCTCACAGCTCTCGAACTGTGGTGTTGGAGAAGATGCTTGAAATTCTCTTGGACAGCAAGGAGATCAAACCAGTCAAACCTGAAGGAAATCAACCCTGAATATTGATTGGAAGGACTGATGTTGAAGCTGAAACTCCAATACTTTGGCCACCTGATGTGAAGAGCTGACTTGCTGGAAAAGACCCTGATGATTGAGGACAGGAGGAGAAGGGGATGACAGTGGATGAGATGGTTGGATGGCATCAGTGACTCAATAGACATGAGTCTGAACAAACGCTGGGAGATGGTGAAGGACAGGGAAGCCTTGTGTGCTGCAGTCCATGGGGTCACAAAGAGTTGGACACGACTGAGTGACTGAACAACAGCTGGCATCTGGAGTCCTGTGTCAGATGTGCTGGGAGGTAAGAGCAGGAGGAGGGAGGAGGGACAGGGAAGGGGACGTAGGACTCCTAGGCTCTGGACTTCAGACAAGAGCCCCACATCCCGCCCCCAGTGGCTGCCAAAGGTGGGCTCCCTAGACCCTTGGTTCAGTCCTGCCTGGCCTTGAACGCTGAGTAGCTTGATACTGACTCTTCATGTTCAAGTGGGCCCCATCCCTGACCCAAAGCCAGCACATGGCAGATATGGCTCAAACCTTTCCATGGAGCCTGAGGAACTCAGCCCAGGGGCTCTCTGACCCCAGCCCTGGCTGGGAGACAAAGGCCAAGTCCCTTCCCCTTGCGGAGCCTCTGCTTGCTCACCTCTTCAGTGGAAGGCTATGTGATCACCCAATAAATTGTGCCTAATCCTGGGAATGGTGACAGTGATGTGCTTTCCCCATGCTGTCCTCATCCTCCCAGCCCAGCCCAGCCCAGCCCTCCTGCCAGACAAGCTGGCCCTCCCATGGTCAGCCTGCAGAACGCCTATGCCTGTGGTTTTCCCTGAAGGGCACTCAGCACTGTCCTAAATAAGACAGCCAGTCTTACTTTTTTTCACTTTCTGAATTACACTTCCCCTAAGTCAGGGAAAACCTGCCATTACCCTGTTTAACCTATAGATCTCTATATGGTTTTCTCCAGAGCCTGTAGAAAGGGCCCTGTTCCAATTAACTTACAATTCTTTCTTAAAAAGCAGCAGGGGATAGATAATAGACATGCAACATTGGAAGGAGCCTTGGAGATCTTCTGATTCAACCAGAAAAGTCCGTAGCCCAGGACAGCAGTCCCAGAGAGGCAAGGTCTAAATATACAAGGTCACCCGACTTAACAGAGCACTGGGACTTGAACTTAATTTACCCTATTCGTAAGCCAGGGCTCTTTGCTCAAAACCCCACAATCATGCGTTTGCTTGTTGATTGATTTATAAAGCAGAGTTTGGCCTTGCAACACACATCTAGTTGTTCTCACTTCCCAGGGTTCCTCCCCTTTTCTCGGTACCAGCAGTGTGCTTCTATTGAATAACTGTCCCTGGCCCAGGGGTCCTTGGGGAACAGGCACCCAGGTGCCCACTCCACCCTAGAACACGAGCACAGAGGCAGTGTGTGCATGCATGCTAAATCGCTTCAGTCGTGTCTGACTCTTCATGACCCCGTGGACTGTAACACACCAGGCTCCTCTGTCCATGGGATTCTCCAGGCAAGAATACCAGAGTGGATTGCCACGACCTCCTTCAGGGGATCTTCCTGACCTAGGGTTCAAACCTGTAGTTCTTATGTCTCCTGCATCGGCAGGTGGGTTCTTTACAACTAGCACCATCTGGTACTCTGCTGCTGCTGCTGCTGCTGCTGCTAAGTCGCTTCAGTCGTGTCCGACTCTTCGTGACCCCATGGATCGCAGCCCACCAGGCTCCTCCGCCCATGGGATTTTCCAGGCGAGGTTTCTGGAGTGGGGTGCCATTGCCTTCTCTGACCTGGTACTCTAGGCATGTACTATTCTAGCACCCACATGGGATCTGTGAGTGGAAATTGTGACCCAGATGGCCAGCCAGCCTTCCTGGAGATTAACATGGGGACTCGGGGAAAAGCTCCCTCCCTCCCACCGCAGCCTGCCGCTGTCAAATGGTAAGCCATGAGCACGTGGTTCTACTTGAGGGTTGCCACCATTCATCTTCCCAACCACAGGGAGAATGACAGTTTGCAGAAAGAAGCCAGTACACAGGGATCCACAGAGCCAAGAGATCAGAAGAGAAGCTGGATTCCTTAGGCATCCTCAGAGCTGTGGATCCAGCTGGTCTCCCAGGGAACCCCATCTTCTAAAGAAGATAGCCACCCCAAATCACAGGTGAAGAAAGCCAAAAAGAGACAAGTAAGCCCCGCCTTTCATGGAGATGCAGATATTATTTCATCTAACCCACAAAACAATTCCACACAGTGAATATCATGAACCTCATTTAATGGTGAATTAATAAAAGCTTTAAGAGGTTCAGTGGTTTGCCCTATATCCTAAGTCACAGGCCCAAGACAGAAACTCAGATCAATTTCAAAGCCAGAAGGTTTCCCACTTGTCTGCACGAGCTTGTCTGTGACAGAGAGAAGCCCAGTAGGTAGTGGACTGTACAAGACTGTACAGCCTTGGCTCACCTAGGGCTGGAGGGAAGAAATGAAGACGTGCCCCATCAGGAATATGAATAGTGAACTGTGTCTGGAACAGACTCCAAATGGAGGTGGCTTGAAAACAGGGAAGCGGATTCCTTCCTGCCATAGGCCTACCGGTGGCATCTGATGGACACATCCTGTTTCAGCCTTCTGCTGCAAACCCCAGTGACCCCTCCTCATTCAGAGAGTGGCAATGATTAAAAAAACCGTGCCAGAGTTTCTCTTCAAAGAGATTCCTCTCCCTCTCTCTTCACCCCCCACCCAACACACACACCCGTCTTCTCTCTCTTTCTCTCTGCTCCACTCCTGCCAAAGGCGCTGGAAGTTTTGAGTCTGAGTTCCCGGGTGATCTGAGGTGACAGGAAAACTCAGGCAGGCATCCGCTCTGTATTCTGGGGAGCCTGGCTGCAGCATTACTTAAAAGGCGTTCCGCAACCTTTGCTGCTGCTTTCTTTAAAGGCTTGAGCAATTTCGATATTTTGGTTCAGTGTCACTATAGAAAAGCTTTACAATTCTAGCTCAGGAATTAGAAGATATATTTGTAGTAAGAATTGCTAACCACTGTCAGCTGGTAGGCCCGTGTCCATGCATGAAAATGATGCCATTAGCTCTCATGATGGTGGGCGAAATGTAAAGATCAAAGATCATGTAAGAGACAGAAGAGGGAAAAAAGGGAAAAAACCCACTCTCCCCTCGGGGGATTCCTGACGGTTAGGGTGGCATGGCTCCAAGTGTGCATTTAGCCCCTGGAGAAGGTGGAAAGCTCAGGACTGCTCGTCTTTGCAGATACTACTATTTGTCTCTATTTTATCTAACTGCTTTCTCCTATGGGGTTGATGAATCGTGCAACTGCATTTTAATGAGGGGATGGTGAGTCTGGGAGATGGCGAGGGGGAAGGGAAAGATCTAAGGCAGACAGGAGCAGTCCCTGAGAACACAGGGCCCAGGGGTCCAGAGTGTGGCAGAGGCACCCAACCTGTCCCTGACCCAAGAGCTGGGCCACCCACACGTAAGGGCATGACGGTGTCAGGGCTTCAGAAGCAGGCAGGCTGGGCTGGGGCTCCTGCTCTGCCATTGCCAGGCCATGCAGCTTTGGGCAAACTGCTGATACTTTCCTGCTGGTAGGCTCCATTTCCTTCCAAACGGAGAGAGCACGACAGCATATGTGCCAGGTCCCAGGTTCTGGGGAGACCCTGGTCAGGGGAAGGGGCAAACCTCCCAGCTCTCCTGACACCTGGCTTCAACAGGATGATGCTGCTGATAACCCAATAGCCCTGGCCTCGGAGGACCACACGGGGTCTCACAGCCAGAGGGCCAGGCACACAGTAGGTGATGGATTAACACCTCTTTCTTCCATTCCTTATTCCCATTTCTTCATCATGTCAGTTGAGAAAGGAACTTATCTTTAAAGGGCTTCCCTAGTGGCTCAAATGGTAAAGAATCTGCCTGCAATCCAGGAGACCAGGTTCAATCCCTGGTTGGGAAGATCCCCTGGAAAAGACCATGGCAACCCATTCCAGGATTCTTGCCTGGAGAATCTCATGGACAGAGGAGCCTGGCGGGCTACCATCCACGGGGTAAGGAAGAGAATGAGAGTCAGAGGCTGTCTGGATGTATCAGAGACGGGAAACCCACAGGGCACAGATTCCAGTTTAAGTCTGTCTGACTCAGAAACACGTTGACTCTCCCCATCATCAGGTCTTGTTCATTCAGACAGTGGCCAGGGTCCAAGTTCCAGAAATGTGGCCTTTTCTCATCATAGTGAGAGAAATGGAGGGGGCAACAGGAAAGGTGCAGGATTGTTCCTGACCCCACCCTGTGGAGGGCAGAAGAGGAGGAGAGAGATGTGTAGACGGAGATTAGAACATGGGGAGCGAGCGGTGTGGACCAGGCTGGAGCCTCTGGCAGTGACAGGAGGAAGAGCCGTGGGCAGCATCACAGGCCAGACCTCAACTTACCCCCCTGTTCAGTCCTCAGGCCCCTCACCATTAGGCTGGCCACTGACACTTGAGTCTACTCTCAACTCTGGCCTTGTGGCTTATGAGTAGTCCCCTGGGTTAACTTGATTCCAATTCACCTTATAAATGATTTTATACTTGAAAAAAAAAAATCACTTCTGGTTTAGGATTAAGGATATGGATTTAGGGGCTCAGCGTAAACAAGAAAATAAACCCATAACTGAAAACATAACATTTGAAAGACCTTTTATGGCTTGCAAAGTGTTTTTCTCATACAGTTTCTCACGTGATACTCTCAAAAAGATCCCTTCAAGTCTGTATTACATATGAGGCAAAAAGAGACACCCAGAAAATTTAAGTAAGTTACTTTATCTCTCACAGCTGTCTTCTCAGCAGGTCTGACACTGAAGCCCAAATGTCTTGACATAAACTCCAGAAGGCACCCCACCACAAAGGATCCCCAATTTATGAAGAGGAAGGTGTTAAAACAGACAGGACACCAACCAGGAGTATTCCATGTGCAGCACATTAAAGTCTTACATTGAACTTGCAATGCCATGTTTCTCAGAGTACGGTCCTCACGGCACCCACATGACACCCTCCTCCCATCCTAGGAAGCTTGTTGGAACATAAGCATCAGAGCCTATCCCAGACTTATTGACTCAGCATTTCCTGGGACAAGCCTGGGAATAGGCATCTTATTTAACAAGCTTCCCAGGGATTCTCATTGGGGAACAACTATAACAATTGATACTTTTGAACTGTGGTGCTGGAAAAGACTCTTGAGAGTCCCTTGGACAGCAAGAAGATCAAACCAGTCAATCCTAAAGGAAATCAGCTCTGAGTATTCATTGGAAGGACTGATGCTGAAGCTGAAGTTCTAATACTTTGGCCACCTAATACGAAGAGCTAACTCATTGGAAAAGACCCTGATGCTGGGAAAGATTGAGGACAGGAGAAGAAGGGGGCAACAGAGAATGAGATGGTTGGATGGCATCACTGACTCAATGGACATGAGTTTGAGCAAACCCTGGTAGATGGTGAAGGGCAGGGAAGCCTGGCGTGCTGCAGTCCATGGGGTTGCATAGAGTCAGACACCACTGATTGACTGAACAACAACAACAATAATAGGTAGATGGGTGTTTATTGTCCCCAGGTATAGAGGAGAAACATGAGGACCATGGAGAGTCAGCATCTTATCTAGCCTACGCAGTGTTAGATGATGGATGCATTCTCAGTCCTTATGATCTCAAAGCCCAGAGCTTGGCAATGGACTCATTCATTCAGTAAGTATTATAAAGTACCTACTAAGGGCCAGGCACTATTCTAGATCACTCTGGCACACAAAGATAAAGTCTATCTACTTCTTTGTTTAACTGAGTACCGGGTGAGAGAAATCAGCTTCAAAGTTGGGGTTGGAACAGAAAGAAGTTCTCTGGGGCTCAAAAATGATTGTGTCTGGAACTGTTTATTTGAAGCAATGATAGATATTGGGTGCCCTAAGATAGTATGTTAAGCTCGCTGATCTTATTTAATCTGCCAACAATTATGAGGAAGTAACAATACTATTATTACCAAGATCATCACTGACATCATCACTGACACCAGTTCAGAGCTGGGGATGCTGACAGCAGGAAAGCTAAGTGAATTGCCCAGAGCCCCACAGCAAGTAGAAGGCAGAGCCAAGCTGTCTGATTTCAGAGCACACACTCTTGAGTCCATCACTAGAAAAGTCCTCAGGCTCTGTCTGAGCTCATGAAATAAGCAGGCTCCAAACATCAAGCTCATGGGCTTAGTCTATTGGAAGTGTATGCGGCTCATTACTGGTTTCCCATAAGAGACAATGTTAATACCTATAACCTAATAGAACAGTATAATAATCGTCATAACACCCATCAACATCACCAGAACTCGTTAATGAATTATGGACGGCTTTCCATCACCTTGAAGAAAAACACATTTGAGCAGCCAATCCCAGGAGAAAACAAGAGACACATCATGATTAACCAGCTAATCTATGGTAAATGGGTTACTGTGCTTGAAGGAAGCCTTTCACACTGAGGATATGGATTTCCATCAAAAGGAAGGGTGTGACTCAGCCTGTCAAGGACTTCGCTGGTAGCGGAGAGCTCCAGGGATGAACATGGAATTAGAGGATCAGCGATGCCCATCCTTCCCTTGAGCCCATCCTTTCCTTCTTTACTTCTGTTCATCCTTCTTTCTTTTATCTGTGAGACTCCAGTCTGAAGACAGAACCCAATCCAGCTTTGTGAACAGAAAGAACTTAGTATAAAGAACTCTTCAGTAGGAATAAAGGTGATAACTAGATACTTCAGAGGGTAAAAATAGAACCTTAGGGCATCAGAGTTCAATCAGTTGTAGGCGTAGCTACCACCCCCGGGGCTGAGAAAACAAAGAGAAGAGGTTGGAACTAGGAAGCTCTGTGGAGGGGCCCCACAGAGTTGGGATTCAGATCTCTCAAGAGGGTGCGATGGGCTGGTTCTGCAAATGATGGAAAAAGACACCAAGTGTGAAGAGCTGTTGCTTCAGCAGAGTTAAAAAAAAAAAAGGAAACTTATGCGAGGCCACAGGAAGAACCATGAGAAAGGACGAGAGCCACTATATTTCCATAATAAGTGCTACATGTCTCTCTGAAAAAAAGGAATGGACTGGGGACATCAGAGAACACTCGAGATTCTGAGTTTCCCAGACACATCACACTGCGTCAAGATGCAAACTGCAAACACATTGCTGTGAGAACACATCCAAGCACCAGCTTTAGGCCAGTGCATCCATTATCTCATTTGATTCTCCTCAGTCTCCAGACAATCAGATATTATCATTCTCACTGGAGAGTGGGCAAACTCCCACCCATGGAGGCTGAGTAAATGCTCCAAAGTCATCCAGCTCATCAAACCCAAGCCTGCAAACTTCTCATCAGCACCATCCTGGGAGCTCCACCCCAACTTCCCGCATTTATTCTGCTGGTACCAACAATATCATGGGCTTCCATGGTGGCTGAGGCAGTAAAGAATCAGCCTGCAATGCAGGAGACCTGGGTTCAATCCCTGGGTTGGGAAGATCCCCTGGAAGAGGGCATGGCAACCCACTCCAGTATTCTTGCCTGGAAAAGCCCCGTGGACAGAGGAGCCTGGCGGGTTACAGTCCATGGGGTCGCAAAGAGTCAGACACAACTGAGCGACTCAGCACAGCACATCCAACATTTAGCTGCTGTCCTGAAACTATTACTGCAGGCAATGCCCTGTATGTGGGGGAGATACCCAAAGATCACAAAGGAAATAGGACTAGGACACTGCATGGAACGAACACACACATACACATAGCCACACACACAAACCCATTCCAGGGAGAGCCTGTGACAGCTTTCACGCCGTATCCTTGTTGCATGAACCACAACAAAATGCCTTGAACCACCCTCCATGGTGAGGTGGGCTTAGGAAAGAAGCCCTGTCTTATCTAAGGCATGGGGACAATGCTGCTGATTCACCGTCTCCTGGAAAAACACCATGCAGAGTGGCAGAGCAAAGGCCCTGATAGGAAAAACTGGCCTGCAATGAGAATAGGTACTGATTTGGTTCAACTGAGTATCTTGCAAACTTCTGTCTTGAGTCTTGTTTGCTCACTTAGTTATCAGTATTCCGCAGATGGCACGGGATGCACATTGGGAATGCTGCTTGGAGGACAGGAGGGTTGTAAGGCTCACTGCGGTGCTGGCCTGAGGCAGGGGCAGGCCTCGGGCTCTGAGCACAGAGGCAGGGAGGTGGGGGATGGCCCAGGATTCAGGAGATCTAGAAGGTTCAGGGAGACATCTGCAGCTGAGCAGAGCCCACATCATGGCTGTAACTGGGAGAGCAGGGACTGAGAGACAGGAACACAGACAGCCCAGCTGAGCAAGCTCACTAACTATCCCCGACAGCAGCTTTTTAACCTGATGCCCTCTGAAATGCTTACTGTGCAGGGTCTTGAAGTCTTTTCTAGTGCAATGTGTATAACAAAGAATTAAGATGCAGAACATATACAAAATAGTCATACAATCAATAGGGAAAAGACGAGAATCCAATACAAAGGCAGGCACGAGAAAGGAAGAAACAAATCTCAAAAGGGAAAAAAAAAGGCAACACACATAAGAAAATATACCCTTCTGGGCAGTAATCAGTAGAATGTAAATTAAAACAATACATGTTTGCTTGTTTCCATCTGAATGGCGAAAAAACAAAGGTTTGATGCTACTGAATGCTGGTAATATAAAATGCTCCAGCCACTTTGGAGGACAACCTGGCCTTTTCTTTTAAAATTTAAAATATGCATATTATCTCTGTTTCAACAATTTTACTTCTTGGTAACTACTGTACGTAAATGCCCAATGAGATGTAATCTATTCACAGCAGGATTAATGGTAATAACCCCAAATTTGAAAAAAAAAATGGAAGACCTTATACTGTGGATTGCCCAAATAACAATTAAAATGAATGAGCCAGGTCTGTATACTAACAGTATATGCAGGAAAAAGGCAACAGAGCAGTGTGTGTAAGACTAAAACATGTTCTGTTTACACACATAAACTGACGGTGACATAAAAACATGAGAAGGAATAGCTCAATCGTATGCCTGTGGTTGCCCCCTGGGATGGGGGTGGCCTTAGAGAGACTCAAGCTTTAACTGTGGAGTTTGAAGCTTTGCAATGAGCATGTGTATGTTGCTTACACACATACTTTTTTTAAAGAAAAGCCATTTCGTGTGAAGTGATACACATGAAACAGAGACTGACATCTCTTCCAGCTGACACAGAGCAAAAAGGGTAGAAATATCTGTCCATGTTGGGGGTGACTCCTCAGTCTCCACCACAGCTATCGATCTGTTTATTGATCTAACAGCTTCTGCATGGGGCCAGAAATAGCTTTTCTGGAGCCCCTACTATATCCTGGGCTCAGTAGCAAGCACTTGGCAAGCTCACGTATTTTCCACCAAAACCTACAGGGTCAACATTCAGGATCTAGAGATGAGGAAGGAGGATCCCAGAGCTTGCTTTTGCAAAGACTGGACCGAAATCCACATGTGCCTGGATGCAGCCACAAGGCATGATGGGTAATTGCGCATATCAACCTGTCAGGGCTAAGTGACGCCCAGATAGCTGGTAAAACACAGTTTCTCGGTGTGTCTATGAGAGTGTTTCCAAGAGAGATTAATATTTGAACCCACAGATTATTCTCACGGATGTGGGTGGGCATTATCCAGCCCATGGAGAGCCTGACTAGAACGAAAAGGTGGAGGAAGGGAGAATCTGCTCTGCTTGGTGAGCTGGGACATTCATCTTCTCCTGCCCTCAGACATCGGTGGCCCCGGTTCTCAGGCCTTTGCACTGAAACTGAATTATACTGTCAGCTTTCGGGTTTCTCTGGCTTGCAGATGGCAGACTGTGGAATTTCTCAGCCTCCATAATCAAATAAGCCAATTCCTATTAAAAAAAAACTCTTCTTATATATCTAAACCCATATCCATATCTATCTATCTATCTATCTATAGATTGGTTCTATTTCTTGAGCCTAAGATACAAAATTTTTCAAGAAACCCCACAACTCTCATATTATTAAGCTATAAATACACATGCTCGTGCTATTTATCTACAGTCTACTATCATCGATCTCTGTAAACATAAATACCAGTGGCTTATACCAGTGGTTCTCAATTAGAGTTGATTTTGCCCTCCAGGGGACATTCAGCAATGTCTGGGGACAGTTTTGGTCCTCGCAGCTGAGGGGAGAGAGCTGCTGCTGGCATCTAGTGGGTAGAGGCCAGGGATGCTGCTGAAGATTCTCCATTGCACAAAGAATCCGCCAGCCCCAGATGTTAAAAGTGCTGAGGCTGAGAGACCTTTGTTTCTATCTATGAGAATGGCTTGAAAGCACACATCCTCAGAAGGTCAGGCAAGGTCAGCGTGAAGTGCCCAACGTGTATCCTAAACCCAGACGTAGCCACTTCCCACAGCCAGGTGATACATGGCAATGAGAAATGATTGCTAACTGCCCTTTGGAGAAAAGCCAGTCAAGTTCTCTGTAGTTTTTTTGAGAAACTAAACAGGAGGGCAGCAGGGTCCAACCCAGTCAAAGATAATGCAGCTGAAGCTGAGTTAAAAGGTTAAGGAAGAGGTGAGAATAGTCCCTTTGATTTTTCTCACCCAGAAAAAAAAAACAACTTATAGAAGAACTAACCCATTAGATAGACCAGGACAATGCAAAGAATATTAATCAGTAAACAGAAATACCCCCACGTTGTGTTTGGATTCTGTTTTTCAGATCAGGTAGCATTTTTCACTTAAGATGTGTTTGGATAAATAGTCTTTCTGAGTATGTACCAACTCTCAGTATGAATTCTTCCCATTTTCTGTCTTCTTAAGCCTATTTCTAATAGTGAAAAGGTGCTGGCGATAATTAAAACCCAATTCTCTCCTTGCATTCATTAAAAAAAAAATGGAATATGATCTCCTGTAAAGCCCTCAGAAATAATCAAGTCTCCATATCTGCTGAGAATAACAGTGATTGCAAATGGATAAGGTGTAGAGAAGAAATACCCAGAAACACAGTGAAATTAATTGCTGTTTTTCAAGGAGCAGCTCTAAAACGCAGTAATTAATTGACCACTGTTAGAGACAGTTTCTCCATAGTTAATAACCACTCTTCCCAGACACGGGAAAGACAGATTGCTTCCATCTGAAAACAACCTCTACTAAAACCAAATGATGAAAGACATCACGGCATTTTCTGTATGTGCACGATAGCCAGAAGGGCTTTCATGAGCTGCTCTTACTCTTTTAGTCCAGTGATGGGGACAAGCTATCAACGGTCCTGCCAAACGTGCTTCTGTGCTCTCCTGAGTCTGAGACATCTCAGCTCACGGACTGGCGTATTACCTGGGGAGAGCTTTCTGTTAGAAATCACTGTCCTGTCCCATGGGAGGCAGCATGGCATCGGGCTCATCTGTCCAGTGGATGGGGCAGGAAAGGGAACTCAGCTCCCATGCCTTCCCTCTCACACTGACGTTCCCGCGACTGATGGGTGCCATGGCACAGGGAGACAGCAGTTGGGTCAAAGTCATAGGACTTCTCCAGGCTTCCACGCATCTCCACTTTTGAGCTGTGCAACCTCCAAGTCCCCGGTAGCTCAGCAGTAAAGAAATCTGCCTCCAATGCCAGAGACGAGAGTTCAATCCCAGGGTCAGAAAGATCCTGTGGAGAAGGAAATGGCAGTGCACTCTAGTATTCTTGCCTGGAGAGTTCCATGAACAGAGGAGCCTGGCAGGCTACAGTCCATAGGGTCACAAAGAGTCGGACACGACTGAGCGACTGAATGACAACAGCCACTACCTCCAAGCCTCTGCCTCTCCATCCTCTCTCCTGCCCTCGTCCTGGAGGAATGGCCAGTTAGGACCGCACCAGGGATGCCCATGCTTTCTGGCGTCTCTCTGGCCAGTGGAGAGACCCCGCAGGAAACTCAGGAGACGGAGAAGATCAGGCACTTCTGCAGAGCTTCCTCAAGCTGGCTGGGTCCTGCTCTCAGCACAGCATCTCTCTCCCCTCTCCCTCAAGGACGCAGTACGAGTGTGCCATCCATTTCCTGCTCAGGCCAGGCTTCTATGCTCAACCCGTTCTTACCGGGGGCAGTACTTTGTCTTGGCCTTCCAGGGCCTTGAGAGCAATTTCCCCTCATGAATCTTTCTGTGCACACCTGAGCTGCACTCAGGACCGATCCACTGTCTAAAATCTGCCCCAGCCCCCAGGACTGAGAAAGGGAAGTTGAAACTAGAAGAAAGAGAAGCTAGAACATGATCACTCTTACTTACGGGAGAGGTAAGGGAGTGGAGAGGACCAAGGCAATGTGAGGCTAGCAGTGACTCCTGACCCCGCTCTAGATCTGGCTGAGAAAAATGTGAATTACCAGTGAGCGTTGTTTGTCAACACGTTTGCATGTGTCTTTCTTCACAGTGGGGGCTTGAACTCACCGTTTTCCAAAATCCCTCCTCAGTTGAAATCCTGAACTCCATGTTACTTGAGTCAGGATTCATGACTCGGGAGTTAGTCTGACTTTCCATTCTTCACAGTCCCCAGAGAGAAAAGTTCTAGTTCTGTTAGTCTGTCTATTTTGGTTTACTTTTTGTTCAGTCTTCGGCTCGGTCCTGAAAATAAAAATTCCTTCTCTCCTGCTCAAGGGGGAATACTGACTCACGGTGGATCCACATATCCAAATTTCTCAAGAGAAAGGTGACCCTCAGATTTTGGTTTATCTCTCTTCTCTTTCTCTCCTTTCTCTATTTTGCAAATAAAGTCAGTGATGCCAGCCCAATGGTAGTACTCAGTAAACCACTAAACCAAGGAGCTAAAATACATGGTTCCCAGAACAACTTCAGCCCTTCTTGCTATCCAATAGTTCAGGCTGTTTTGTTTAAAATTTAGAATCCTCATTTAGCTCAACAGGAACTACAGAAAATACCCAGAGGGATCTTCTAGTCCTTGAGCTGTCAGAGAGCAAGTGAGTAAACTGACTGTCCCACAGGGAGATTTCCAGCCCACCCCACGGAACTTTAGAGAGCAAGATGACTGGCACCTAAGCTGAGAAGCCCTCACTATAAAAAGAGTCAGGCACAGAGGCCATCCTACTTCTCCTTCCACTGTGACTACGCAAACTAACCTCAAGCCAGGCAGACAACTTGCGTGAGACATGGTCCCTCGGCAGCCCAGCAGCTGCATTCAACTCTAGAAAAGGAAGCTTGGGACAGAGTACAAGCTGAGGCTTTCCCTGAATTCCAGAACAGCTGCGCTGGGATGGAAGGCTCATCCCAGCTCCCAGGAATGTTAAAGAAATGTCCTACATTAATCTTCATCTCTAATCCTTCCAACGATTCCTACAACTGAGACAAACAGCACCGAGTTCTGTTAAAACAACAGACACCCCATCTTTGTGAAGTATTCCAAAAGAAACCCAATGGCCTTATTCTAGAGGTACCTCCAAGGCAGTTGGACTAATGTGCACTTCAATCAATACTCATTAAGATGATTTTATAGACAAAACACCTAAATAATTAAATCAATCTGCTATGTAGAATGAGAGTGAATAATGACCAAAGAACCATGAAGAAAAAAAAAAAAATACTGAGGAGTTAAAATAATGATCATAATGTCTCTTAACTGACTCTCAAAGAAGAATTCTTCTTGACTTCAGGCAGCACCATTAAAAAAATTTAACATCTATTGGCAATTAATTTTTCACATCCTTCTAATAAGACGGGTTAGTTGCTTTTCTAGTGCACAGTCAATTAGAAGACATATATGTTTAAAAGTGAAGCCTAGAGGGGATGGAAGAGAGGCAGATCTAACTCAGAAGGAAATTATGGACATTGGGGGTCTAGTTAGAGGATGACAAAGAAGAAAAATTTTAAGAATGACCCAAGAACTATGCAGCAGGCTGGGGTAACTTTGCATGAAAGCTGAAGTCTACACAGCCTACATACACCCAGTAGCTCCTGAAAGAATCATCTGATTAGAGTGGAGTGAAAAAAAAAATGGTAAATTAAAATTAGAATCCTAAATTATCAAAACGTAAATTAAAATATGTTCCAAATCCCTCAGTGAGACCATATGGCAGATTACAATGTGTCTTCTCTTATTTCCAGTCCACATAATCGACTCCAGGGATGTCACAGCTTATACTGGATGTCAGCTGTTTTCTGTTGCCTCCAATGCAAATTTAAAATTCTACCACAACATTTTGAGATTTCCGGTCCTCTGTTGTGACCCCAAGGGACTCTCTTTGCCCCTCTGCATTCATCTTAATCTCTTGCCTTTGTTGTACCACCTTGATTCTATTTCACAGAGGTTGACTGTTTCTAGGACTTGCCTTAGACTTTTTATATTCTAGACTTATCTTTTTCTTTGAGTCTCCAGAGCAATGTTTCTTTCCTCTTAAGCAAAGCCCCCACAGTGATTTTTTTTAAATTATTTATTTGTTTATTTTGCTCACCCCAAACTGGGAGGAATAAAAAAGTAAACCTACTCTTTTTAGGAGCCAAGGTCAAGAGCATCAACAGTCACCACCCAGGTTTCCTGGAACACTGGCCACAGCTGTTCATTCATTGGTTTCAAGTTTAATTTTCTGCTACTCCAACAAGCAGGCTTCCTGCCACGAGTTACGTCACTTTTTCACACACAAATAAATAATCCAGAATGACACAATTTTCCGGCCACTGCTTTTATTTCTGCAGCTCTCTAGGTTACATTTCTAAAGCTTTAAAAGCAAGTAGGGGCTTCCCTGGTGGCTCAGTGGTAAAGAATCCACCTACCAGCGCAGGGAATGTGGGTTCAGTCCCTGGGTTGGAAAGATCCCCTGGAGAAGGAAATGGCAACCCACTCTAGTATTCTTGCCTGGAAAATTCCATAGACAGAGGAGCCTAGTGGGCTACAGTCCATGGGGTCACAAAGAGTCAGACATGACTGAGTGACTAGACAACAAAGCAGTAGAGAAGTTAATGGAAACCTGAGCATTGAGCAGGGTTCTGGAACATGCACGTTTATAATAAATTTCCCATAACGTTGTGGATGGTCACCTACTGTTCTCGCCAGAGGAACTGCGGGGGCTTCCAGTGAAAGGTAGACAGTGAGGGTGAGTCTCAAAGCTCTGTGTTTGCAGGTGTGTGTACACGTAGGAGAGAATACACAAATATGTGTGTGCATTGGATATGTACGTGTGATAAAGAACAGGAGAGAACCTGATAGGTTGAGAGTTTTCTCTAGATTTTCTAAACTGTAGGGCCTGTTTGGTTTTAAGACTGTTACATCTCAATCCATTCCATAAACGCCATAGCGTATGTTCCTGCAGTCCTCTCTTAAATTTATGTTGATTTGCTAGTTTGTCTTCTTGCGTTGTCAAAGGTAGAAAGGAATATCAAATCTGTATAGTCTGTGGTATTGCTTAGAAGTACATATTCATATTTTGTCTGTGCTCTGGAAGAATTTATAAATCATGGAAATTACCTGATCTTCAATAGTTTGAGAGTGCCCATCGATGAAACTGTCTGCCACATTAAAACACTACACTTTCATTTTCTTCTGTGGTTACTCATCTATGCAATTAATTAGCTGGGCTTTTTTTTTTTCTTGAGCCATTTTCAGTTAATTCTATTTCTTCTCTAAATAATTGATTTTATCAATATTTTTATCAATGTGTTTACCTCAAGTGGTATACCCTAACAGCATTCTCTTGTTTTTAAACACTCTCTATATTTGGCATTATCCAGTATTTCTAATTTTCCATAAGGGTGAATGGTGATTCTTTTTTTTTTTTTTTTTCTTTAATAAGATTACCAGAAGTTGACCTAGGTATCTATTTTATTTACTTTCAGTATTATGTGATCCGGGGGGAAGTGGTGGGTGTTGCGAGAAGGATTGAATACCATTTCCTACAATGATTTATTTCTTCTATTTATAAGTATTTTATTTTTGTTCTTATGTTCATCATTTGCATTTACCTCCTCTCTCTAGGTTAGTTTTGATTCTCAGTCTAACATCTTAAAAAGACTCATTAACTTACTTTTCTCACTTCTTATTAAATTAGGAACTGATTTACCATATGAATTTGCCTTGAATTAAAGCTTTGGCAGTGAAACATGTGTTTACAATGGCATAGTCTTACCTTTACTTTCTAAGTAATTAGCAACTGACTTCCTACTATTCATCAACCCAAAATTATTTAGAGAGAAATTTAATGTTATTTGTTTCCTTTTATTTTTGATTTGTATTTATCTGGCCTTAAACTTGGAGAGTTGACCTTACAAAACATCTGCTTATTTATTTTTATTTAATTATTGTGCTTATTAGTTGTGGCTTAGAATAAGACACAATTTTATAAAACTTCTGGTGAAACTTAAGCATTTTAATTTTAATACAGGAATAGTCTTACTGCTTTATTTAAATTTGTCTATGTACTTACTGACTTTACTCTATTTTATCTGCCTTGAGTAAAAGAAGTATGTTACCAGCTCTCCAAACAAACGTGTTCCTGTAAATTTCCTATTTTATTTCTAACATTCTTAGCTTTATATATTTTGATGCTGTATCATTCGGCAAATAAATTTTCATGACTATTTTATCTGTACTGTGGATTGTAAAATGACACTCTTTGTCTCCTTTAATATTATTTGGCCTGGAATAAAGTTTGTTGGAAACCAAGGTTGTCAGCTCTGCTTTCTTTGTTTTTGCATTCCCTCAGTAGTATTTTGCAACCAATTTTTTCATATTCCTTTCTTTTAGTTTAATGTAGTCCTGAATGGGATTTTACTGTTGAACACAATAGGAGAAATTCAGTCTTCTCAATTTTTGGAAAATATTGTTAATCATACAGGATCTTTTAAAAGGATCCAAAAATTGCCGACAGACACCTTTCATCAGTAGTCTCTACACCCAGCTCCCTTGTGCGATTGCCTCTGGGAGGCAGAGCTGTGAACTGTCAGCCCTTCATTTCACTCCTGGCTGCTGGGTAGAATGTCTTGGTTAAGCAGGCATGCCTTTAGGCTATACAGTCAGCTCAGCAGTCTGAGAACATAGGTAAAATGAGAGGCAAATAATACGGTACCCCTAGGTAAAATCTCATCATTTGTTTACAGTAACAGTATTATCTGTCAGGGACTCTCCACGTATTTTTCTTCCTTCTGCCATCCTTTTGCAAATTCTCTACAGTGGAGGTGTAATACTGTTATACGGGGATAAAATATGAGAAGCTCATATATAGATTTTAGATAGTATCTTCTGTCCAACGGAGAAGGCAATGGCACCCCACTCCAGTACTCTTGCCTGGAAAATCCCATGGATGGAGGAGCCTGGTAGGCTGCAGTCCATGGGGTCGCTGAGTCGGACCTGACTGAGCGACTTCACTTTCACCTTTCGCTTTCATGCATTGGAGAAGGAAATGGCAACCCACTCCAGTGTTCTTGCCTGGAGAATCCCAGGGATGGGGGAGCCTGGTGGGCTGCCGTCTATGGGGTCACACAGAGTCGGACACGACTGAAGTGACTTAGCAAATCTTCTGTCCAAGGCAGGTTAAGATGAGGGCTTTGCCCGCCATGGGCGATGTCAAGAGTCAAGTCACTATATGACTCTGACATGGCAAGTTAATATATGTCCCAGTTACTATCTATTAAGAGATCTAACCCAAGCACTTTATAGTTTGTTTAAAATGACGGTACCTCAGTTTACTCATCTGTAAAAGGGGATTCAATGACGTAATGACATACACATGAATAGTTAGCACACTGACCGACTCAGCCATCTTGTTTTATATCAATCCTGTTATCACTTGTTCTCTTTATTTTTGGCTATATTTGGCTTATGTTCCCCCTGGAATTGGGGAGGAACTCACCCTTTCATACATTTTGCCTTGGTTGACTTTTATATATTTAGATCATATTTTCCTCTGACATGTAAGATTTAATGTCAACTCTCATACTCTTGTAAGACGAGCAATTGAATCAGTTTGTTTTTCATGTCCCCTTTCTAAACTCATTTTCTGTTAGCCCTGTGTAGCTAGCATAATTGAGACCAACTTTTTTGAGAATTACACTGGAATGTACTTTCAAATGGGAAGGCTATTTCTAGCTTTTGACCTTATATGGTTTTCTTTTCTCCCAATCACTCTTAACGCCATGGTTTTCCCATTTTTGAGTCACTAATTTCAAGTCAGTTACTTGTTGTGTATCGATTGTATTCAAGCTCTTTTTTCCTCAAATAAGATTTTATTGGCAATGCATTTGGAAGTTTTTCAATTTCAGTATGGCTTTTGTTTTGTTTTGTGTTTGTGTATAGAGTTTTTCTTTTCTTTTTTTTAAAGTTTAGGTGTTTTTTTTTCCCCTTCACCCATAAGTGGCCATTTAGTCAGAACGCTCTTAGGTCACGTGCTTTTCTGTGAAAACCCTGAATAAGTTGTTTCCTTTCCCAGCATTTGCTCTGCTCTTCTAGGTGCAGGTCTTTCTTTATCTTTTTTAACAATACAATGGGGATTTTTGATCTCCATATTTAGATCCTTTCAGCCTCAGAAAATGGTATCTAATTACACCCTTGATGATTGTTTTCTTTCAATTGCTTGCTTTTAATCTTTAGAAATATCTGAAACTGTGTGTGAGTTATACCCGTCCCGTCTCTCTGTCCTTACCTCCTCTTTTGCTTTGTATTTCTCTAACATATATCAGCTGTTTGATAAACAGTCTTGAAGGAAAGAAAAGGAAGGATAGGGGGAGGTGGGAGGGAGAGAGGGAAGGAAGGATCTGGTCTGGGACATGTTTTCAGATTTTTCCTACTCAGCTTGGATTTCACTTTCTGATCATGTAGGTCTGTCTTCACCATGGGCAGTTACTGGTTCATCACCCTACAGCTGAGTGTTAGCTTCCCTGGAACTCATTCTTACATTACCCACTCCATTGTTCCCATTCAGACTGTGTTGTAGTTGTTCCCAAGAAGGCTTTCCAATGGTGCTTTGGGGTCCCAACTTCCTGTGTTTTACCCAACATTCTATATGTGCCCTCTACATCCTACTTACACAACAGATCATTCTCAAGATGAAGTTGTTTCTTTGTTTGGCAGTATTCCCAACCACTCCTCTGTCTTATGTGTATATAAATATATATATATATATATATATATAGAGAGAGAGAGATAGTAATATATATATTGTACATATATATGTAAGATATATATAAATATATATATATTTAATAAAAGTTCTTGAGTGATGCCACATGGAATTGCTAGTCTGTAATAAGTGTTCTTTTCATACTGTTCATGGGGTTCCCAAGGCAAGAATACTGAAGTGGTTTGCCATTCCCTTCTCCAGGGGACCACATTCTGTCAGACCTCTCCACCATGACCCGCCCGTCTTGGCTTGCCCTGCAGGCATGGCTTGGTTTCATTGAGATAGACAAGGCTGTGGTCCTAGGGTGATTAGATTGACTAGTTTTCTATGAGTATGGTTTCAGTGTGTCTGCCCTCTGATGCCCTCTTGCAACATCTACCATCTTACTTGGGTTTCTCTTACCTTGGACGTGGGGTATCTCTTCAAGGCTGCTCCAGCAAAGTGCAGCCACTGCTCCTTACCTTCGATGAAGGGTATCTCCTCACCTCTGCCCTTCCTGACCTTCAACGTGGGATACCTTCTCTGGGCCCTCCCGTGCCCACGCAGCCACCACTCCTTGGACGTGGGGTTGCTCCTCCCGGCCACTGCCCCTGGCCTCGGGTGTGGGTGGCTCCTCCCGGCCGCCGCCCCTGGCCTCGGGCACGGGGTAGCTCCTCTCGGCCGTTCCTGAGGCTATGGTTTTTCCTGTGGTCATGTATGGATGTGAGAGTTGGACTGTGAAGAAGGCTGAGCACTGAAGAATGGATGCTTTTGAACTGTGGTGTTGAAGACGACTCTTGAGAGTCCCTTGGACTGCAAGGAGATCCAACCAGTCCATTCTGAAGATCAGCCCTGGGATTTCTTTGGAAGGACTGATGCTAAAGCTGAAACTCCAGTACTTTGGCCACCTCATGTGAAGAGTTGACTCATTGGAAAAGACCCTGATGCTGGGAGGGCTTGGGGGCAGGAGGAGAAGGGGACGACAGAGGATGAGATGGCTGGATGGCATCACTGACTCGATGGGCATGAGTCTGAGTGAACTCTGGGAGANCTACCATCTTACTTGGGTTTCTCTTACCTTGGACGTGGGGTATCTCTTCAAGGCTGCTCCAGCAAAGTGCAGCCACTGCTCCTTACCTTCGATGAAGGGTATCTCCTCACCTCTGCCCTTCCTGACCTTCAACGTGGGATACCTTCCTGGGCCCTCCCGTGCCCACGCAGCCACCACTCCTTGGACGTGGGGTTGCTCCTCCCGGCCACTGCCCCTGGCCTCGGGTGTGGGTGGCTCCTCCCGGCCGCCGCCCCTGGCCTCGGGCACGGGGTAGCTCCTCTCGGCCGTTCCTGAGGCTATGGTTTTTCCTGTGGTCATGTATGGATGTGAGAGTTGGACTGTGAAGAAGGCTGAGCACTGAAGAATGGATGCTTTTGAACTGTGGTGTTGAAGACGACTCTTGAGAGTCCCTTGGACTGCAAGGAGATCCAACCAGTCCATTCTGAAGATCAGCCCTGGGATTTCTTTGGAAGGACTGATGCTAAAGCTGAAACTCCAGTACTTTGGCCACCTCATGTGAAGAGTTGACTCATTGGAAAAGACCCTGATGCTGGGAGGGCTTGGGGGCAGGAGGAGAAGGGGACAACAGAGGATGAGATGGCTGGATGGCATCACTGACTCGATGGGCATGAGTCTGAGTGAACTCTGGGAGATGGTGATGGACAGGGAGGCTTGGCATGCTGCGATTCATGGGGTCACAAAGAGTCGGACACAACTGAGCCACTGAACTGAACTGAACTGAATAAGTATTCTTCCATTGAGGTCCTGACAGACTGAGGTGAGATAATCTATTAATCCATCTGCATGATTCTCTGATAATTTAAACCGTGACTCAATGAAATGCACCTTTATTGTATGCATTGCTGCCAGGGCTTTCTTGTCTCTGCCCCAATACAGCCCTTTCCTTGTAGGAGTGACGGCCCCTCAGATATAAGGGTGCCTGACTGACCTCACTGATTGCTTTCATTTATTTATTAACTGTCCATGAGTAGATACCACAGGGGGTGAACAAGATGTAGGGGAGTCAAATGCTCCTTTTAAGAACAAGTGCTTTAAATAAATGACTAACTACTTTTATGACTGTATAAATCCTGGGTCTGTGAGCCAGGTAGAGACAGTGTGGCACTGTAGGTGTGTAGGGGTGTGCGGAGGGGGGGGGGGGGGGGGGNTAACAATAACACAATAATAGTGAGAGACTTTAATACCCCACTCACATATATGGACAGATCAACTAAACAGAAAATTAACAAAGAAACACAAACTTTAAATATTTCTTAAAACATGCAAATAGCTAACAGGTATATGAAGATATGATCAACATTGCTAACAGGAAAATGCAAGTTAAAACTACAATAAAACAATTTCTAATTAACATTAATTTTTAAAAAGTGTTGATGAAGACATGGAGAAATAGAAACCCTTGAACACTGCTGGTGAGAATGCAAAATTGCCCAACTACTATGTAAAGCAGTGTCAAGCTTTAAAAAAATAAATAAATAAAAGATTAAATACCATATACCCATCAATCCCACTTCAGAGTATTTATTTCAGAGTTGAAATTGGAATCTCAAAAACATGTTTGTACTCCATGTACACTGCAGCATGAAAAGTGCAAGTCACTCAGTTGTGTCTGACTCTTGGTGACCCGTGGGCTGCAGTCTGCCAGCCTCCTCCGTCTATGGGGTTCTCTAGGCAAGAATACTGGAGTACCGGAGTGGGTCCTGGAGTGGGTGGTCATCCCCTCTTCTGGGGGATATTCCTGACCTAGGGATCAAACCTGGATCTCCTGGACTGCGGTCAAATTCTTTACCACGTGGGCCACTTCAGCATGCATTTCAATAAAATTGGGAATCAATTATAATGTATAACAGTGGGACCATGCACACTGGGGAAAAACCTTAGAAAAGAAGGGAATCCTGCAATATATGACAACATAAAGGAGCCAGAGGACATTATGCTGAGTGAAATAAGCCAGTCACAAAAGGACAAATGCTGCATAATTCAACTTACATAAGGTATTTATCATAGTCAAGCTCATAGAATCAGAAAGGAGAATGGTTGTTGCCAGGGCCTCGGGACAGTGGGTAATGATGAGTTGCTGTTCAATGGATATAAGTTTCAGTTATGCAAGATAAGTCTAGAGATCTGAGATATAATATCATGCTTGTAATTGACAGAATTGTACACTTAAAATTTTGTTAAGAGGGTAGATCTTATGTTAAATGTTCTTAACAATAATAAAGTAAATTAATGTTTACTCTAGTGACTGAATAATTTTATTACATCATTTTTCTTATTAATTATTAATATTTGTGAAGGCTAATAAACAATAGATATCCTTTTAAAGCAAAGGAAAATGGACTCTTCCATAAGGTCCAATAGCTTAGATAAAAATGCAAAGCTTTTCCCTCTAATGTGTTCTCTTTAGAGATTAACCTATTATCCTATAGTTCCTAGAATTCAAATTTATTACTGCCATGTGTGTACTATATCATATATATGTAAGTACAGTGAAAGTTAAAGTGTCAGTCCTCAGTGGTAGCTGACTGTTTGTGATCCCCTGGACTGTAGACCCCCAGGCTCATTCTGCAGGCAAGAATACTGAAGTGGGTTGCCATTTCCTTCTCCAGGGGATCTTCCCTACCCAAGGATCGAACCGGGGTCCCTGCACTACAAGCAGATTCTTTACCCTCTGAGCCACCAAGGAAGCCCTTATAGAAGGATAATTCAAGTTTATTAGCATCACCTCATTTTGGAATTAATAAGTGCAAGAAGAAAAATGTGCCTGAGTGTTCTGTAATTCAATAAGTTATCCAAAATTTATAGTGTAAATTAAAAAAAAAGTGTGTCTAAATATATGGCCCAGGAAGAATATCCTTGGTAATTTTAATACTAGTTAAACAATATCCACCATAAACCCAACATGCTGACAGAAGAGTTGTCCTTATCTTCATCCTCTTTATATTGCTAGCTTCAGAGACTATTATCAAGGTCAGTAATAAGTTTCTGTGAAAAGTTCTTAGCAAGTTAATGGACCCTTTCCTTCAAAATACAACACAATAAACCTCGAGGGTTTAGAAACCCAGCTCCGGAGAACTAAATGTGTAAAGTATATTACTTGTAGAATGAGCCACTTTTCTTACTTTATTCTAAATTAACAGCTTGCCAGGATTACACCAAGATAAAACAAATGGTGATTATCTCAATTCAAGGTTGCCCTAAAGCAAATACTTATGTTGCCCACAATTTTATCTTTAGATTCAATAGCAGGAATGAAAGAAACAAGGTATAAATTAGAACCTAAGTTCAAAGTATGAATTGAATACCTTGAAACAAATAGGAGGCTGTTTCTGTATGGTTCCCAAACACAACTACACTTCTCTCTGGTGTTAACGTTTTATTTTCCACAAACTTCTGAAATTGGTTCTTACCTTTTCAAGGGCTTCTTTTTATTGGTTGTGGTCTCTTTGTTACTTAGGCACTATGCCTAAGAAACTCCTCCCCAACCCCCACCTTGCACCGTGTTAATTATAGCAGATGAAGTTAGTTATTTACATAGGAGGCTGTCATTAAAAGAAGTAAAATTATCATTTTAAAATATCTTTAAACACAAAAATGTATATACATCAGGGATCAAGCTAAATGGACCTTATACAATTTGAAATAATAAACATGAGAATCAGGTAGATTTCATTAGATGCATAAATATTGCTTCTCTGTGTTCTGTAGTGAACCTGAAAGGTGATTATATCTGCCCTTACTGGGTTTGTAAATATACTTCTCTCTCAATTTCCCTCCTCTCTCCCTTTCTCTCTCTCCATCACACATATACACAGACATACACACAAACCTTTTTGAAATTATGCCAGGATTTCAAACAAACAAAGAAAACAGAAGGAAAAAATTACAGTACCATAATTGTTAAACCCAGGAATGTTAGCAATATTGCTAAATCGTTAATAATATCCTGTGTCATTCAAATTTACCTAATTTATTTTCTCCAGCATTTGGTTTATAACTGAGCTTTTCTCTATTAATTGATAGCATTATGTGCAAAAGTATGAACCTGTGAAAAAAAAGGCTTTATATTGTCTGATAAAATGAATAATTATGGCTCAAACTGAGGGTGAAAGAGTAAGTCCTTCCAAAAGAAAAATCCTCATTGAAGTGAATAGAAATTATGTTCCTCTATGAGGTTAGGGTTTCCTTCTGGCTGAATCTCAGTGAATACTGGACAATGCTATGACATTGATATTCCATCCTTTCAATCAGAGAATGAATGTCTTCATATAAATACTAGGAAATACAATAATCTTTATATTCTGCTTGGGAAAAAAGTTAAACTATAATTGGCCAGTCGGATGTCTATTTTGTTTGCAGAGTCATAAATTCACTGCTTGCCAACTTGATTTTTCACATGTTTCAGTAAGACTGGAAAATAAGGTTAATGTTTTAAGTGCTTGAGCACTTTGTCATGTGTGAAGTATAAGCTGTTCCACACCCCAAAAGAAAGTCTCTCAGATTCTGAAATACTAAGCTTAGATATACAATTAGCCACTTGGAAAATATTTGTTTTTTAAACACGCAATTTCCTTAGCAAATGACACATTTTTGGCTAACATTAAGGAGTTTAATTCTTTTTCCAGGGTTACTTTGAATACTTTGGAGCACTAACTCATATCTGTGTTTTTTTTTTTCTTAAGTTTATAGTAATTAAGTTTTAAATAATTATTTAAAAGAGACATAATTATTTTCTGACAGAAATGTCATATAAATGTCATATTAAATATCACATAAACCTTTTTATGGAAACTACATGCTTTCTAATTAATATAAAAGTAGTATATATTCATTAATGCTTTATTCTATAGATTATTTCTAGAGATATTTTGAGTGTAAAAGTCCTATGACAATTTCGGTTCTGAATACTAATAAAAACTCAAATAGATTATTGGAAGTTTTAGAATTAGATTTGACTTTTTTTTTTTAATAGAGTGGTTTAAATAAAATAGAGGTTTATTTCTCACATAAAAATTCACATAGGTTGTTTAAACCTGGAGTGGTAACTCTAACATATCAGTGAGAAAGGCACCTTTCTTCTTATTCCTCTATCTTCTTCAAAGATCTCATGATCCAAGATGACTGCTTCAATTCCAGCCATCACATCTACATTCTAATCAAAAAGAAATCTAAAAAATAGTCAGGAGAAATAAATACGCCATTTATTTAAAAACACCTATCAGAGTCTGTACTCATTATCTACAGTTACATTCTTTTTCTTGCTGCAAAAGACTGCAAAATGTTCTACACCTATCACTTAAAATCAGATAGTGTCTGTTAGCATAGAAGGAAAGGAATATGGACTTTGGAGGAAGAATACAAATTTCTGATACAATTACTATACACTACATTCTGCTTGCTGCTGCTACTGCTGCTAAGTCACTTCAGTCGTGTCCGACTCTGTGTGACCCCATAGACGGGAGCCCACCAGGCACCCCCATCCCTGGGAATCTCCAGGCAGGAGCACTTAAGTGGGTTGCCATTTCCTTCTCCAATGCATGAAAGTGAAAAAGTGAAAGTGAAGTCGATCAGTCGTATCCGACTCTTCACAACCCCATGGACTGCAGCCTACCAGGCTCCTCCGTCCATGGGATTTTCCAGGCAAGAGTACTGGAGTGGGGTGCCATCGCTTTCTCTGATATTCTGCTTAGGAAGAAATAAAAAGAAAAAAAAAAGAAAACAAAAAACAATCTGCATTGCTAGAATCTCTCACAACCATGATAACTGCAATTTGTAGGGAATTTGTAGCTACTATCATAACATAATTTTTATCAAAGCCAGTGGCATTTTTCAAAATGGTTATCAGTGACTTCCTGCTGTTCAAGGCTCATCAGTATCTGCTGTGCAAAAAAAAAGTTCTGACACACCGTCTGTTGCTAATATGTCCTAGAATACTTCACAACTGACCATATTAAAAGGAAGTTGATGAAGATACTTCCAAGAACAGTAAGATTTGTCCATATGTGAATTGGAAAGCAAAGAGTAAAATAGAGGTGGATGAGCTAAGGGTGAAACATTTTATTTCTGCCATACCTTTCTGGAGAATGTGTGAGGAGGTCTTAATCTGCTATTTAAATGCACACTCATTATCTTCTTAGTCTCACTATTCTAACATGATATAGTAAATCTTTATTATAAAACTTACCCTATCATTTGTAGAATTCACTCTTAATCTTTCTTGAAATTGGCATTTAAGAAACTGATTATGGGTACTTTCTTAAGCTCCTTGCTCTAGCATCCTAATTCACTGATGTCTTCCACATAAAAATGTATGTATGTTATTATGAGATTTTCATTTTCAAAAGAAGGTAATATTTGAGACATTAGCCAATTTTTTATAAGTTTTACATCTTTTTATTTCACTTATTCCTATTTAAACAAGTTGATCTACTTGTATTTATTACCCCTGGGAACAAATGTAGCAGGGCAGAAAACTGAAATGCCTATAAGACATCCTTGTTTATGTTCAAAAAGCTTAAACCCCAGGGAGAGGAAAGGATTTGTCAGTACAGACAAAACATCTTGTCCAAAAACATAAGGAAGAGGATTGCAGAGTATAGAAAATAAAATATCTTAACCAAAAGCAGAAGGGAGAGAAGAGATTCTCTCTCTGAAATAGAAACACATTTCCTTGGGATTGCAATAAGGTTGTATTGCAGTAGGTTGTATCTGCTCCCTGCTCTCCTGCAGTGCTCTAGTTGGTGTAGAAAGACTGGTCAATGTTTTATGGCAGCCTGGATGGGAGGGGAGTTTGGGGGAGAATGGATACATGTATATGTCTGGCTGAATCTCTTTGCTATCCATCTGAAATGATCAAATCATTGGTAATTGGCTATATTCCAATATAAAATAAAATTTGTTTGTTTGTTTGTTGTTTAAGAAAGATTCCAGAGATGTGGGTACATCCCATGAGTAGTGGGTATGGAGCCCAGCCTCTTTTTAGCATTCCAGGAAGACAGCCAGAACCCAGTAAGAAATGGAGAGATTCAGGTATTACCCTGTGAGAAGCTTCCTATTCCCCAAACACAGATCCCAAGGGAAAGAACCTCTGTAAAGCACTCAGTCAGGCTGTCTAACTACTCAAGTTAATATTTGTACTAGATGCATTTCTAAATGTCTTAGCATACACAAACATTCCTGAATCCTGTCATGAGTCTGGAAAAGGAGAGACTTGATTAAGGACCAGGGTTGTAAAGACTACAATAGAAATAAATTTATAAAAAATTATGTTTCACATCTGTGTTAATAGAGCACGAGTTTGTCCATTGTATTATTTAAATTTTTGACAGGGGTCAGCTGATTTGTGACCATTGTATTGATACACGTTTTTGATGTAACTTCTGTGCCTTTTTTCTTTACTGTCACTCTCTTCTGCTGCCTGCAAAATCCTCTCCCGAGTGCATGTGCTTGCAAAAGGACCAATGCTTTTATTTTGCTCCCTGGCTTACCCAGAAATTATCACATCTTAAAATTAAAACATAACTTAAAGTCCACTTCATCTAATCTGTTCTTGTCTTATCAATATTTTAAAAATATTTCTAGTAATTCATCATGCACGGTCAGTCTGAATTCATTTAGCTATGTGGATTATACTATCCCTAGTGGTCATCTAGTAATTTTCAAATTGTTGCAATTACTTCAAAAGGTCTGTCTTTGTTTTCATTCATCATCAATTACCTTCTCCTATTTAACAAATCTGAGCAAAAACACAGTATGTACCATGTATTTCTGTTGACATGTTTGCTTACATCTCACAATAGCCCTCATTTCTCTTTCAAAGCTACTTTTGTCTTTGCTCAAGTTCACAATTCGCTCCATCTCTACCTCATGTGGTAAGTTTGAAAATCCACTCATCATTGTGATCATTTCTCTTAAGAGCTCTAGATTTTTCTTGTCAATTTTAAAGTGTTGATGCAGAAGTAGGTACAAACTCTATGTCTTTTTGCCTGAAAATACTTAGAGCTCTCAAGGCCACTAAAGATCACCTTTTTCCTTGAAGCCACAAATTTTGTACTGAGCATCTTTTCATATAAATTTTGCAAGACATGAAAATGAAGTCAGGATTTGGCTTTTAGATTCCCTAAGACCATATCAGAAATACAGAGGTTGTTGTTGACCCAAAAGTATATTTTCATAGGTTTCTTTCTTTTTTTTAATCTGAGTATAGTTGTTTTATGATGTTGTGTTAGCTTCTGTTGTACAGGGAAGTGAATCAGCTATATATATATATATATACATATATCCCCTCCCTCTTAGACCCCCCTCCCACTCCTACCATCCCATTCATTTACGTCACCAAGAGGAGTGATCTGAGTTCCCTACACTCCACAGAAGTTTCCAACTAGCTGTCTGTTTTATACATGGTGGTGCACATACATCAATCCCAACCTCCCATTTCATCTGACCCTCCGCCTCACTCCCACCCCATATCCACACATCTGTTCCCTATGTCTGCATCTCTATTTCTGCCCTGCAAATAGGGTTATCTGCACCAGTTTACTAGATTCTACATATATGCATTAATATACCATATTATTTGTTCAGTTTTCTGATTATGATGTATCTCTGTTGTCTGATGCAGGAAATCATTTCTGGTGTATCTTTGATGACCTCACAGTCAGTTAATACCACATGTATGTGCATTATGACTATTAAAACCTTTACACAACCGAGGTTAATAAGCATTTTCATCTAAAACAGCAGTGCATTATTTTGATATGGAAAATGGCTGTTTATTACAGAAAATTTGAAAAATAAACAAAACATAGAAAAATATCCCTCACTTCCCAAATACCCAGGTAATAAATGCTATTAACAGTCAATATAAGTTCTCTTAAAAATTTTCCATATTCAATGAATCCATATTCAATGTTTAAAAATGAGATTATATTTCACCACATGTTTTGTATCTCCTATTAAAATTGTTGACCTGACTTTCAAATATATGTAAATATAATAATTTATTTACTCATTTCTCAAAGGTGAGACATTTAGGTTCTTTTAGATTTTGCATTAATGGAAAGAAAGCATCCTACTTAAGGTGAAAATGATTAATGTTTGCCTGAGTCTACAGAAAATAACAAAAAAGATTTTCTATCAAGAATGTTTTCTTTACCTGAGTTCAGTGGAGAAAAAGGCAAAAAGGAAGTCAGTGGGCTGAAAACTTATTTGTGTGCTGACTTGCAAGTACTTGTATTTAGAGTCATTGAAAATTTTTAGTAAGTTTTGTATGATTTTATTTCTATTAAAAGATCATACTGTTAATAAGAAATTATGAATAAATAACTTGATTTTCAACATCTTGAAAATGGTACATTTTATCTAAAATGTTTCTATAGAAACCAGTGTCATGAAAAATTATACATGTATTCACATACACTCACACACATATATTTTTCATCTTGTATGAACCCTGCCCTCTAATGCACACTCTTGAGAATTCATGCTAACCCCTGGATCTCTTTGTGGTACTTCAAAGGCATTCAATGAAGAAGATCTCTAGAAAACACGGTTTAATTCAAAAAGCTCCTTCAATTTTTTTGAAAATTACATTGCTTCTCAGTCCTGTGGGAAGATGTTTGGAAGCAGGCCATTTAGTCCATTTACATATAGATCCAATTCTTGATTTTCTAAATCCATAAGATTTTATCAAATGTAAAACTGCAAAATCATAATTTTCTAGGGTACACAGAAGAGGGTGAATTTGCAAACAAGAAACCAAAAGAAAAGTATTTAAGGCAGTCTCTTATTTCTCAAAAGTGCTTATTTACATTTTTAGCAAGCAAACGAGAGAAATGAAAATAATTTACATTCAGACATGAAAGCTGGGTTTGCTTTTGTAGATTTCTCACAACTCAGAAAGCACAACTGTTACTTTTATATCTCAATAACACCAGTTCTTTATTAAAGACAGAAATACTATTCCCAAAATACTGTATGTTACTTAGAACTTGTTAATGTTCGCAAGGGGCTTCTCAGATGGTTCAGTGGTTAAACACTCCACCTGCCAATACAGAAGACCCAGGTTCGATTCCTGAGTGGGAAAGAACCCCTGGAGCAGGAAATGGCAACCCACTCCAGTATTCTTGCCTGGGAAATCCCATGGACAGAGAAGCCTGGTGGGCTACAGTCCACGAGGTACAAAAGAGTCTGTTATGACTTAGTGACTCAACAACAACAGCAACAATAGCATTTGCAAGATGTCTTACATATTTTAATCCATGTGATTGTCATGAAATGAAAGTCGCTCAGTCGTGTCTGAATCTTTGCAATCCCATGGACAATATAGTCCATGGAATTCTCCAGGCCAGAATACAGATTTCTCCAGGGAAACCCAATAAGAAGATATAATAGTGATAGTGAATGAAATCAGCAGTCACTTATAAAGCTCACAAATAGATGAAAATTTTTACCTTACATGTAATTTTGATCAATGTGAAAATTTTTACCTTATATGTAATTTTGAGTGAATAAACTAAAGTATAGGAAACATTCATATAGAAACAGATAAGAGGACTTTGAGATTATATCTCTGATCAGGAAAAGCACCATCAGCTAGAAAATACAATTTCCCATCTCATAACATTTTATGGGCTTCTCTGATGGCTCAGATGGTAAAGAATCTGTCTGCAATGCAGGAGACCTGGGTTCAGTCCCTGGGTTGGGAAGATCCCCTGGAGAAGGGAATGGCTACCCACTCCAATATTATTCTCTGGAGAATTCCACAGACAAAGGAGTCTGTGGGCTACAGTGGGCTACAGTCCATGAGGTTGCAAAGAGTCAGACAAAACTGAGTGACTTTCTCTTATTAGAGGACTTTGAGATTGTATCTCTGATCAGAATAAGCACCATCAACTAGAAAATACAATTTCCCATCTCATAACATACTGTATGGATTCAAAATATTAGATGAAAACCCAGCCTTGTGATCATTTCTGGGGTATGCATTAGCAAATATTTTTCGGGAAGGCATAGTTTGACATCCAGCATAAGCAAATTGTAGATATTAATATTAGTAAAGTGAGTCGCACATGCCAATAAGTTAAGAGCATACTAGTTTTCTTTGTTTCCTGGGAATATGCATCTAACTAGGGAGTCCTTTCTTACATAAAAGAAATTCTAAAACATGTGTTAGGACAAGGAAACCACTATGCCTCTCACATTCTACCTAGGACAATTAAAGTGAGTTAACTGCACAGAAGGAGAATGTGGGGAGAAGTGTCCAGGCATTTGGGAACAGTATACATAAAGGCTTTTCTCTGAGGTGGAAGTGTGTATAGGTTATAGAGAGACTTTCATGTGATGTCAGGAAATGAGCACTAAAGGATTTTGAATTGAAGTCCAGGAAAATGGCATCTCATGTGAGTTTCAAGTAGATTTCTCTGACTGCAGGATGAGGAGAGATAAGAGGGGAGGAGTGGATGCAGCAGACCCTCCAGTTTTCTCCCTTCTATCTCTTGTCAAGCATCAATCGCTCAAAGAAACACCATACTTTTAGTTGTCTGTGCCCTAAACCTGTTGTTTGCTTCTCCAGTATATTTTACATTATGATTGTTAGTGTATTTATTTTATTAGTTCTGTCTTCTCTGTGACCTTTAACTTTCTGCACTGGGGATCATTGTATACATGGTGGGTAGTATTGATGCTAGGTTATTTCATTTGTAGAATGAACATTGAAGAAGAGAAAGACTCAACATATTTCCTCTAGAATATTATTCCTGTGTTGGGAAGATCTCCTGGAGGAGAAAATGGCAGCCCAGTCTAGTATTCTCACTTGGAAATCCCATGGACAGAGGAGCTTGGCAGGCTATAGTCCATAGGGTCACAAGGAGTTGGACATGGTTAGTGACTAAATAGAGGAGCCTGGCAGGCTATAGTCCATAGGGTCACAAGGAGTTGGACGTGACTAGTGACTAACTACAGAGAAGGCAATGGTACCCTACTCCAGTACTCTTCCCTGCAAATCCCATGGATGGAGGAGCTTGGTAGGCTGCAGTCCATGGGGTTGCGAAAAGTTGAACACTACTGAGCGACTTCACTTTCACTTTTCAATTTCATGCATTAGAGCAGGAAATGGCAACCCACTCCAGCGTTCTTGCCTGGAGAATCCCAGGGACGGGGGAGCCTGGTGGGCTGCTGTCCATGGGGTTGCACAAAGTCGGACACGACTGAAGTGACTTAGCACAGCAGTAGCAGTGACTAAATAACATTACTCAAGAAACAGAGGTGGAACTTATACTCTGAGTCTACAATCCTCAACTTCTTTTACATGATGAACACTATGAGATTGTTTTTAAAAGCATCTAATTAATTTCACTGAAAAGAAGGGAATTGCCTAAGCAGCTGTTTTTTAGCTGCTAAAGTGGATGATTAAGTGTAGCCTACAGTGGTCTGTGTATTAGAAGTAAATTTCTTGTCTTCCTCTGAAGTTCATTAATCAAGATATAAATCATTTCAGAGTTCCTTAAAAGCTTGAGAGATAAAGGAGCATGTTAAAGTTTAACTCATCTGATGACATATACACTGATTAGAAACATAAAAATCAAGGAAATGGCGATAAACAGAGGGATATTAGAAAAAGGTGTGAGCAGAGACAGGTAGTTCAGTCGCTCAGTCATGTCCAACTCTTTGTGACCCTATGAATTGCAGCACGCCGGGCCTCCCTGTCCATCACCAACTCCCGGAGTTCACTCAGACTCACGTCCATCAAGTCAGTGATGCCATCCAGTCATCTCATCCTCTGTCGTCCCCTTCTCCTCCTGTCCCCAATCCCTTCCAGCATCAGAGTCTTTTCCAGTGAGTCAACTCTTCGCATGAGGTGGCCAAAGTACTGGAGTTTCAGCTTTAGCATCATTCCTTCCAAAGAAATCCCAGGACTGATCTCCTTTAGAATGTACTGGTTGGATCTCCTTGCAGTCCAAGGGACTCTTTTTTTTTTTTTTTTAAACATAATGACATTTAAGAATATGTATCAACATCAAATGGAAAATTTCAACAATGCAAAACTTAGTTACTTTTGCACCAACCTAATAGTTTCATACTGAGTAAAAAGACATGAAATCTTTTTTTTTTAATTTTCATTTTTATTTATTTTTTAAATTACTTTTTATTTTTTACTTTGTTTTGCTTTACAATACTGTATTCGTTTTGCTATACATTGACATGAATCAGCCACGAGTATACATGAACTCCCAATCCCGACCCCCATCTCCCCCCTCCCACCCCACACCTTCTCTCTGGATTATCCCCATGTATCAGTCCCAAGCATCCTGCATCCTGCATAGAACCTAGACCAGCGATTCGTTTCACTTATGATATCATACGTTACACTGCCACTCTGCCAAATCATCCCACCCTCTCCCTCTCCCACAGAGTCCAAAAGGCTGTTCTATACATCTGTGTCTCTTTTGCTGTCTTGTGTACAGGTTTATCATTATCATCTTTCTAAATTTCATATACATGTGTAAGTATACTGTATTGGTGTTTTTCTTTCTGGCTTACTTCACTCTGTATAATCGGCTCCAGCGTCATCCACCTCATTAGCACCACAGTTCAAAAGCGTCAGTTCTTCAGTGCTCAGCTTTCTTCACAATCCAACTCTCACATCCATGCGTGACTACTGGAAAAACCTTTACTAGCGTGTGAGATGAGTGCAATTGTGTGGTAGGTTGAGCATTCTTTGGCATTGCCTTTCTTTGGGATTAGAATGAAAACTGAACTTTTCCAGTCCTGTAGCCACTGCTGAGTTTTCCAAATTTGCTGGCATATTGAGTGCAGCACTTTCACAGCATCATCTTTCAGGATTTGAAATAGCTCAACTGGAATTCCATCACCTTCACTAGCTTTGTTTGTAGTGATGCTTTCTAAGGCCCTCTTGACTTCACATTCCAGGATGTCTGGCTCTAGGGGAGTGATCACACCATCATGATTATCATGGTCATGAATATCTTTTTTGTATAGTTCTTCTGTGTATTCTTACTACCTCTTCTTAATATCTTCTGTTTCTGTTAGGTCCAGACCATTTCTGTCCTTTATCAAGCCCAACTTTGCATGAAATGTTCCCTTGGTATCTCTAATTTTCTTGAAGACATCTCTAATCATTCCCATTCTGTTTTTTTCCTCTATTTCTTTACATTGATCACTAGGAAGGCTTTCTTATCTCTTCTTGCTATTCTTTGGAACTCTGCATTCAGATGTCTATATCTTTCCTTTTCTCCTTTGCTTTTCACTTCTCTTCTTTTCACAGCTATTTGTAAGTTCTCCCCAGACAGCCATTTTGCTTTTTTGCATTTATTTTCCTTGGGGATGGTCTTGATCCCTGTCTCCTGTACAGTGTCATGAAACTCAGTCCATAGCTCATCAGGCACTCTATCAGATCTAGTCCCTTAAATCTATTTCTCACTACCACTGTGTAATCATAAGGGATTTGATTTAAGTAATACCTGAATGGTCTAGTGGTTTTCCCCCACTTTCTTTAATTTAAGTCTTAATTTGGCAATAAGGAGTTCATGAACTGAGCCACAGTCAGCTCCCGGTCTTGTTTTTGCTAACTGTATGGAGCTTCTTCATCTTTGGCTGCAAAGAATATAATCAATCTGATTTCGGTGTTGACCATCTGGTGATATCCATGTGTAGAGTCTTCTCTTGTGTTGTTGGAAGAGGGGGTTTGCTGTGACCAGTGCATTCCCTTGGCAAACCTCTATTAGCCATTGCCCTGCTTCATTCTGTACTCCAAGGCCAAATTTGTCTGTTACTCCAGGTGTTTCTTGACTTCCTACTTTTGTATTCCAGTCCCCTATAATGAAAAGGACATCTTTTTTGGGTCCGTCTAGTCAAAGCTATGGTTTTTCTAGTAGTCATCCTGGATGTGAGAGTTGGACTGTAGAGAAAGCTGAGCACCGAAGAATTGATGCTTTTGAATTGTGGTGTTGGGGAAGACTCTTGAGAGTACCTTGGACTGCAAGGAGATCCAACCAGTCCATCCTAAAGGAGATGAATCCAGGGTGTTCTTTGGAAGGAATGATGCTGAAACTGAAGCTCCAATAATTTGGCCACCTCATGTGAAGAGTTGACTCAATGGAAAAGACTCTGATTCTAGGAGGGATCGGGGGCAGGAGGAGAAGGGGACGACAGAGGATGAGATGGCTGGATGGCATCACCGACTCATGGACGTGAGTTTGATTGAATTCCGGGAGTTGGTGATGGACACGGAGGCCAGCATGCTGCAATTCATGCGGTTGCAAAGAGTCGGACATGACTGAGTGACTGAACTGAACTGAACTTGAGTAGATGGACATTTGTTGGCAAAGTAATGTCTCTGCTTTTGAATATGCTATCTAGTTTGGTCATAATTTTCCTTCCAAGGAGTAAGCGTCTTTTAATTTCATGGCTGCAGTCACCATCTGCAGTGATTGTGGAGCCCACAAAATAAAGTCTGACACTGTTTCCACTGTTTCCACATCTATTTCCCATGAAGTGATGGGACCGGATGCCATGATCTTAGTTTCCTAAATGTTGAGCTTTAAGCCAACTTTTTCACTTTCCTCTTTCACTTTCATCAAGAGGCTTTTGAGTTCCTCTTCAGTTCAGTCGCTCAGTCCTCTTCACTTTCTGCCATAAGGGTGGTGTCATCTGCATATCTAAGGTGATTGATATTTCTCCCAGCAATCTTGATTCCACCTTGTGCTTCTTCCAGCCCAGCGTTTCTCATGATGTACTCTGCATATAAGTTAAATAAGCAGGGTGACAATATACAGCCTTGACGTACTCCTTTTCCTATTTGGAACGAGTCTGTTGTTCCATGTCCTGTTCTGACTGTTGCTTCCTTACCTGCATGTAGGTTTCTCAAGAGGCAGGTTAGGTGGTCTGGTATTCCCCTCTCTTGAAGAATTTTTCACAGTTTATTGTGATCCACACAGTCAAAGGCTTTGGCATAGTCAATAAAGCAGAAATAGATGTTTTTTTTTTCTGGAAGACAGGCACATAAAGCCTGAAGAGAAATAGACACAAACAAAGGGAACCACAGAACAATGATAGAGGTAGAGAGGGTGCTGAGGAGGTGCCCGAGGAGTGACGATGTTGAGGAAACAGAAAGGTTTGTGCTGTCCAAGTACACACTTCTCTTTTATGCTGTAAGTATCTCAGATGTTCATCTCTAGTTATGACAGCTGTGTGACATCCCAAGCAGTAAAAAACACTCATCTGCATTTTTAAATGTCCTTTAAAAACTTTTCCTTGATAGAATAGCTGTAGTCAGGTGGGAGGAAGGAGTTATTGGATAGCTGCTGTATCAAAATTTTGACTTTCTAGCAACAAATACTACCTTTAGAAATGTTCAGGGTCTCTAAGGATATCTGACATTGCTTTGTGTGTCTACTAGGTAGAGAACTTGTAAAGGATCAGGAGATTATCCAAAATAAGATGCAAGGAACTCAGGTACACCCGTGGCGGATCCATGTCAATGTATGGCAAAACCAATACAGTAATGCAAAGTAAAATAAAGTAAAAATAAAAAAGAAAAAAAAGAAAAAGAAAATAATTTCTAAGGATGAAGAAAACTGAATAATTTGTCTTTTGGAAGCCATTTTGAGAATCAGATGAATACAGAGACCAAAATGTCAATGCTTTATATATAACAAGCATGAGGATATATTTAAGTCTCAAGAATCTTCATTAATATAAATTGGTATATTAGATTTTTAAATTGGGATACAAGATATAGAATTTGAGTCAGTAAATTAAAATGTTCTTGGAAATAATTACAATGCTATATTTGCTGATAGATGAATTTTCTAAAGTTATTAAAAACAAAAAAGTCATAGGCTTTCATATAATTGATCTATTCATCGAAAATTTGAAATCATGTTATTCTATTAAAGTTAATGATGTTCATTTTCCTAGTCTTAGTTGTTTCCAGAATATATTCTTAGATTTGCACTATAAGTATGTCACTATAAGATGAACTTTAAAAATAACTGAAAGACTATTTTTATATTATCAAAATAATAAAAATGGATGAAATAAGCAGATTAGTCAGTGGTCATAATTACACAATGTGGAGAAAAAAAACAACAATGTTTATAATGTCTTAACTATACTATACATTGTTACTATTGTGAACTCAATTATGTGGATAAAACCTTTTTTAAAAAAAAACCAAAGTAAATAACATGCATTTATTGAGTCAAAACCTCTGCATACTTAGTTTTTTATTTCCCTCTTGTTTTTTCTTAATCTGCTTTCAATTTCTATTTGTTTCAGTTCCAGGTAAAAATAATGTCTGAATTAATCATAAGTTTTCATCTGAAGCTCCTTTGCTTAGGACAAAGTCTCTTGTTTAATTTTTGCTTATCCAACCTCAGTCCTTTATCTTTTTAAATTTTTCTTCACTTTTTGGCTGCATCTTGGCCACAGCATCCAGGATCTTAGTTCCCCACCAGTGACTGAATCTATACCCCTTGCAGTGGAAGCATGGATCTTAACCACTAGATTGCAAAGAAGTCCTGAAACTACCTTTAGATCAGTCCTTCCCTGGTGGCTCAGATGGTTCCATCCCTGGGTAGGGAAGATTCCCTGTAGAAGGGAATGGCTACCCACTCCAGTATTATCGCCTTGAGAATCTGTGAACAGAGAAGCCTGGCAGGCTATAGTCTTTGGGGTCACAAAGAGCTGGACATGACTGAACGACTAATACTATCTTCTGTCCTTCCACCAATTGAATATCTGGTGAGTTTGCATTCCTGAAAAAAAAAAAAATGCTATTTTCCCACATGAATTTTTAATTTATGTAAATGGCATTGTATCACACATCTTATTCTGATTCTTACTTTTTTTGTTCAGTAATACATCTTTAACATTTCTTCATATTGTCATATGTGCTTATAATCACTCATTGATAAACACCATTTTTGCCCTAAGTCCATCCATCACAACAAAATTGCTATATGAAACTGTATGTATGGTTCCTTTTAGGACTGTAGGATAATTTCTCTGGGATTTATATCCAGGAATGAAATTCCTGAGTCATGTATCACACGTATACTATATGATTAAGTATAGCCAGACTGCTTTCCAAAATGGCATTACTAGTTTACAGATCTTCTTAGAATGCATGGGAACTCCTCTACCTCCACATTCTAGCAGTGCTTAATGTTATTTAGTTTTTTAATGGTTGTCAATGTGATGAATTTAAAGTGGTATCACATTTTACCTTTTTTTTTTTTTACAATTACACTGTTTGTATATCTCTTCATTTGTCTATTTAATGTTTGGACTTTTAGTTGCTTCTGTTCATCTTACCTAATCATCTGCTGTGTTCCTGTGATGGTATATATACTGTACATGTTAATAGCTTTTCAATCTTACATTATAGATAGGATTGTAAGTAAGTTTGTATCTGTTCATTTATTTTTGGAAAGAAGCATATAATGTAATTCACTGGACAGAAATTCTTAATTTTGGCATAATCATATTCATAAATGTAAAACCTTATAATTTGTTTTGTGGGTTTGTTTAAAAGGAACCCCCTACACTTTCCCTTTATTTTATAGCTTTACATTTCCCATTTAGATCTTTAATCCATCTGGTATCCAGCTTGCCATATGGTTTTAGGGACAAATCCATTTTTATTTCTCTTTATATAGTGAGCCAATCCATCACAATGTCAGTTATAACTTTATAAATTTAGAGGCTCAAGTATTTAATGAATGAATTTTGTAATGGTTATCTCAATTTTTCAATCTTACCAGTATAAAAAACTCACTTTTTTCTCAGATACCTTTTTTCTTGAATTCTATCTTTCAGATATTAAATTTATACCCCAACTTTCTTTCCCCTGGTATATGTTTTTTCATCTATTCATTCTCAAACTTTCTTTGTCTTTTTGTTTAAATGTGTCTCCTGTAGGCAGCACATTATTGAATCTTAGTTTTGTTTTGTGGTTGCCAAATTTGATGAGTCTCTTTTTATCTTTGGAAAGTGTTATTCTGTTTGTTTTTCTGATGCACTGGATGTATAGCTTATGTGTGTAGTTAATTAACCTGTACTTTCATTTTCCCTGGATTTAAGGCTATTTTGTCTGTTGGAAGTTGAAGGGCACTGGAGACCAGTGAAAGCCACTCTCTATTCTCAGTCACTTCTCTGGAGTTTAAGAGGAATGGAAGAATCAATTCCAGGGCAGAGAAGTCAGGCACTGAAATTTTAGACAACACTCTTTGCTGACACAGGCACCTAAGAAATATTGTGGTCAGAGAGTCCCAGTAACATTTTCAGAAAGAAGCTGTAAGACAAGAGACAACCCACCAGCCCTGGAGGTTAGGATGAGGCAACATGGATAAACTGCACTTCTCATCACAAACTAGATGCTCCACCCAGCAGGCCGCTTATGTTGCCCTAAAATTATTACAACCACTCCTGCCTACTAGTGGACTTGATTTTTGTGAATGATTTATGTGGAGAAGGAAAAAGAAACAATTTTGCCTCGGTGATGTGAGGAAGAACATCTAGAATTTATATCCTCTTCTCAATCTGCTCTGCCACTGCCTCCTGGCCACCCCACTACAGACAACTCATCATTCCAGTCCAAGACAGCTTTTGATCTTGGTAGAAGTTTCTCAAAGGCTTTATTTAATTTATCTTAGTACACACTTTCTTCTCCTGCAATTTTTCTAGGGTCAGATTTAGAGAGGTAGCCAGCAGTACGTGCAGTTTTGCCATCCTGATGGACCTGTAGGAGATATTTATCAGAAGCATACAAGTATGCTTATTACCTTCCTCCTAACTGTATAGACTTTTTCTTCCTACCCACCAACACCCATGCTGATTTTTTATCATCTGGATAGCTTGCGGATGTCCTTTCCAGGCTGGCATCCCACATCTGCATCCTTCCCTTCCTATTTAGCCTTATCTCTACCTGGCTGCTCCTCTTATCAAGTAACCAAACTCCATCTACCTCCATCCACTGGTTCATTGGATCACATGCTAGAATTTTCCAGGAGCACCGCTCCCAAAGGATGCTCAGCAGAGAGTGGGAAGAAGGGCAAATGGGTGGATAGTGTTTTCTTTATTTTAACACAGATTCCACTTCCAACACCCATTTGAAGCTATTAAGTTACTTGATGTCTCAAGAGACTCTGAGGTGTTGTCCTGCATGAAATTTAGATCAGTTCAGTCACTCAGTCGTGTCTGACTCTTTGCGATCCCATGAATCCCAGCACGCCAGGTCTCCCTGTCCATCACCACCTCCCGGAGTTCACTCAGACTCACGTCCATCGAGTTCGTGATGCCATCCAGCCATCTCATCCTCCGTTGTCCCCTTCTCCTCTTGCCCCCAATCCCTCCCAGCATCAGGGTCTTTTCCAATGAGTAAACACTTCGCATGAGGTGGCCAAAGTACTGGAGCTTCCGCTTTGGCATCATTCCTTCCAAAGAAATCCCAGGGCTGATCTCCTTCAGAATGGACTTGTTGGATCTCCTTGCAGTCCAAGGGACTCTCAAGAGTCTTCTCCAACACCACAATTCAAAAGCATCAATTCTTCAGTGCTCAGCCTTCTTCACAGTCCAACTCTCCCATCCATACATGACCACAGGAAAAACCATAGCCTTGACTAGACAGACCTTAGTCAGCAAAGTAATATCTCTGGTTTTGAATATACTATCTAGGTTGGTCATAACTTTTCTTCCGAGGAGTAAGCGTCCTTTAATTTCATGGCTGCAGTCACCATCTGCAGTGATTTTGGAGCCCACAAAATAAAGTCTGACACTGTTTCTACTGTTTCCCCATCTATTTCCCATGAAGTGATGGGACCAGATGCCATGTTGAGCTTTAAGCCAACTTTTTCACTCTCCTCTTTCACTTTTATCAAGAGGCTTTTAAGCTCCTCTTCACTTTCTGCCATAAGGGTGGTGTCATCTGCATATCTGAGGTGATTGATATTTCTCCCAGCAATCTTGATTTCAGCTTGTGTTTCTTCCAGTCCAGTGTATCTCATGATGTACTCTGCATAGAAGTTAAATAAGCAGGGTGACAATATACAGCCTTGACGGACTCCTTTTCCTATTTGGAACCATTCTGTTGTTCCAAGTCCAGTTCTAACTGTTGCTTCCTGACCTGCATATAGGTTTCTCAAGAGGCAGGTCAGGTGGTCTGGTATTCCCATCTCTTTCAGAATTTTCCACAGTTTATTGTGATCCACACAGTCAAAGGCTTTGGCATAGTCAATAAAGCAGAAGTAGATGTTTTTTCTGGAACTCTCGTGAGAACATAATTTAGAACATAATAATTTTGATGAAAAAAAAAAACTTTCATTTAAAAATAGCTAATTATTTAAAAATAAAGTCAGAAAATTAATTAAATGGCATCATCAGTTTCATGTGACTTACTACAGATAAAGTCTAAATTTACATGGCAAGGAATTATTAAACATTAAAAAATCAAAATCTTGGTAATATGTAAAGTCAAAATCATAATGGTTTGATTAATTTTTCCATTTCTTTGAAGAGTTCAAACAAAAGGGCCCTTTTAAAGCATGGAAAATCCTGTTGGATTGTGTTGTATATTGAGGCAATAATTAAGAAAAAGCTAAAATGCACTTGAGTTAATCCTGTCAGTCATCAGTTAGTAAAGTATCTCTTCATGTTGCAGAGGTATATTGAAACTGTGGCAGCCTCTGGAATTTGCAACTCCATGAAACTTTTTTAAATTCAGGTCTAATTTTAATTTTTACTTCAGATTTAAATATATATATATATATATATATATATATATATATATGAAAGC
>SJXQ01002732.1:237409-387026 GCA_006408695.1 Aepyceros melampus
TATATATATATATATATATATATGACAGCAATACAATAGCTTAAATTAAGAAAAATAAATAGCAGTAAATAACTTTCGACAAAGAGACAGCTTGAAATGTACTTTTTAAAAAACAATGTAAACAATTAATAGTAAGATGAAACATTACATGGCTTTTTCTCTGTTATATAATATACACGTGGAAATGCTTTACAAAAAGAAGTATCTAAGTTATTTTTAATTAACTGAAGTTGACACAGGGTTTTCACTATCTAATAATTATCCCCAGAATCTATTTAAATATTTCACTTTGTCAATGGTTGAGTAAAAAAGAAAATTTGCTAAATATAATTAAAAGAAAAAAACATGTTCTCAACAAAATTGATTTAAAATTCTCTTTTTGTACCTAACTATGTGGAAATTGTCAAGAAATTAATGATTCATGTTAAAAGCAATTCACAATCAAAGGTAAAAAGCAATATTTCTATTTGTATGCAGTGTGTATTCACTCACAGCAAAAATAAAAATTAATAATTAAAATGATTGGCTATCAGATATGTGTCAGGGTAGCATAAAGAAAAAAGATTTAGAAATCACTTTAAAACTACAAATTATGTTGCAAGGTAATACTGCAGGCACAGTGACACCAAAAGCTACACTTTATCTGGGATGTCTTTCCTGACTCTTTTCTGACTAACGGCTCTTGCTAAATGAAATTTTGGGGGTTGAGATTGTATGGAAAACCTATGAAATGTAACCTTCTGAATTATTGTCTTTAAATGAAACTAACCAAAACAAAAAAAATGTTCAAAGTGAGCTATTTATCACTTCTTTCATGGACTGACTCACCACCTCTGGAAAAATTCATAAGTAGAAGCCCCAACCCCCAGTACCTCAGAATGTGAATGAACTTGGAGACAGAACCATTAAAAAGTGACTATGTTAAGAGAGGACCTCCCTGGTGACTCAGTGTTAAAGAATATACCTGCAAGGCAGGAGATGCACCTTTGATCCCTGGATCAGGAAGATCCCTCGGAAGAAGGCACGGCAATCCCCTCAAGTTTCTTTTCTAGAGAGTCCCCTGGACAGAGGAGCCTGGTGAGCTACAGTCCATAGGGTTTTACAAAGTCGGACACAACTAAAGTGACTTAGGGGGCAGGCATGTTAAGAGGAGAGCATTAAGGAATTGTGATCCAGTCTAACTTGTATCCTTAAGTGGTGTGTGTGTTTAGTCGCTCAGTGGTGCCCAACTCTTTGTGACCTTATAGACAGTAGCCCACCAGGCTCCTCTCCTGGAATTTTCCTGGAATCAGTTGCCATTTCCTCCTCCTTATAAGAAGAGGAAATTTGCACACACAGAGAGATACCAGGGGTACATACACATACAGGGGAAAGATCATGTAAGAACCCAGCAAAAAGACAGCCATCTGCAAGCCAAAGAAAGAGGCCTCCATAGACCAAATTTGCTGACATGATGACCATGGACTTTTAGACAACAGAACAGTGGTATTTTGTAGTGGCAGCCCTAGAAACTAATACACCATCCTGAGACTCTGTTTTTCATTTCATTCTTCTCCTTCATATTAAGACTCAAACATTGCAGATCATAACAGTTCTATGTGTTCCTGTATTTATAAGTGTGTGTTTACATCTTTGTGGCATATTTCTGTTCTTTTGTTCCCACACCAGTTGTATCATAAACCTAACTTCAACCAATACATGCCAAGCACTGAATTGATTGTTTTAGCAAACTTTCAGCATTCACAAAATATGATATTAATATTTCAATCATTTTAAAACATTTTTTTTTTGTATAGTATAGTTAGAGTCATAATACAATTGGGAGGAGGATAATGAGATTTTTCATAGACTCCCTGACCCATATATACACAGACTTCTCCATTATCAACATCACTCACCATCAGTTCAGTTCAGTTCAGTTCAGTCACTCAGTCGTGTCCAACTCTTTGTGACCCCATGAATCACAGCACGCCAGGTCTCCTTGTCCATCACCATCTCCCGGAGTTCACTCAGATTCATGTCCATCGAGTCCGTGATGCCATCCAGCCATCTCATCCTCGGTCATCCCCTTCTCCTCCTACCCCCAATCCCTCCCAGCATCAAAGTCTTTTCCAATGAGTCAACTCTTTACATGAGGTGGCCAAAGTACTGGAGTTTCAGCTTTAGCATCAGTCCTTCCAAAGAAATCCCGGGGTTGATCTCCTTCAGAATGGACTGCTTGGATCTCCTTGAAGTCCAAGGGGCTCTCAAGAGTCTTCTCCAACACCACAGTTCAAAAGCATCAATTCTTCAGCACTCAGCCTTCTTCACAGTCCAACTCTCACATCCATACATGACTACTGGAAAAACCATAGCCTTGACTAGATGGACCTTAGTCAGCAAAGTAAAGTCTCTGCTTTTGAATATGTTATCTAGGTTGGTCATAACTTTTCTTCCAAGGAGTAAGCGTCTTTTAATTTCATGGCTGCAGTCACCATCTGCAGTGATTTTGGAGCCCAAAAAAATAAATTCTGACACTGTTTCCACTGTTTCCCCATCTATTTCCCATGGAGTGACAGGACCGGATGCCATGATCTTCGTTTTCTGAATGTTGAGCTTTAAGCCAACTTTTTCACTCTCCTCTTTCACTTTCATCAAGAGGCTTTTTAGTTCCTCTTCACTTTCTGCCATAAGGGTGGTGTCATCTGCATATCTGAGGTTACTGATATTTCTTCTGGCAATCTTGATTCCAGCTTGNTGATCTTCATTTTCTGAATGTTGAGCTTTAAGCCAACTTTTTCACTCTCCTCCTTCACTTTCATCAAGAGGCTTTTTAGTTCCTCTTCACTTTCTGCCATAAGGGTGGTGTCATCTGCATATCTGAGGTTACTGATATTTCTCCTGGCAATCTTGATTCCAGCTTGTGTTTTTTCCAGCCCAGCATTTCTCATGATATACTCTTCATAAAGTTAAATAAGCAGGGTGACAATATATAGCCTTCACTCCTTTTCCTATTTGGAACCAGTCTGTTGTTCCATGTCCAGTTCTAACTGTTGCTTCCTGGCCTGCATATAGATTTCTCAAGAGGCAGGTTAGGTGGTCTGGTATTCCCATCTCTTTCAGAATTTTCCACAGTTTATTGTGATCCACACAGTCAAAGGCTTTGGCATACTCAATAAAGCAGAAATAGATATTTTTCTGGAATTCTCTTGCTTTTTCCATGATCCAGCAGATGTTGGCAATTTGATCTCTGGTTCCTCTGCCTTTTCTAAAATCAGCTTGAACATCAGGGAGTTCAGAGTTCACGTATTGCTGAAGCCTGGCTTGGAGAATTTTGAGCATTACTTTACTAGCGTGTGAGATGAGTGCAATTGTGCAGTAGTTTGAGCATTCTTTGGCATTGCCTTTCTTTGGGATTGGAATGAAAACTGACCTTTTCCAGTCCTGTGGCCACTGCTGAGTTTTCCACATTTGCTGGCATATTGAGTGCAACACTTTCACAGCATCATCTTTCAGGATTTGAAATAGCTCCACTAGAATTCCATCACCTCCACTAGCTTTATTTGTAGTGATGCTTCCTAAGGCCCACTTGACTTCACATTCCAGGATGTCTGGCTTTAGGTGAGTGATCACACCATCATGATTATGTGGGTTGTGAAGATCTTTTTTGTACAGTTCTTCTGTGTATTCTTGCCACCTCTTCTTAATATTGTCTGCTTCTATTAGGTCCACACCATTTCTGTCCTTTATTGAGCCCATCTTTGCATGAAATGTTCCCTTGGTATCTCTAATTTTCTTGAAGAGATCTCTAGTCTTTCCCATTTTGTTGTTTCCTCTATTTCTTTGCATTGATGGCTGAGGAAGGCTTTCTTATCTCTTCTTGCTATTCTTTGGAACTCCACATTCAAATGGGAATATCTTTCCTTTTCTCCTTGGCTTTTCTCTTCTCTTCTTTTCAAGCTATTTGTAAGGCTTCCCCAGACAGCCATTTTGCTTTTTTGCATTTTTTTTCCCACGGAGATGGTCTTGATCCCTGTCTCCTGTACAATGTCACGAACCTCATTCCATAGTTCATCAGGCACTCTATCTATCAGATCTTGGCCCTTAAATCTATTTCTCACTTCCACTGTATAATCATAAGGGATCTGGTTGAAGTCATACCTGAATGGTCTAGCAGTTTTCCCTGTTTTCTTCAATTTCAGTCTGAATTTGGTAATAAGGAGTTCATGATCTGAGCCACAGTCAGCTCCTGGTCTTGAGTTATACGGGTGTCTGAAAGCCTTGACATTCAAGACCCATCTGAAGACCTTCACAGAGAGGAGAGCTAGGCTGGGCTGGGACCAGGCTGCCCCTGCTGGTGTGCTGGCCATGGCAGCACCGTGAGCAGAATTCTCTAGCAGAAGCAGAATGTGAGCAATGTTTGTAAAGAACCCGCCTGTCAATGCAGGAGATGCAAGAGACTCAGGCTTGACCCCTGGGTTGGGAAGATCCCCTGGAAAAGGGAATGGCAACCCACTCCAACATTCTTGCCTGGAAAATCCTATAGACAGAGGTGCCCGGTGGGCTACAGTCCATGGGGTTGCAGAGTCGGACACAACTGAGCATGCACATGCGCACATGCAGTGTTTGTAATGTAAAACTTTCTGGTGTTACTTTAAAACAAAAGTAAAAAGAAACAGGTGAAAGTAATGTTACTATAACCTATTTAACCCAATATATCCAAATATTATTTCAACACAGAATAAATATAAAAAATATAATTGAGTTTTCTTTTTCTTTTTTCATCCTAAATTTTCAAAATATGGAATGCTTTTACAATTACAGAGTAACTCAGTTCAGATGGTACATTTTTATTAGAAAGACCCAATCTATATTTAGATCTCATTGCTCTCTGGGGCCACATATTTAGTGACTTCTCAAAACTCAAACGGAGAAGGCAATGCTGCAGTCCATGGGGTTGCTGAGAGTTACACACAACTGGCGACTTCACTTTCACTTTTCACTTTCCTTGGAGAAGGAAATGGCAACCCATTCCAGTGTTCTTGCCTAGAGAGTCCCATGGACGGGGGAGCCTGTTGGGCTGCCGTCTATGGGGTCACACAGAGTCGGACACGACTGAAGCAACTTAGCAGCAGCAGCAGCAGCAGAACTCAAAAGACCAGACTCACCCTTTTGTTGCAAAGGACAGAGTCAAATAGCAATTGTTCCCTCTCTTTCCTGGGAGCATCCTTAGTCTTGGCCACCAGATCCCACTTTCAAATGTCTGCTTGTCCTTTGCCTCCTCTCCTGAACACCCTCCCCACTCCTTTCCACCTCTCAAAGCTCCCACAGGCTTCAGACCCACAGGTTACATCCTCTTTCTCTAAGCATCTTCTCTACTCACTTGGTCTTCACCTGCCTAGGATCCCTACCACACCCCCTTGCATACCGTTTATTCAGCCTGGAGGACACCTGACTCCTGTTTGAACCACTGCATTTTCCTTCCAACTAAACTCAGTGGAATCTGGAACCTGTGGGCTGCCGTCTATGGGGTTGCACAGAGTCAGACACAACTGAGGTGACTTAGCAGCAGCAGCTATCTCCCCGGGCATCCCTGGTGCTTCACATCCTCGCCAACACCTCAAAAGTGTCTGACATCAGGCAGACACCCTTGTGAAATGTTAACTGAGACTCAGTCTCTGTTCTCCAGGGGATCATATTCCAGCTGAATGCCTTGCCCCTAAGAACACAGATTTTAACAATAACTCACTGTGACAGCACTTGAGGGTTTAAAAAGCACTTCTGCGTGACAATTTGGTAATAATCCTCCAGCAGCAATAATTCCTCAGGTCCCCTGAGAGGCTGCCTCCACAGTCCACCCAAAGTCCCCTCCCTGCTCTTTCTCATACCATTATTTTTGCTTCCATAGCACTTAGCATGATTTTGCATTATTTGATTTTTTTTTTTTTTTTGTCTATCTCTCCTAAAAGAGAAGTCCCATGAGAGCAGTTCAGTTCAGTCACCAGTCGTGTCTGACTCTTTGTAACCTCATGAATTGCAGCATATCAGGCCTCCCTGTCCATCACCAACTCCCGGAGTTCACCCAAGCTCATGTCCATCGAGTTGGGAATGTCATCCAGCCATCTCATCCTCTGTCGTCCCCTTTTCCTCCTGCCCTCAATCTTTCCCAGCATCAGGATCTTTTCAGATGAGTCAGCTCTTTGCATCAGGTGGCCAAAGTATTGAAGTTTCAGCTTCAACATCAGTCCTTCCAATGAACACTCAGGACTGATCTCCTTTAGGATGGACTGGTTGGATCTCCTTGCAGTCCAAGGGACTCTCAAGAGTCTTCTCCAACACCACAGTTCAAAAGTATCAATTCTTTGGCACTCAGCCTTCTTCACAGTCCAACTCTCACATCCATACATGACCACAGGAAAAACCATAGCCTTGACTAGATGGACCTTTGTTGGCAAAGTAATGTCTCTGCTTTTGAACATGCTATCTAGGTTGGTCATAAATTTCCTTCCAAGGAGTAAGCATCTTTTAATTTCATGGCTGCAATCACCATCTGCAGTGACTTTGGAACCCTCAAAAATAAAGTCTGACACTGTTTCCCCATCTCTTTCCCATGAAGTGATGGAACCAGATGCCATGATCTTCATTTTCTGAATGTTGAGCTTTAAGTCAACATTTTCACTCTCCTCTTTCACTTTCATCAAGAGGCTTTTTAGTTCCTCTTCATTTTCTGCCATAAGGGTGATGTCATCTGCATATCTGAGGTTATTGATATTTCTCCCGGCAATCTTGATTCCAGCTTGTGCTTCTTCCAGCCCAGCGTTTCTCATGATGTACTCTGCATATAAATTAAATAAGCACGGTGACAATACACAGCCTTGACGTACTCCTTTTCCTACCTGGAACCAGTCTGTTGTTCCATGTCAAGAATCTATTAGGTTTTATATGATATAGTGATGCTAATTTCACTTGCTTTTTTTTTACATTTTTAAAATATAACCTCTGGAAAATTATAAGTAGCAAAATGATATAACTGCATCACTGAGGCTTTTTAACCTTATTTCTTTTCATCCTATGTTTTCCAGATGAGAAATATCTTTTACAATTATAAGAACATTTCAATTCAGATGGTAAAAATGTTATTGGAATACCTGATCTACATTTAGAACTCATAAACGTAAAGCTGAAAAAAGACATTCATATACCCAAGTTGTTCCAAACACACTTAAAAGTTTTCCAATCATCGAATCAAGAAATCATTGTTAAAGACTTCCCTGGTGGTCCTGTGATTCAACGCAGGGGACACAGGTTTGATCGCTGGTCAGGGAACCAAGGACAAAGAACGATGGGGAACTAAGATCCTACATGCCATGGTGCAAGTAGGCCCACTGGCAAAACTACTGAGCGTGCAAGCAATGGAGCCCATGTGCCCCAACTAGAGGGCCCTTGTGACACAACTGCTGAGCCATACATACAGCACAACTAGAGAAGTCTGCGCAAAGCAGAGGAGGAGCCTGCATGGTGCCACGAAGACTGCACGCACCACAACGAAGGCCCCATGCAACAAAATCAGTGATCTATTTTAAAATTTAAATTAATGCAAATGAGATAAAAAGGAAAAGCCAGTCCCTCCATCTCATCAGCCACATTTCCAAAGGTCTGTGGCTTCCCTTTAAGGGCACTGGGGGTCTAGATAATACTCTTAAGCATAAATCAGCCTGTACTGTTAACGGATCTCCTCATCCTCCAGTGACTGGTTTCCCATCGCATTCAGGGGGAAAAGTCCAAGTCCTGACAAAGGTCCTCAAGGCCCACCTAGCTGTCTGTGCTGCCTACCATGCCATGCTCAGCTCTTGCTTCTCTCCTCCTCGCTGACTCCACTCTGGCCACTGCAGACTCTCCACATCTACTCCCACTTCAAGTTCCTTGTCCGCACTGGTGCCTCTGCCTGGGATGCTCTCACCCGCCCCCAGCATCATCAAGTGCCGCTCCCTCCCTTCCTCAGGTCTTTACTCACATACCACCTTCTGCCAAGGCTCTAGCCCCACCCTCTGTTCCACAGTGATGACCCCACCCCTTGCTGACATTTGAAGTCCTTCTTCCCTGAGCTGTTTCACTCCTGGGAAGTCAGCTACCACTATCTGACAAACTCTACAGCTGACTTTTTAAAGAGGTTTATTATCTCACCTCCTCCCCCAGTGGAGGTTAAGATTGTTTATTCACTGCTAGATCCCTGGCCCTGCGGATATCATTTGTTGGATGAATGAATAAGCATGTATTTGTGTCACATGGTGATATTATCTTCATTTTAAATATATGGAAACGGGACTCATGTGGTGAAATAATGAGCCCAAGGGCAAAGAAACTGGAACCAATCAAAATAACCAGAATGCAAGTTTTATGCTAAATTCCATATCATTCCCAGCTTCACACTACTTTCATAAATTGCTTCTTGTCAAATACTTTCAGGAAAGGAACTAGAATCCCATAGAACATTCTAAAACTACAAGTGCTTCAAACACCATGTCCATCAGCCAATTAAAATGACTTGGACTGCAAGGAGATCCAACCAGTCCATTCTGAAGGAGATCAGCCCTGGGATTTCTTTGGAAGGAATGATGCTAAAGCTGAAACTCCAGTACTTTGGCCACCTCATGCAAAGAGTTGACTCATTGGAAAAGACTCTGATGCTGGGAAGGATTGAGGGCAGGAGGAGAAGGGGACAACAGAGGATGAGATGGCTGGATGGCATCACCAACTCGATGGATGTGAGTCTGAGTGAACTCTGGGAGTTGGTGATGGACAGGGAGGCCTGGCGTGCTGCAATTCATGGGGTCGCAAAGAGTCGGACACGACTCAGCAACTGAACTGAACTGAACTGACTGATGGTACTCACATGTGAGCCCAGCCTATTCCCTGGGTTTTGAACATGCACTTTATGATCATGAAGCTAAAGTCTGGGATGGCTTTGCTTTGAGTGTAACTTATATGGGTTCAGTCTTGCCCCTACTGGATGCTACCTGTCACAGGTATGTGGGGGGAGGGCAACTACTCCAGCACCCTTCACCTCACCAGGTGTGGCCTCAATCCTACATTTGTAGTCACACATTAGATCTGTATATATTTGCGTTCATTGCAAATTTCCTTCTTGCTCTAAAGGCATGATCAAAAGACAGTCTAAGAGGAATTAACTGCTAATTACTGGATGCCGGTTTGTTTGTTTGTTTTTAACACACATCATCAAAATTTAAAAAAAAATTTTGAGGTATACATGTTACCTATTATTTACAGGGTTGTGTTACTTGCTGCTGTACAGCAAAGGGACTTGGTTACACATATACATAAATACTTTTTCATATTCCTTTCCATTATAGTTTGTAGCAAGATGTTGCATATGGTTCCCTGTGCCATACAGTAGAACTTTGTTGCTTACCCCTTCTAAGTATAATAGCTTGCCTCTGCTAATCCCAAACTCCCAACCCTTGCCACCCCTACCTACCTCCCCTCTGACAACCCCAAGTCTGTTCTCTGTATCTGTGAGTCTATTTCTGTAGGTATGTTCACTTGTGTCAGTTTAGATCCTACATATAAGCGACATCATGTGCTCTTTGTCTTCTCTTTCTGACTTACTTCACTTACTATGTAGATTATCCGCGTAGGTCCATCCACATAGTTGCAAATGGCATTACTTCATTCTTTTTACGGCTGAGTAGTATTCCACGGTGTCTGTGTACACACATACAGCACATCTTCACCCATTCATCTGTCATGGACATTTAGGTTGCTCCCATGTCCAGGCTACTGTAAATAGTACTACAATGAACATTGCTGTGCCTGAATCTTTTCTAATTATGGTTTCCTCTGGATACACGCCCAGGCGTGAGACTCCTGGATCATATGGCAACCCTTTGTTTTTGTTTTTGGAGGAAATTCCATACTGTTTTTCCCTAGTGGTGGCACCAATTTGCATTCCCACCAACAATGTAGGAATAGGAGGGTTCCCTTTTCTCCATACTCTCCCCAGCACTTGGTATTCGTAGACTTTATAATGATTGGCATTCTGACTGGCGTGAGGCGGTACCTCACTGTATTTTGATTTGCATTTCTCTAATAATTAGTGGTGCTGAGTATCTTTCCATGTGCCTGCTGTCTATCTGCATGTCTTCTTCAGAGAAATGTCCCACATCATCAAATTTATCATCGAACCCCCATAAGCCAAGAATTAACATTGGGCCCCCTTGACAGATGAGGGAACTGAGGCTCTGAGAAGCAACTGGGCCACGGTCACACCCTTACCACTAGTAAGGGACAGTGTCTAGATTTAAATCCAAGCCTACTTGTCTGCTATCTTGTCAACAGCAAAATGCTTCAGCAACCCTGCAAGCTCATCGAAAACTATAATCAGCACATCTCCTGAAAACAAGATGGATTTAGTCCAATAAGTCAAGGTAAAAACCCATTCATCTCCCAAATAATGTCACAAATTCATTTGCAAATATGGAGAATCTTGTAGCAATTACGTTGCCTCAAACTTGCTTAATGGAATGACAGCTCAGCAAAGCAGAAATGCAGCTCAAAGAACATTTTTATTAACATTTTCCTCTCTATAAATCCACCAGTGCATCAAGTTAATGATAACAAATCATTAGTCAGAAAGCACAGTCTTGAATCTGCATATTTAGGTCCTGACCTCGGGAAGCATAAAGTCTGGCACAGACTCATTGACACAGCTTCCCTTTCAGATCAACTGTGACAAGCTGGGTGAGACTAATTCAGCCCAGACACTGTTGACAATCATTTGTTTTTAAGTGACACACATATTTCATATTCTCAATGCACAATTGACCTGCTTAAGTATTACCATTAATATTCACAACGTGGCCATGACAAAGAGAAGCATCAGGATAAGCGCATCCACATTTGAGCTTTTCAAGGAAAGAAAACTGAATGTTGCTTAGTCAAGACCCTACTGGTAACACATAACAAGAACCCCTTTCAAACAAACTGGAGTGGGAAAAAGGAAATTCATCAGAATGGTACACTTATAACTCAGACATAGGCACCAACAGAGCCAGGCTTCAGCTACCACTGAAAGGAGCATGTAAGACCAATTAGAACACAGGCCACCATCTCTCCCCATCTTGGCTTATTTCTAAGGAACAACTGAGCCTTCACACTTCTGCTCTAGCTCCGCTCCCATAGTTCCCATCTGTTCCCACATAGAATGATCACCAGAGCTCTGGAGTCAGTGTTTTCTGTAGTTCAACATTCCAGCAACTGTCAAGTCCAAATTTTCAGAGAGTTAAATTGACTACACCCAGTTTTGTTCCCATGATTTTATGTGGTCCAAGGAGTTAGCATCCCAAAGACCCTCTATGGAGTAAGGTTAACGTGAGAGACAGGTTTGGCCCATGGGTGGATTGGTGCCTGAAAAAATACCCACTACAAACATTCCCATTCTCAGTGGTTCCTAGTCAACAGTGTGTGTCTCAAGATTTGTTCTATTTTTCAGTGCTTATTTATTCAATAAACACTTAAGTGCTAAGGAGCCAGAAGACTAGCAGGCAGTTATAAGGCTGTGTAGAAGCTACTGTAACAGGAAAAATCATGGGATGATGTGAGGTGAACACATAATTCGGGCCAGGGTGGTGAGGCTGGGGTGAGTGGGGTGGAGTAGAGTGGGGATAGGGTATTTCCCAAAGGAGGGAAGACTGACTTGAGATTTGAAGGATGGATAAAAATTAACTAGGCTATGAGAGAGAAGAGATTTGGGGTGCAAGGAATGTGGATGCCAAAGGGTTAAGTTCTCATAAGCAATAACTTGGGGAAAACGTAAGGATTTGACTCGAAGAGATAAGCTGGGGTCAGATCATGAAGAAGCTTGCATGTCAAATGAAGAAACTTGGAATTATTTCAAAAATTCTAAACCTTAACTCAATGAACCAAAGACAGCCTTCCAAGAAAGTAAGTTTAGTAAATGTTGCATTTTATATCACCCCTTTTGAAGAATCTTGATTTTTATCAGCATGCAGAATGCTCTGAGAAGTCCTATCTCTCTCTCTCTCTCTCTCTCACACACACACACACACACACCTGGAAAACTCTGTTTAACCCAGGATTTGCCAAATGTACTAAACATGAATCTCATTCCTAGCCCATATTCTACAAAACGCTCATTAATCCAGTTTGAGAGACACTGCTTTGAGACAGTGGGGAGCCTTTTGGGGGGACTTTAAAAAAGCAGAGTGAAATGATTCAATTTGTGCTTTAGAAATGGCCTACTGCCTGCTACAGAGAATGGAATGGAGGTGTGTAAGCCAAGATGCTAGGAGACTTGTTAGGGGCAGCTGTAATTATCCAAGGGAGAGATGACATGGACCTCAACTGAGGCAGTGGCAGTGGGGCTGCTGAGGCTGGGAACAGCCGTGGTTGCCTAAGATCCCGATACAAATGGCTGTTCCATGGCAGGCTCCATTCAGGAAGCTAAAAAATGAGCGTGAGACTGAACTTTATTATGGGAGCCAATAATGGAAGCACTAGCAGGGAGCAGGGCAATTACCAAGCAGGGACTGTAACTCTCCAGCTTATAAAGGACCTGGCATTTTCTAAAGGACAATGCCCCCTCTGCTATGGAACGGTACCATCTGCCTTCTAGGAAGGACTGTTCTGAGTCAGGATTGCTGGCCTGTGGTACAGACAGATCCAGTTCAACAGGGAGCTTGTCTTCATAAAGGAGAAAGCTACGGTGGATGATCATAAGGCAATCTGAATGACAAGAGACAGAATTTACCCCTTCTTCCTCATACCCATTTTAATTAAGCACCTGCTATGTGCTAAATTTATCCTGGTACTTAAACATTTTCACTTCTAGTATATCAGTCATCTACTGCTAGATAACAAGTCATCCCCAAATTTGTTATTTTAGTTCAGCTGCTAAGTTGTGTCCAACTCTTTGCGACCCCGTGGACTGCAGCATGCAAGGCTTCCCTGTCCTTCACTATCTCCTGGAGTTTGCTCAAATTCATGTCCATTGAGTCAGTGATACCATCCAACCATCTCATCGTCTGTCATCCCCTTCTTCTCCTGCCCTCAATCTTTCCTGGCATCAAAGTCTTTTACTCAAATTTAAGTGGCTTAAAACAACAAAAGTTTTACTAGTTTCATGAATCTATTGATTGGCTGGGTTCACTGGCTGTTTCCTCTACTCACTGGGTTTCAACAAGGGTCACTGTCATCTCCAGTTGTGATCACCTATGAGCTGGCGATTGGTGATCACTGTGAGCTGGGAGTTCAACCAGGGCTCTTTGTTTGCTTTAGTTCCCTGAAAGCCTATCCTGTGGCTAGCTTGGGCTTCCTCATAACATGGCGGCTGGGTTTCAAGAGGACAAATCCCGGCTCACAGGTGTTTATCAAGGCCTGCTTTTGTCATGCGTGCCAATGGCACACTGGCCAAGGCAAGTCACATGGCCAAGTCTAGTGTCCATGCAAGAGGAGTCTACATATATTAGTGAATAAAGGGAAATACTGAGGCCAACCATGAGACAATATATCTCTTTATCTATCTACACTGTTGAGATATGAGATTAAAGTCTACTCAGAAATGAGTTCTCCAGAGAAGCCAACACCAAATGCATACATGTATACCAACTGAGCTCTCAGGGAAGCCCAATTTGTGAATAACTGACCCCAAAAAGCACAGATCTGGGAGTTAGAGGGACAAAGTGTGTTTCAAGCCTCTGTCACCTTTTCTTAGCTGTGTGATTTAGCAAAATATTTGTGTCTGTTTCCTCATCTCAATAATAAAGGTAATAAAAGCTATCTCACAGAACTATCATGGAGATTTTAAATATTGAAAGATATGTATGGATATATATTAAACTTAGTAACATCAATATAACAAATCAAACATAGTCTTGTCTTTTTGTTTATTTCTAATTGTCACACACTTCAGTTCAGTTCAGTTCAGTCACTCAGTCATGTCTCATTCTTCATGACCCCATGAATCACAGCACACCAGGCCTCCTTGTCCATCACCAACTCCCAGAGTTTACCCAAACTCATGTCCATCGAATCAGTGATACCATCCAGCCATCTCATCCTCAGTCATCCCCTTCTGCTCCGGCCCTCAATCCCTCCCAGCATCAGAGTCTTTTCTAATGAGTCAACTCTTCGCATGAGGTGGCCAAAGTATTGAAGTTTCAGCTTTAGCATCAGTCCTTCCAATGAACACCCAGGACTGATCTCCTTTAGGATGCACTGGCTGGATCTCCTTGCAGTCCAAGGGACTCTCAAGAGTCTTCTCCAACACCCCAGTTCAAAAGCATCAATTCTTTGGTGCTAAGCTTTCTTCACAGTCCAACTCTCACATCCATACATGACCACTGGAAAAACCATAGCCTTGACTAGACAGACCTTTTGTTGGCAAAATAATGTCTCTGCTTTTGAATATGCTATCTAGGTTGGTCATAACTTTCCTTCCAAGGAGTAAGCATCTTTTATTTATTTATTTTTATTTTTTTTTTAGTAAGCATCTTTTAATTTCATGACTGCAATCACCATCTGCACTGATTTCGGAGCCCAAAAAATTTAAGTCTGACACTTTTCCCACTGTTTCCCCATCTATTTCCCATGAAGTGATGGGGCCAGATGCCATGATTTTAGTTTTCTGAATGTTGAGCTTTAAGCCAACTTTTTCACTCTCCTTTTACTTTCATCAAGAGGCTTTTTAGTTCCTCTTCACTTTCTGCCATAAGGGTGGTGTTATCTTCATATCTGAGGTTGTTGACATTTCTCCTTGATTCCAGCTTGTGCTTCATCCAGTCCAGCGTTTCTCACGATGTACTCTGCATAGAAGTTAAATAAGCAGGGTGACAATATACAGCCTTGATGTACTCCTTTTCCTATTTGGAACCAATCTGTTGTTCCATGTCCAGTTCTAACTGTTGCTTCCTGGCCTGCATATAGGTTTCTCAAGAGGCAGGTTAGGTGGTCTGGTATTCCCATCTCTTTCAGAATTTTCCACAGTTTATTGTGATCCACACAGTCAAAGGCTTTGGCATACTCAATAAAGCAGAAATAGATGTTTCTCTGGAACTCTCTTGCTTTTTCCATGATCCAGTGGATGTTGGCAATTTGATCTCTGGTTCCTCTGCCTTTTCTAAAACCAGCTTGAACATCTGGAAGTTCATGGTCCATGTATTGCTGAAGCCTGGCTTGGAGAATTTTGAGCATTATTTTACTAGCGTGTGGGATGAGTGCAATTGTGCAGTAGTTTGAGCATTCTTTGGCATTGGAATGAAAACTGACCTTTTCCAGTCCTGTGGCCACTGCTGAATTTTCCACATTTGCTGGCATATTGAGTGCAGCACTTTCACAGCATCATCTTTCAGGATTTGAAATAGCTCCACTGGAATTCCATCACCTCCACTACCTTTGTTTGTAGTGATGCTTTCTAAGGCCCACTTGACTTCACATTCCAGGATGTCTGGCTCTAGATGAGTGATGACACCATTGTGATTATCCGGGTCATGAAGATCCTTTTTCTACAGTTCTTCTTTGTATTCTTGCCATCTCTTCTTAATATCTTCTGCTTCTGTTAGGTTCCTATCATTTCTGTCCTTTCTCGAGCCTGTCTTTGCATGAAATGTTCCCTTGGTATCTCTAATTTTCTTGAAGAGATCTCTAGTCTTTCCCATTCTGTTGTTTTCCTCTATCTCTTTGCATTGATTGCTGAGGAAGGCTTTCTTATCTCTTCTTGTTATCCTTTGGAACTCTGCATTCAAATGGGAATATCTTCCCTTTTCTCCTTGGCTTTTTGCTTCTCTTCTTTTCAGAGCTATTTGTAAGTCACACACTTATGTAAATATATAATTCTGTACTATTTAAATCAAAATATAAATTAAACTGTCTTTTAATATTATACTTATTTTTAAATTTTTTCATTTTTATTTTATATTGGAATATAGTTGATTTACAGGGTTGTGTTCATTTCAGGTATACAGCAAAGTGATTCAGTTATACATATACATGTACCCTTTCTTTTTAAAAATCTTTTCCCATATAGGTTATTTCAAAATATTGAGTAGAGTCTTCAGTGCTATATAGTAGGTCCTTGTTGATACTCTGTTTTATATATAGTTGATAATCTATTTTATATGTATATATAAACTCAAACTCACGTCCATTGTGTCGGCGATGCCATCCAGCCATCTCATCCTCTGTCGTCCTCTTTTCCTCCTGCCCCCAATCCCTCCCAGCATATTATACTTATTTTAAATTGGTTTATGTTTTTACATAGAATTTGTTTTTTGCCTTTTTAATTGCTATGAAATATTCTATATGTTGATACACTATAATTTATATAACCCTCCTATTTTGTCATGTAAGTTCCTTCCTGTTTTCCTTTTTGTAAATTACACAGTGAAAATTACACTGATGTCTATAATTAAATTGCTCTTCCCATATAGGTTATTTCAAAATATTGAGTAGAGTCTTCAGTGCTATATAGTAGGTCCTTGTTGATACTCTGTTTTATATATAGTTGATAATCTATTTTATATGTATATATAAACTCAAACTCACGTCCATTGTGTCGGCGATGCCATCCAGCCATCTCATCCTCTGTCGTCCTCTTTTCCTCCTGCCCCCAATCCCTCCCAGCATATTATACTTATTTTAAATTGGTTTATGTTTTTACATAGAATTTGTTTTTTGCCTTTTTAATTGCTATGAAATATTCTATATGTTGATACACTATAATTTATATAACCCTCCTATTTTGTCATGTAAGTTCCTTCCTGTTTTCCTTTTTGTAAATTACACAGTGAAAATTACACTGATGTCTATAATTAAATTGCTCCTTTTAAAAAAATCATTCTGGTAGTGATTCATAGAACTGACATCCTAACAAAAGTATGTAAAAATATTTATGACTTGATCAGCTCCAGTACTTTGGCCACCTCATGCGAAGAGTTGACTCATTGGAAAAGACCCTGATGCTGGGAGGGATTGGGGGCAGGTGGAGAAGGGGACGACCGAGGATGAGATGGATGGATGGCATCACGGACTCAATGGACGTGAGTTGAGTGAACTCCGGGAGATGGTGATGGACAGGGAGGCCTGGCGTGCTGCGATTCATGGGGTTGCAAAGAGTCGGACATGACTGAGTGACTGAACTGAACTGAACTGATGCAATAATAAATAGACCTCCCAAAGTGTGCCTATTCCATTCCATCACAACATCAACAACACTGACTTTTTACAATTTCCTTTGTTTTTATTGTTTTTTGATAGTGGCAAATATACGCTCTGCATTCTGTCTAAACCTCACATTGTTGTTATTGTGTCAAGGAGCTACAATTTGAGAACTTACTATATGTGTACACTGTGATAAATACTTTCTCAGAGGTATTTGAAATGTATAATGTAGATATTATTATTTTCACTTTAATGATAAACATTATCATTAAATGCTCAGAGTCTTTAAGTACAGTCTAGAATAGCTTTAAGAAAATAATTTTTTTAACAAAGAACATACATTCACCCCTTTATAAGTTTTCACCCTGAGAAGTTAATAACTTCATTCACAAACAAACAAAAATTAACTTACAGAAAGCAACATTGTATAAGGCTCTGGACTGGGGAAGGGGGGAATCCAGGACCTAAAAGTGGGAGTAACAAACATGTACACAACACACATTATTCACATTCACTGCAATGGTATAAGGTCTGATAGTATGTCTTGAGATTCATGCAGGAAACTAAAATATTAACTGAATTTGTGCGAGTCACTGTTCTACACTCTGGGAATGTTCAAGGTGGGTAACATGCCCCTTCCAGGAAGGAAAGAGCAGGTGGTAAGTGTGCCTACCATGTATGTGCCCAACACAGCATCAAGCCCAGGACGATCCTGAAGGCACCCACCATGGACAGCACCAATCCCAGGCCAATCCACAGAAGGCTCAAAAGGCTCAATGACATGAGGTTCATCCCTTGCTGGGAGTGAGCAACTCTGCTTCACAGAATGAAAGAAACCTGACCTGGTCCTTAGGCAGCAGGAAAGACTCAGTCTTGTTGAGATGACAGGCACAGCAACTGCCAAGCCGGAGGTGTAGGACCCCTGTGTCAGCTTTGCCAGCAGCCCCCCTGCTTCCACTCCAGAAACCCCTCTCCTCTGAGCACAGATACATCCAGCGACATTAGTCACCAGCCCAGGAGCACACCAGCTCTTGGGACAATTCTGAGTTGAATGCTCTGTCTGAGCCTCCAAGGAGCTTAATTGATGCAGAAGAACTAATTGGGGAAGAAGATAGAGCAGAATACAATTAAGTGCTAATTTGGGTGGGCTTGACTCTCAATCAGCTTTCCCCAACTCGATAGATGATTACAAACCACCTGGGGGCACTTAGTCAGAGATTCCTCAGCCCACTCACCCTAGATATTCTGATTCAATAGGTCTGGGGAGCCATTCAAATTCCGAGTTCCAGGTAACCCAAGCCGTCACTTATACCATAACGTCCATTTCTTAAATCAGTGGTTCTCTGAGTGTGGCTGACCAGCTGTAATCACCCAGGGCTGGGTCCGCACCCCAGAGTCTGCTTCTCTCTGCAGCTTGGCCATCACGCTGTGAAACATTCCCCCTGCTGTGCTCATGCAGCCCCCACTGCTCTGAATGCCAATGACCTCCCCAGGAAGTGAGGATATAACACGGAGTAGAGCAGACATGGGCTTCCCAGGGGGTGCTAGTGGTAAAGCACCCGTCTGCCAATGCAGCAGACGTAAGAGATGGGAGTTCAATCCCTGGGTTGGGACGATCCCCTGGAGGAGGGCATGGCAATCCACTCAAGTATTCTTGCCTGGAGAATCCCATGGGCAGAGGAGCCTGGTGGGCTACAGTCCATGGGTTCGCAAATGTTGGACATGACTGAGCGACTTCACAGCAGCAGAGTAGACACAGCTTCAAAGACTCCAGCTCCTCCTCCCTGGGACAAGGTCAGGCCTCACAGAGTCTCAGTTTCCCCATCTGTACAATGGAGGAAAGGACTGCAACTTCCTAGAGGTACTAGAGCATGGAATGAAATGATACATGCTGCAACTCTAATACTATAACTAATACTCAGGGACTGGGGGCAAGCGTAGACAGGCAAGGGCTTCCCAATAAAGGAGGCTTGACATCATCTTAAAGGCATGTAATATTTGAATAAGGAAAAGGAGTACACTGGCGTCTAGGGATGGGGTTTGCAGGGAGCTGGAGTTGAAGCAAAGATCTGAGATTAGAACTGAGCCCAGGACATTCCAGGCACAGGAAAAGGAGGAAGAAAAGGATACTGGAAAACAGTCATGATGTAAAGACTCTTGCCAACCATGTGCACAGTACATGGAGACACACTGGGGAGGCCGCAGGTGGAGTTCTCCCTGTATGTAGGCAGTACCTCCACGGACAGGCAGCCAAGCTCAGAACCAGAAAGCCATTCGCCTGGTGCCACACAAGACAACCCCTACCTTCCTGGTTCCTGTTCAGGCTGGTCACGTGTTCCCCCTTCTTGAGCTGTGCTTTCTTCTTCAGGCACAAGTGGCCACCCGAGGAAGCACTATGCTGTGCAATCTGCCTGCCCATGTCCCTAAGAGCTGGCCACCTCTCAGCCTCCTTGGACTCCATCCACCAGACCTGGAACTTTTTCTTGCCCAGTTGCTTTCACAATATCTGCTAATCCACACAAATTTCCTCATTTAACATCTTCTTATCAGGCTGGGACCCTGAAAGCGTGCGTGTGTGCTAAGTCACTTCAGTCCTGTCTGACTCTGTGCGATCCTATGGACTGCAGCCCATCAGGCTCCTCTGTCCAAGGGATTCTCTGAGCAAGAATACTGAAGAGGGTTGCCACACCCTCCTTCAGGGGATCTTCCCAACCCAGGGATCAAACCTGGGTCCCTTATGTCTTTCATTGGCAGAGGGGTTCTTTACCACGAGCACCACCTGGGAAGCCCTGGGATGCTGAGATGGGAGCAGAAATGAGGATGGAAGCTATTGTGTGCCTCTCCTGAAGGCAGCAGAGACAGGAAGAAGCTGGGTGGAAAAAGTGACTTTGAAAGAAGCTAAATCAAAAAAATCTTGCAGGAATTCAAGTCTATAGTTGTTATGGCCCCAAGCCAGCCTCAGCCACCTGCCTTTCCCATGGGTTGGCTATTTAAGGTCCACTGGACCCAGTCTGAATGACTGCTGTGCCCCCAGTATGGAAAATGATTTCAGGTACATTGTAGACAGTCAATAGATTTGATCATTTCTCTATTGCTTTCTAGTAAAGCAACATAACACTCAGTTCCCACTAGACATATTCCTAACACTCTTTGTCAGGAGCAATTTCTATCATTTCCAATCAATGTTTCTGTCCCAACCTGGCCCCTGGTGTGACTGAGAGGCTTTCTGCACACTGAGATGGCTGGGCGGCATCTCATGCACCTCATGTCTGTGTGGGTTGCTCTTTTATGCTATTAATACCTAAGCTGCTGCTCAATAACCCCAAATCTGGCTTATGATAGTTTTGTTTTTTGTTTTTCTTGGATTTTTGCACATTTGACTTTTAAAAAAACGGGTGTGGGTTTGATCTCAGTGTAAGAAATCAAACTAATCTCAGTCTAAGAACTCAGAAATGTGCAGGTTGACAGAGACAGAGAAAGAGGTGGCTGTGTCTAAAGAGAAGCCCCCCCATCCCCCCTCATTATTTTCACAGCATGAAGAGAGGAACCTCACAGGTGCTCTGGGAAGTTGACCCTGCCTCTGTTCCCCTGGAGATGAGAGAGAGGGGGCTAGGTTCCCACCTCTCCTCTCAGGCACAGTGACCCAGGCCAGTTCTAGCAGTCACAACATTGAGGGTAAAGGTGGGCTTGATATAGAAAGAGGGCTATGTATGCCACTTCCCCAACATGGGAGCCCAAGTCAAAATGCAAATCCCTGGGCTTTACCCCAACATGGCCCAGCTTCAGCCATCCCCATCCCATCCCACATGGAGGTCACAGCCTCTCCCCACACCGAGCAGGGTTGATTCTCATGGAACGGTAGCTGGATAGAATTGAAAGCACTCAGAGCACATTGTCTTAAACATGAACAAGCTGGGACAGAGGGTAAAGGGATTTCTCCAAGGGCTCACACTGAGCTCTCAACACCACAACCAGAGCCAACATGGCAACACCAATGTCTCTTTCCATAAAACACTGTCATTAAAAACCCCAATTAAGGTATCCATCCCTGGGTTGGGAAGATCCCCTAGAGAAGGGAATGGCAACCCACTCCAGTATTCTTACTTGGAGAATTCCATGGATAGAGGAGCCTGGTAGGCCACAGTCCCTGGGGTTGCAAAGAGTTGGACACAACTGAGCAACTAACACTAAGTAACCAAGGTATCCACAGGGGAAATGGGACCCTGTGATGTTGCCACTTAGGCATATATTTCTTACTTTGACAAGAGCACATGACCTTTTCCAGCTAGCAGGGCCAGAGAGGCTGCCTGGACCATGCACATGCCTGCCCATCAAGGAAGACACGGTGTTCCCTGAGAGCAGGAGCCTGGCCTGCGGCAGGGAAAGCACCTCCTGGACCACATATCCCAATAATACCAGGTCCTAGTTCTCATGAGGTGCTCCTCCAGACCTGATAATCCTGCAGCCTGAGGGTCCACCCTAAAGAAGGGCATGTTTAGCTAAAAAAGGCCATGCACGGAATGCAAGAGGCCATGAAATGGGTTGAAGGTCCTCCTGTGTGTCTGCAGGAGAAGCAGGTATCTTAATACGGAAGCTGAGGGAGAGAGGAGAAAAAGAAGAGAAAAAGACTAAAGGGAGAGGAGAGGAGGCGGAAAGGGAAAGGAAAGGAAAAAGGGGAGGGCAAGGAGAGAGGAGGGGAGGGGGAGGAGTGGGGTGAGCTTTCAGGCCCCATATTTCGTGCTGAGCCTAAATTCGCTTTCAGAATTTTCTTTTTTGACAAAGATGAGGCCCAGCAAAAGAAACCAAAATCTCCTCTTCTAGAGTCATTAATTCACTTCGTACACACTTACTGACCTCCCACTGCACCCAGGCCTTGCTGAGCTCTGGGGCTACAGGGTGGCCGCGAGGCAGCCCCTGACTCTCAGGCTCCTGAGGAAGGTGTCCCCAGTGGCAGACAGCTTTTTCAGCACTCAGCCCTTTTGTTGACAAAGATGAGGCCCAGCAAAAGAAACCAAAATCTCCTCTTCTAGAGTCATTAATTCACTTCGTACACACTTACTGACCTCCCACTGCACCCAGGCCTTGCTGAGCTCTGGGGCTACAGGGTGGCCGCGAGGCAGCCCCTGACTCTCAGGCTCCTGAGGAAGGTGTCCCCAGTGGCAGACAGCTTTTTCAGCACTCAGCCCTTTTGTGCCATGCCGAAGCCAGAAATCTAAAATCATTCTCAGAGTCCCTTGCAGCTGAAGATCCAGATGTGGCTTTTTTTTTTTTTTTCCTGTCCATCACACGAAGGGCAGCCTGCATGGCAGCAGAACTTTTGCTGCTGTGGATCGGGGCAAAGGTGGCCATGACGTATCTACCCCAGAGGGATGCCCTGAACCCACCAGCAGCTTCTCATGCCTACCATTTCCCGACTCTGCCAGATGCGGCTGCAGCCTGAGGACCTCAGTTCTCCAGTGAGGCTTTGGGAGTCACCACTGGAAACCTAGCCTATCATCCGTGTCTTCACTGCTTCACAATTCTGTAGGTTATTTCAGACCCTGGCTGCTGCAACAGGCTGTGTAACAGACACGCTCAGTGTCCTGCCAGGAACAACCCAACCAGGGGTGCTAGTTGATGCTTGACCTCCTGTTCTCTGGAGGAAAAAAGAAAAAAAGTCTTGATAGCATTTGCTGATCCCCATGATGTAAATATTTCCTGAGTGGTTGATGACATACATACATGTCATCAGGCTGTATTATTGCCATGCTGTTGCTGCTACTGCTGCTAAGTCGCTTCAGTTGTGTCCAACTCTGTGCGACCCCATAGACGGCAGCCCACCAGGCTCCCCCGTCCTTGGGATTCTCCAGGCAAGAACACTGGAGTGGGTTGCCATTTCCTTTTCCAAAGCGTGAAAGTGAAAAGTCAAAGTGAATTTGCTCAGTCGTGTCTGACCCTTAGCGACCCCATGGACTGCAGCCTACCAGGCTCCTCCGTCCATGGGATTTTCCAGGCAAGAGTACTGGAGTGGGGTGCCATTGCCTTCTCCAGTATTATTGCCATATGAGTATACTAACCTGAGAACGTAGAGAGTAGCAAGGTGTAGTAAATTAACTGGATGAGATGTTAGTACTTGTTACCTTTGCTTTCATGCAATGTATTTCGTGTGAGTTTGTAAATTGTAATGTTCAAGAATGGCTATGTTTCATGAACAGCTGGCAAAAACTGAAAGGCTGCAATGGGCTCTTGGGTGCTGGTGTGAGCTGACTTCAGTGCATCACTGATTCTGACCTGCCCCAGAGGTCCTGGCAGACAGTGCTGATATTCCAATGGCCTTCAGCATCTCCTGCATAGAGGTGCTGCCAGCCAAGGCAGCTTGAGTGACCTGCACCAGAGGTACATCAAGGTGCCAGAGAGTTAACACCTAGGAGGCTCTCCACCAACCAGGGCCAGGAGGTGGTTTGTAAACCTGCAGCTTCTCCCCCACAACAGTACAGCTTTGAGATAAGTCTCATGGGGACTGCCTTTCGGGTACCCACAGCAACAGCTCATTCATGTCAGTACCCCTAATTGAGTCTTCTCTTCTCTGTCTCTCTCATCTACTCAAGCATCATGCATCCTGTGATCACCCCCCCCAAATAAACTATCTGCACCCTGATCCTTGTCTCAGAGTCTGCACTGGGGGAAACACACACCAATACAAGGTGGAATATATGCTACAGTATCAGCAAAGCACCCAGGACAGTGTAGACACAAAAAAGAACCTAAGGAAATATGTTCTATATTTTCCCATCAATAAATACTTACAGGGTATGACAATTACTGAGTGCCCTGTGAAGGTGCCAGCCTTCTATAGCTGCACCTGACTTCAGCATTATAAGTTGTGGGTAGGTGGAAGGCTATCATGATCCACTAACTAATACCAACTACACAGTGTAAGCATTTCAGGGGAACTTAGAGATCTCTTGGGACAGTGCTCATATTTTTCAATTAAGGGAACTGAGGCAAATGAAGAGACTAATAAGAGATTAATCTGCAGAATATACAAACAGCACATGAAGCTCAATATAAAACTTAAAAATGGGCAAAAGATCTAATAGGCATTTATCTAAAGAAGACAGAGATGGCCAAGAGGCACATGAAAAGATGCTCAATCATCACTAATTATTAGAGAAATGCAAATCAACACTTAAGAGGGTATCACCTTACACCAGTGAGAATGGCCTTCATCAAAAAGTCTACAAATAAATGCTGGAGAGAGTGTGGAGAAAAGGGAATCCTCCTACACTGTTGATGGCAATGTAAATTGGTAGAGCCACTCTGGAGAACAGTATGGAGGTTCATTAAAATACTAAAAACAGAGCTACCATATGATCCAGCACTCCCACTCCTGGGTATATATCCAGAGAAAATCATAATTCAGAAAGATACGTACACCTCCTTCCCTGGTGGCCTAGGTGATAAACTACCTGCAACGCAGGAGACCCAGGTTCGATCCCTGGATCGGGGAGATCCCCTGGAGAAGGAAATGGCTACCCACTCCAGTATTCTTGCCTGGAGAATCCCACGGACAGAGGAGCCTGGCAGGCTACAGCCCATAGGGTCACAAAGAGTTGAACATGACTGAGCAATGAACACTTTCATTTTCAATGTTCACTTCAGTTCAGTTGCTCAGTCGTGTCCAACTCTTTGTGACCCCATGAACCACAGCAACCCAGGCCTCCCTGTCCATCACCAACTCCTGCGGTCCACCCAAACCCACATCCATTGGGTCAGTGATGCCATCCAGCCATCACATCCTCGGTCATCCCCTTCTCCTCCTGCCCTCAATCTTTCCCAGAATCAGGGTCTTTTCAAATGAGTCAGCTCTTTGCATGAGGTGGCCAAAGTATTGGAGTTTCAGCTTCAACATCAGTCCTTCCAATGAACACCCAGGACTGATCTGCTTTAGGATGGACTGGTTGGATCTCCTTGCAGTTCAAGGGACTCTCAAGAGTCATCCCCAACACCACAGTTCAAAGGCATCAATTCTTCCTCACTCAGCTTTCTTTATAGTCCAACTCCTACATCCATACATGACCACTGGAAAAACCATAGCCTTGACTAGATGGACCTTTGTTGACAAAATAATGTCTCTGCTTTTTAAAATGTTGTCTAGGTTGGTCATAACTCTCCTTCCAGGGAGTAAGCGTCTTTTAATTTCATGGCTGCATCACCATCTGCAGTGATTTTGGAGCCCAAAAAAATAAATTCAGCCACTGTTTCCACTCTTTCCCCATCTCTTTCCCATGAAGTGATGGGACCAGCTGCCATGATCTTTGTTTTCTGAATGTTGAGCTTTAAGCCAACTTTTTCACTCTCCTCTTTCACTTTCATCAGGAGGCTCTTTAGTTCTTCTTCGCTTTCTGCCATAAGGGTGGTGTCATCTGCATATCTGAGGTTATTGATATTTCTCCTGGCAATCCTCATTCCAGCTTTGCTTCCTTGCAGCACTATTTATGATAGCCAGGACATGGAAGCAACCTACATGTCTATAAGTGGAGGAATGGATAAAGAAGATGTGGTTCCATGTATACAATGGAACATTACTCAGCCACAAAAAAGAAGGAAACAATGCCACTGCAGCAACACAGGTGGACCTAGAGATTGTGATACTGAGTGAAGCAAGTTAGACAGAGAAAGGATCATATGTCACCACTCATATGCAGAATCTAAACACATGGTTCAAATGAACTTACTTACAAAACAGAAGCATAGTCACAGAAGTAGCAAACAAACTTATAGTTACCAAGGGGGCAGGGGGAAAGGGACAAAGTGGGAGACTGAGACTGACATATACACCCAGCTATATACAAAATATGTAACTGATAAGAACCTGCTGTATAGCACACAGAAGTGGTGAAGAATGCTCAAACTACCACACAACTGCACTCATCTCACATGCTAGCAAAGTAATGCTCAAAAGTCTCCAAGTCAGGCTTCAACAGTATGTGAACCATGAACTTCCAGATGTTCAAGCTGGATTTAGAAAAGGCAGAGGAACCACAGATCAAATTGCCAACATCTGTTGGATCACCAGAAAGGCAAGAGAGTTCCAGAAAACATCTACTTCTGCTTCATTGACTATGTCAAAGCCTTTGTCTATGTGTATCACAACAAACCGTGAAAATTCTTCAAGAGATGAATACCAGACCACCTTACCTGTCTTCTGAGAAATCTGTATACAGGTCAAAAAGCAATAGTTAGAACTGGACATAGAACAACAGGTTCCAAATTGGGAAAGGAGGACATCAAGGCTGTATATTGTCACCCTGCTTATTTAACCTATATGCAGAGTATATCATGTGAAATGCCAGGCTGGATGAAGTACAAGCTGGAATCAAAATTGTCAGGAGAAACATCAATAACCTCAGATACACAGATGACACGACCCTTATGGCAGAAAGTCAAGAAGAACTAAAGAGCCTCTTGATGAAAGTTGAGAGTGAAAAAGTTGACTTAAAACTTAACATTCAAAAAACTAAGATCATGGCATCCAGTTCCAAAACTTCATGTCAAATAGGTGGGGAAACAATGCAAACAGTGAGGGTCTTTATTTTGGGGAGCTGCAAAATCACTGCAGATGGTGACTGCAGCCATGAAATAAAAAGCTTGTTCCTTGGAAGAAAAACTATGACCAACCTAGACAGCATTATTAAAAAGCAGGGACATTACATCACCAACAAAAAGGTCTGTGTTGTCAAAGCTATGGTTTTTCCAGTACTCATGTATGGATGTGAGAGTTGGACTATAAAGAAAGCTGAGTCCCGAAGAACTGATGTTTTTGAATTGTGGTGTTGAAGAAGACTCTTGAGAGTCCCTTGGACTGCAAAGAGACCAAACCAGTCTATCTTGAGGAAATTAGTCCTGAATATCCATTGGAAGGACTGATGCTGAGGCTGAAGGTCCAATACTTTGGCCACCTGATGTGAAGAACTGACTCATTGGAAAAGACCCTGATGCTAGGAAAGACTAAAGGCAGGAGGAGAAGGAGACGACAGAGGATGAGATGATTGGATGGCATCACCATCAATGGACATGAGTTTGAGCAAGCTCTGGGAGTTGGTGATGGACAGGGAAGCCTGGTATGCTGCAGTCCATAGGGTCACAAAGAGTTGGACACGACTGAGTGACTGACCTGAACTTAGAGATTGGGCAGAGACAGGCTAGAAGTAGCCCTCAGAGCTATGTGGGGTCCAGACAGAAGATTCCTACAAAACTTAGTCGAGAAAGTGTCCATGGCCAGAAGAATGCACCAGCCCAAGAATAAAATTCAAGAGATGTCCTTTTATTATAGCCTAAAGAGTCTGGGCAGATCCTAAGCCCTGGCAGTCATTCCACAGAAACCAAGTAGCATGACGTCACAGAAAACCTTCTGCCAGATAAAGATCTCAGGTGAAAAAGGAATTTAAACCTCTTTTCTTTTACCTATACTGCCTGTCAAAAAATGTGTGTCCAGCCAAAACTCAATTTGTGTCTTTTTAATTCAAGTGCAAATGGATTGAAGGCTCAGATAACAACATAAAATTGGTTAATCAACTTTCATCCCACATTTATATTGCAACAGGGAGATTTTTACAGTTTTCTGCAGCTCAGCCTGGTGTTCTGTGAAAGCCAGCCAGCGTTTTATGTCCCCTTAAAATTGCAAACCAGAGGCCCCTCTGCTGTCAGCGACCCGCCGTCCCTCCCGCTAACCAGCTCACTCGTCTGTCTGGCTGGGGCTGTGGGTTCAGTTTTCATTCTGAGCGCGTTAAGGCTCTGCAGGGAGAGGTTTTTATGTTTTACTCGAGAAATGAAAATCGCTTTTTGTTCCTATCATCGCATCGCCACGGAGGGATGCCAGTGAAGTCATGGTATGAGTGAAATTACTGAAAATATTTTAAACTTAATTTTCTGTGTCAGGCGGACCCATGCCATGCTCATCGCAGGCCTGGTTAAATCTCTTGGTTTCCTATGGTTCACAGGATAAGGGCTAAAGCTTAGGGCATGGCACACAAGGCCCTCTGGAATATGGCCCTTCCATCTACTTTCTCCAAGAAGTAATTTTTCAGAACTTAGGAGGTGCCTGTCATGGTGCCAGGTACCAAGTGTACAGCTGTGAGCAAGGCAGGCATCAATCCCCCATTTATGGAATTTGAATTCTAATGGGAAAGACAGACAGAGAAAAATACGTGATGCTGAGTGAAAAGGACAATTACAGACTGCATACAGGCTATAGGAAGAAAAGTAGGGAAAGAAACAAAGAGCTCTGAGAATAGGCAGGAGGACGATGGGAGAAGGAAAGAGGAGATGCTTCTGTTAGAAAACAGTGAGTTGATCAGGCAGTGGGAACAGCATGTGCAAAGGCTCAGAGGAGGGAATCAGGCTGGCAGGCTTCAGAATGAAGAGGAGGGCAGGGTGGTGGGAGCTTAGAGAGAAAGAAGGCGGCTGATAGGATGTGAGGTCTGAGAGGTTGGCAGAGACTAGCTCTGGGAGCTTCTCTATGGATCAGGAAGATCTGGACTTTATTCTGAGGGCCAAAGGGGGCAATATGTTAAGATCTGGGTTTCAGAAAGATCCCTTTGGCTGTAATATGGAAGACAGATTAGAGGAGTGCCAGTGGGGAGGTAGAGAGAACCATGCTAAGGCTTCTGGTCTGGTTTAGGTGGGAGGTGATAACCAGGAGTAGAGGATATATTCAAGGTGGGTGGACGAGCTGACATGAATTCTCCCTCTCCAGCTTCACTATCCCACTAACCTAGCCCTCTGGCCTCCTAAGCTTCCCTCTGACCTCTGAATGCCTCATGCACTTTCTTAACTCAAACCATTCGTTCCTCCTCCCTTTAGTAAACTCCTATCTATCCATCAAAACCCAACACAAAGCACCCTCCTGCATGCCTTCACCCCTGGAAGGCTTTACCCTCCCTCTTCTGTGTGTTTCTATTATCTTAGATCATCACCGACCTTAATATGTATAATAGTAATCGATCTCAGCACAGTTAATTTTTTTTTTTCAAAAAGCTTTCATGTACATCTCTCTTGCTAAATTTTAATGCGAGGACAAAGACTTCTAAATTTCTGAGTTCCTAGCATACTCACTTAGATAAGGAAGTGTTTCTAATTGTGAATGAATAAACTGTCACCAGTGAAATTAAGCAAATAGCTTGGCTTCAGAAAAGATCTGGAATTGTCACACTGAGAAATGATCACCATTGGGTGATTCTGTCTCCCTGCACGGGCTGCCCTGATAACTGGGGAATAAATGCTCAAACAGGAAAAAGTGGGGAAAAAGAGATTTTCAACTCTATTATCCATTCCTGTGGCTTAAGAGTCATTTATGGAAATTATGACCAATATTAATATGATAATTAAAACCAAATTGAATACCCAGTCAGTCGTGCTCAGGCTTGGTAGAAGCAAAGAAGAACCCACTGCATATCCAAGCTGTCCTAATTATGTGCTCCTTGTAATCAACATTACTTTTCCTGGTTACGTTTCACAGTTAATTTGTCTTTCCCACGCAAATCGAATTCTGTACCACACATGCAAAGTTTATAGTATTACTGCACATTTTTTTAGGTTCATATATATAAATCCCACAAGTACAATTAGTTTTAAAAAAATGGAATTCTCCCCACGTGGGTTTAAGATGAATGATATTTGTTTATTATTGGATGATCTGCCTTCAGTAAGCGGTGTGAATAAGAATTGGCTCCCAATCTTAACGTATTTATTTTCATAAGCCAAATAGCTATAAACAACATCAAATGCAATTCTCCAGCATGGTAACAGGTTATTAACTTCTTAAGCCAGTCCCTAATGGGTTTTAAATCTCTAAAAAACAGTGAGTTCCGAAGCAAAGGAGACATGGTTAAATTCCAATCTGCCTTAGAAAACCAGCTGGTACTAGGATTCTCCAGCACCTAGAATCAGGCCTGACATTTTTCTTTTTCTTCCCTATAGCTCCTCTGGGATTCCAGTCTGAATGACTTCCTCCCCAAACCTCTGCCCACTTGGGCTAACCTCCCCACTCCTCTTTCACCGTAAAGATGGACTGGGATTCTTGTTTTGCTTTGTTTTTAATTGGAGGATAATTATAATATTGTGATGGTTTCTGCCATTCATCAACATGAATCAGCCACAGGTATACATGTGACTCCCCATCCTGAACGCCCCCACCTCCCTCCCCACCCTATCCCTCTGGGTGGTCCCAGAGCACCAGTTTTGGGTGCCCTGCTTCATGCATTGAACTTGCACTGGTCACCTATTTTATATATGGCAATGTACACGTTTTGGAAAAAGAGTGGTAACCCACTCCAGAATTCTTGCATGCAAAACCCCATGGACAGAGAAGCCTGAGGTGCTACATATGGTCCATGGGGTCGCAAAGAGTCAGACATGACTTAGAGAACGAACAACAACAACGTACACGTTTCAATGCTACTCTCTCAAATCATCCCACCCTCGCCTTCTCCCACTGAGTCCAAAAGTCTGTTCTTTACTGGACTGGGATTCTGTTAAGTCTTGGATCACTTCTGAGCATGCACCAGATGCAGGGTTGGGCAGCGAGCCAGGGGTCTGTACCCCCAGTCCTAGCACTTAGAGTCCAACAGTGGGTCCTGTGTACAGCCTGAGTCTCAAGACTCTGAGTCTGTCTCAGTCAGAACTGAATGTGAACCTGAACCTACAGTGACCCAACACCCTCTGAGGGACATGATTCTGAATGAAGAGTGGGCCACCAGGCCATGGTCAACGAAGGTGAGAAGGGCAGATGAAAACCGAGAGAAATAACCACAGCGGCTGGTGGAGAAAGGTGGCAGGGTGGCTCCAGAAGCACCAGCTGTTCTTCTCGTCAGATGGAAGGGATCTTAGAGCAAAACACCTGCTCTCTGCAAGCCTGTCTGTTCCTATGTATTGTGTGCCTTTTTTCTTGCCCCCTTCCCTCTTTAAAGCATTAAGAGGAGAATATTCTTTCTCTGTTCGATGTAAGACAAATGATTTCAGCCTCTTGCTGGGAAAGATGAGGGGAGGCTGAAATCTTTCTGGCTTCATCCTGCTACACTAAATGCTCTCTGCTCCAGCTCCTTAGAAGGAAGGACGCAAAGGCCCCAGCCTCTCAGTGGCTAACCTGCTAGCTCCATCTCTCCCTGGCTCTGAATACTCTTCTCCTAGACCCCACTCTTCCCTCAAGACTAAGCTCAGGGGCCTTCTCCAGGAAGGGTCAGGCCTCTGTTAAGTGGGATGTCCAGAGGGAGTGCATGGAAATCCTGGGAGGACAGGGCAGAGAGGAAATCTTGAGATGGGGGTGAGGAGAGGGGTGTGTGACGCCGTGACACTCAGGAAAGTGACTAACTAGGGCAAGGCAAAGGCATTCTAATGGACGGGGAGGCATATGGCGTGTTTCTCTGGCCCTGCAGTTTTGTTTCTTGACTTAAGTCATGGTTTACATTGTGCTGTGCTTAGTCACTCAGTTATGTCCTACTCTTTAGGACCCCATGGACTGTAGCCCGCCAGGCTCCTCTGTCCACGGAGATTCTCCAGGCAAGAATACTGGAGTGGGGTGCCATGCCCTCCTCAAGGATATGTTGTGTTGGCTTTACCATAATAAAACTACACAGTCTAATTTCATGAACTTTTCCAAGTTGAAAAAAAGGTTTTTTTGTTCTTTTTTTTCACCCACTTGAGTTAGGGATTTACATGTCGAATTAAAACCTTATATCTTTTGGACGAAAATCTTGGAGAATACAGTTAATCCTTGTACAACACAGGTTTGAACTGTGAAGGTTCACTTTTACTTGGATATTTTTCGATAGTAAACACAGCAGTGTTACACAACACAGTTCATTTGAATCCAAGGATGAAAAGCCACTGATGGGGAGGAACCGGGGATATAGAAGGCCGAACAGAAATTTTGTGTGAATTTTCCCTTGCAGAGAGGGTTGGCACCCCTAGCCCTTGACTGTTCAAGGGCCAGCTATGCAGCTATGGCCCCAGGACAGAGAGGATCCCTTGAACAAAATGAAAACGCACAACTTTCCAAAGGAAAGATTTACAAATCTCTATAAGGGAGAAATTCCTGAAAACAGCATTCAAAAATACATCAAAGACTGGGGGAAAAATACTTTCAATATGTATAAGCAACAAAGTGTTAGTATGCAGAAAATATAAAGAACTTACACATATTAACATGTGAACACATAGTAATCTTCTCTAATCATTAGAGACATACTTCAATGAGATGCTGGCTTCATACTCATCAAATTGTCAAAAAACCTGCGATGTGTGATGATACCGACATTAGAAAATGGGATCTGTTACACAGCCGACAGGAGTGAAAATGCGTACAAATCTTTGGAGAGCAATTGGAAATGTGTAGTAAAAACTTAAAATGCACATTTCCAAAAGCCCAAGTAATCTGTCTCTGAAATATGACCAAGAAACATTCTTACACATACATGGGAGAAAGTACAAGGAAGGGTGTTTTCTACCACAAGTCAAGTGTCCATTCAAAGGAGAAGGGATAAGTACATCTCAGTATTTTCAAACAGTGAAATACACATTACAGCCATGAAAATAAAAGAATCAGATTCTGTATGATTCATGTGAGTAAATCTCAAAGAATTAGTATTGAGAACTGGAAACAAAAGTAAGTTGCAAAACATACATATCATACAACAGATAGTTGGGCTTCCACAGCCTCTTAGCAAAAGAATCCGCCTGTAGTGCAGAAGATGAGGGTTCAGTCCCTGGGTTGAGAAGATCCTCTGGAGGAGGGCATGGCACCCCACTCCAGTATTCTTGCCTGGGCAGTTCCATGGACAGAGGAGCCTGGCGGGCTACAGTCTGGAGTCACAGAGAGTCTGACACCACTGAGCACACACACAACAGATAGATGACTGATTGATAGATAAACAGAGAGAAGGGAAGAAATATACTTTAAAGCACATACCACATACCCAGGTGATGAAAGCAAAAAGCACATACAGGAGAAACACATATCAGCTTCAAAAATAGTGTTTACCTCTAGCTAAGGACAGCAGGAGAAAAGTGTAAAGGATTACAAAGGTGATTTCAGTAACTTTTTAAATTCCCTTTAAAGAAAATAAGAATCAAATGTGGCAAAATAATATCTTTGTTTAAATCTATCCAGTGTATACATGTATGAGTTTCATCATTTTCTGTCAATTTCTGTATATTTTAAATATCCCAGAACTGCAGCAAAAATAATAAAATCATAAAGAGAGAAAATGCCATTCCCTGCTGGGGAGTGACACTGATGAACACAGCATCTCACATCAGCATCAGTCTTGATATTTTCTTTTTCTAAGTCCCTGGGCCCCCCTGGGAACAAGTCGGGGGTAAGAACAGAGCTGGAAGGGCCCCAGATGGGCCTGCACCTGTGCCATCCCATACAGCCATCGACTGTGCCTGAAACGCAGGGCCAGACAAGCTGTGCCCACCTCTATCTACCTTGCCACCTTGACTATCTCCCTTTTTGGGCGTGGTCAGCCAGTGGCTGGACCTCCTCCTCCAGGGCCCCAGTTTGGCCCCCTCCAGAGTGATATGCATTCCACAGTGTGGTAAGTGCTGTTTATGTGTCTCCTCGGCCCCTACCCCGGCCTGGGAGCCCCAGGGCAGCAGCACGGCCCCCTGCACATAGGCAGTGACAACAAACACAGGCTAGACCAAAATCTCGGTGTGCACACCAGCTCTAGGGAGGCTGGCGGCTTGGACCCAGAGTGATTCTGCACCTCCTCCTCTTGGGACCCTCGGGGAGCCCTGGGCCGGGCCTCTCCATGAATCCAGGGCTACAACCTCAAAGCCGCACAGAGCCCAGAGTGGAATCTGTGCTCCCAGCCTCTTCTCTCTGACTGCACATCACGTCCGATGCTGCTCACGTTTATGAACACTCTTCTACAGACACCCAAGGGGACCATACTGACGTGAAAATAGTCGTTGCATCAAATTGGGGGAAATTACGCTTTTCTCCCTATTTTCTAAGCTTTCTGCAATATGGTTTTATTGTTCCAATAAAAACTTATAAAGAATATAAAAACCCATCTAAGGATGACAAGTGTTTCAATGTTTCAAATGATTTAATTCCTCACCCTTTAAATGTTCCATTTGAAATGACTAATAAGTACAGAATTAGAATACATATATATGTATATATGTGTATATGTATATATTAATATATATAATTAGAATGTGTATGTTTGTGTGTGTGTGTGTGTACTCAGTTGCTCAGTTGTGCCCGACTCTTTGTGGCTGCATGGACTGCAGCCTGCCAGGCTTCTCTGTCAATGGGATTTCCCACAGGCAAGAATACTGCAGTGGGTTGCCACTTCCTTCCCCAGGGGATCTTCCCAACCCAGGGATCAAACCCACATCTTTGTATCTCCTGCATTGGCAGGTGGATTCTTTACCACTAGCACCACCTGTGAAGCCCAATATAATTGGAATAAATAGTACCTAAATTATACGAGCAACAGCACCCTGGATGAGCCAAAAATTAAGTGCAAATTCTGCAAGAAATTCTGCAGTCAGGATTAAAAAATAGATTTCAGGTTTTCGTGCTCAGGGAGAAGGCCAAGAATCTGCATGTCTACCCGCAGGTAATTCTGACTCAGAGCTCAGTTTGGAAAACAGTGAGGCAGAAGAACAAATGAGTCTGGGGCTCAGTGCCTAATTACGGAAAGCAACTGTGATGCAAGCGTATAGAATCGGAAAATCAGTGAGACAAAGGCTAGAGACAGACAGAGCGGGGGACACAGCACAGCGAGGAGGGGCTTGACCTCATGCTTCCCTGATGCAGAAGGATCTGAAAGTCATGTGAAACATTCAGAGGACAGTTGGCAGGAGTCCAGCTAGAGTGGGAGGGACAGAAGAAGTGAGCAGTGCCCCCGTCCACCTCATGAACCAGGAGAGCCACCAAGTCACCTCCAGTAACATGCCAAGATGTTACTGATCCCACCACCTGTACAGAAGGCAAGTCTCCAGGTAAGCCAAAATCCACCTCAAGAAATTCTCATTTTTCTTGACCCCAAGTATTTGAACAAGGAGCTATTCAAACTCTGCCAGAACTCATTTTTCTCCCAACAATAGGCAACAGAACTTCTTTCCAAGAATGAGAACTAGGAGACAAATTGCTGGACTTGTGAGAATATTCAGTAGTTCATAAGATAAAGACCATTCTGCAAAATAAACAGAAGAGTAAAAGAGTTGCGACCATTGCAATGCTAAGACTCTGAGGTGGGAGCACACTTGGTAGATCTGAAGAACTTCAAGGAAGCCAGCACGCCTTGAACAGAGCACCCTGACCAGGGATAAGGTCAGAATGAGACATTAGGAGGAGGGGTGGGGGCAGGTCCAACAGGTCACAGCAAGACTTTGGCTTTTACTCTGAGCCACAGAAGGGCTGGGACAGGAGAGACACACAATAGGACACGTGACAAGAGGATGGCTCTGCCTGTGAGCCAATAGCGGGAGCAGGGCGACCCTGAGGGAACTTTCACAGTCCAGGTGAGTGGTGATGGAGACTTGAACCAGGGTGGGAACAGTGGAGGGGTGAGAAATGCTCACATTCTGGGTGTATTTTGAATGGAGAGCCCATGGCAGACACTGGTTGTGGATTTCATGCGGAGTCTGAAAGAAAGAAGAGTCTAGGACCACTGCAAAGTTTTTATCCTCAACAACACAAACAGCGAAATTGTCAGAATAGAGCCGATGGAAGCTTCTGAGGAAGTGAGTGGTTACAGGGGTCAGAGAGTCTGGTTTTGGATATATTAGGATTCAGATGCTAATCAGAGTTTCAAGAGAAGACGTCCAGCACGCAGCTGGAGATCAGGAAAGAGACAGTTTGGAACAGTGATATTCATTGTAAGATGTTATTGACTGAGATCACCAGAAGTGCGCCAGGAGATAAGAGAAGAGGTTGTAGAACTGAGCTCTGGGCCAGTCCAGCATTTAGAGGATGGTCAGAGAAACAAAGAATAATGGAGGCACAAGCTGGGAGGAACTGGGAGGAAACCAACAGAAAGAGGCATCCTGGAAGCCACAAGAAGGAGGCAAGGGCTCCCCTGGTAGTTCAGTGGTAAAGAATCTGCCTGCCAGCGCAAGGGACACAAGTTCAATCCCTGGTCTGGGAAGATCTCACATGCCTGGGAGCAACTAAGCCCATGTGCCACAACTATCAAGCCTGTGCTCTAGAGCCCAGAAGCTGCAACTACGGAAGCCCATGCACTCTAGAACCTGTGCTCGGCAACAAGAGAGGCCACCGCAATGAGAAGCCTGAACATCGCAACTACAGAGTAGCCCCCATTCACAACTACAGAGAAGCCTGCACAGCAGTGAAGATCCAGTATAGTCCAAAATAAATAAATAAAATCATATTTTATAAAAGGAGGCAAAAATGGTCACTTGTGTCAAGTCATGCTAGTCAAGTAAGATCTGATCAAAGAGCTACTGCTGCTGCTGCTAAGTCACTTCAGTCATGTCTGACTCTGTGCGATCCCACTGTCTCTGGGACTCTCCAGGCAAGAACACTGGAGTGGGTTGCCATTTCCTTCTCCAATGCATGAAAGTGAAAAGCAAAAGTGAAGTCGCTCAGTCATGTCTGACTCTTAGTGACCCCATGGACTGCAGCCTACCAGGTTCCTCCATCCATGGGATTTTCCAGGCAAGAGTACTGGAGTGGGGTGCCATTGCCTTCTCCGACCAAAGAGCTGACCTGTGGTTTTTGAATCAGGTGGGTGATTGGCAACCGTGACCTAAGCAATTACAGTGGGGTGGTAGGGATGACAGCCTGAATGGATCTGGTACAAGAAGGAATGTGAGCAGAGAATGGAGAGACAAGCAGACAACTTGTATGAGGAGTCTGTTCTAAAGGAAGGCAATGATATGGGCAGTAGCTGAAAGGAGAATGTGATTTCAAGGACAGACCTTTTTTGTGTTTCCCTTGGAGATACGGTAAACATGTGTGTGTGTGCTCATGGGAATTTGTAGGAGAGAAAGACCAGATGTTAGGAAGAAAGGACAACTCTAGGAGAATAGTTTAACCACTTTTGTGGCGGAGGAAACCAAAGTTCAGAGAGGTGAAGTGATTTTACTAAGGCCACACAGCTAGCTGGCTGCTGACCAGGATTCAGAGCTGGTCTTCCTAAATCACGTCTGTGTTCTTATTTGATTCAAATCCTCTCCCAACTCAAGTTCAAATCCGCCTCTTCCTTCACGTAGCTTCCTTCACACCTCCAGGCTAGGCGTGATCTATGCCTGCTCCCTCTGGCCTCTCACACAACCTAACCTTGATATTCTTATTACAGCTATCTGTTTTCTGTCTCCTACCATATTGCAAGTGTCTTGAAGGCACAGAATATGCATTATAAACCCCTTTATCTTTCCCATCCCCTAACTCAGTGCCGAGGGCAAGGTACAACCTTGACTGACGTTTGCTCCAGGCGGCAGTGGGAGGGACAAAGGCCAGCAGCAGAGGTAGGAGGGAGGGACACCTGTTTCAAGCAACTCCTGGCAGGTCTGACACCTCATCCATTACAGCCTGTTTCTTCTGCCCCAGACTAGGGGAGGTATTTACTTTAAACCTTCCTCGTAGGAGCTGTTGCCTCTTTACTCATGTCTCCAACTGTTTCCTGGATCTGCTCCAGACCCACCACTTCCCATTAATAATAAATCAGACACTCAAATGCCTTGCAAAGAAGACCTTCCACGTGTGCACCTGTTAGGTCAAGAACCACCTGGAGAGGAATTTTACCACCTGCTAATCACAACTGGGAGGAAGCTGCAGACAGCCCTGCAGCTCAGTTCACAAGCTGAACTTTGTTTGGACAGAAGCTCTCCTGTTTGGAGCCAGATCCTATGCTGGGCTGAAGGGACAGTAAGAGGGGCAAGACACTATTCCTGCCTCCACCAGGCTTGTGATCCCATGGGGTGAAGACTGCTAACTGCAGAGCCTGCCACGTGCTCCCTGCCAGGGGATGTCCCAGCATGAAAATAAGCCTGTTCTCCCAGCCAGATCTCCATTGCTGCAGCCTGGGCACCCACAATCCCACCAACCATAGCTCAGGTGCAACCAAGCATAGACACAAACCACAGAGAACATCAGGTGGCTAGGACCACTGTTAGGCCCGGGACGATTCCATGCCACAAGGACACCAACCTTACCTCTCAAGGAGAAGCACGCGCATGCCGGAAAGGCCCTGAGACATTACATGTTATTCAATCATAGTAGGAACAGAGAAGAGAAAGTCATTTTTTGGAGTTTCCCAGTGTTCTTGGCCAATGAGGGGAGAAGTGTGGTAGCTGAAGAGGAAGAAGTCTCTGGGAAGGAGCCTAGATCTTTGGGGAGATGTCACCAAGAGAAGACGCTGAGAGGCACTGGAGGATGTCATGAAGTCCCCAGAGAAGGACAGTCATCAAACTGTGCGGTCCCTGCAAGGCGAGGGGCGGGATTCCTCCAACTTGAAATTTCTGCTTTATATGCAAGATGTCACAAAATTCCCTTTGAAGAAATCTTTTCATGGATTATTAAAAATCATTTTCTTTTTTCTCACAATTTTAGGAACTAAAACATGGATAGAACAAGATATTTATTTAAGATCACACAGCAAGTTACTGATGGAAAGGACAAGGCTTCCTGATTCACAGAAAAAGCTTCTGGATCAGCCTGAGAGGCTGGGTAAACTCAGCGGGAACAGCCCTCAAAGGGACCCAGTCTGGTGGTCCTTGTGTCATCCTTGTACCAGTTTGAATGCAGTATGGCAATCTTACCTTCTTTTATATTCTTCCACTGCCTGACTATAATTGTTCTAAATGCTACCTCTCTATATATTTAGAACCACATTAGACAGTGTTATAATTTTTGCTTCAAGCTCATAAAACTCAACACCAAAAAAAAAAAAAACAACCCAATCAAAAAAAATGAGCAGAAGGTCTAGATTGACATTTCTACAAAGAAGACATACCAATGACCAATAGGCACATGAAAACATGCTCAACATCACTAATTACTAGAGAAATGCAAATCAAAGCTACAGCGAGGTACCACCTCCCACTGGTCAGAATGGCCATCATTTAAAAAAGAATACTTACAAATAACAAATGCTGGAGAAGGTGTGGAGAAAAGGGACCCCCTCCTGTACTGTTGGTGGGACTATAAGCTGTTGCAGCCCCTATGGAAAACAGTATGGAGGCTCCTCAAAAAACCTAAAATAGCATTACCATAGGAACGCTCAATCCCACTCCTGGGCATCCAGACAAAACTCTAATTCAAAAAGACACATGCCCCTATGTTCACAGCAGTACAGTTCACAACAGCCAAGGCATGGAAGCAAACTAAGTGTCCATCAGCAGATGAATGGATAAAGAAGACATGGGACATTTGCGCAATGGAATACTACTCAGCCACATAAAGAATGAAAACGTGCCATTTGCAGCAACATGGATGTGCCTAGAGTTATCATATTAAGTGAAGGAAGTCAAACAAACACATATTATATCATTTATATGTGCAGTCCAAAAATATAACACAAAGGAACCTGTCTATAAAACAGACACAGAATCATAGACATATAGAATAAATTGGTGGTTGCCAAGAGGGAAGGGGTTGTGGGAGGGATGGAGTGGAAGGTTGAGGTTCATACATGTGTATGACTAAACCACTTTGCTCGCAGAAGGCACTGGCACCCCACTCCAGTACTCCTGCCTGGAAAACCCCATGGATGGAGAAGCCTGGTAGGCTGTAGTCCATGGGGTCACTAAAAGTCGGACACGACTGAGCGACTTTACTTTCACTTTTCACTTTCATGCATTGGAGAAGGAAATGGTAGCCCACTCCAGTGTTCTTGCCTAGAGAATTGCAGGGACAGAGGAGCCTGGAGGGCTGCTGTCTCTGGGGTCGCACAGAGTAGGACATGACTGAAGCGACTTAGCGGCAAACCACTTTGCTACGGCAGAAATCAATACAATACTGTAAATCAAATATACGTCAATAGAAAATATTGATAGAACAGGAAAAAAGAAAATTTTGCTTCAAGCTTCAAACACAATTTAGAAAACTTCAGAGAAAGTCTATTGTATTCACTTACATTTCTCCTCACTTTTTCTTCCTTCCTGGTGTTTCTGAAATCTTTCCTTTATCATTTCCATTATGTTTATAGAACTCCCTTTATCTGTTCTTTTGGGGTAGGTCTGCTAGTGACAAATTCTCTATTTTCCCTCATGTGAAAATGCCTTGATTTCCCCCTTGATCCCTAAAGGATATCCTTGCTGGATATAAAATTGCATGTTGACAATCCTTTTCTTTCAGATCCTGTGTTGTGCCCCTTGTTCTGCCTTCTCTGAAGTCTTTGAGAAGCCCACTGCCATTCAATTTGTGGTTTTTCCCCCCCCCATAGATATACTTTCTCTCTCCCTACTTTCCAGATTTTATCTTTGTCTTTATTTTCCAGAAGTTTGAATGTGATGTATTTTGGTGGACCTTTCTTTGGTTTTACCCTGTTTAGGGTTCACTAGCTTCTTGACTTTCTACATTCATGTGTTTTTATCAAATTTGGGAAGTTTTCAGCCTTTCTCTCTCTCTCTCTCTCTCTTTCTTTCTTTTTTTTTTTTTTTTGAGGTTTTACACAAAGCTTTCACATCACTGATAAAGGAAGGTACGTACAGGTTGTGCTGCCTTTCCTAATTCTTCTTGCCTGTAATGCTGATGTGGTAGCTGGAGCTGCTGCTACTAAATTATGCCCATGAGGAAAGGACAAAAGAATGGCAGAGAAATCTATCCTGACATTAATGGCCTGCCGGACCAACACTAACAGTTTCCTTGGACTTGTGGCAGAAGAGAACACCTCACCCCCTTTTTAAGATTTAGCTAGTTAGATTTTCTATTTCATGTGGCTTCCTGGGTTATGATTTGGAGGTCAAATCCGCCATTATTTCTTTGAGTTTCTGTTTTCAGGCCCCTCTCTTTCTCCTCTTCTTCCAGGACTTCAATTATGCAAATATGTGATCTTTCTTATAATCCCACGGGTCTCTGAGGCTCTGTTCTTTCCTTTTCAGCCTATTTTCTTTTAAAGATTTTTTGATTTGGACTATTCTTTGTTGTTGCTGTTTGATATAGAACATTTTTAAAATCTTTATGAATTTGTTACAATATTGCTTCTGTCTCATATTTTGGGGGTGGTTTTGGACCTGAGGCATGTGGAATCTTAGCTCCCTGACCTGGGACTGAACTCACACCCCTTGCATTGGGAGGAGAAGTTCTAACCACTGTACCTCCAGGGAAGTCCTCAGCCTATTTTCTGTTGTTCTTGTTGGGTCTTTTCTATTTTTCTATATTCAGGTTCACTGATTCTTTCCTGTATTGTCTCCACTTTGCTGTTGAGCCCACTGGGGTTTTCATTTCAGTTCTTTTCCAGTGTTAACATTCCCACTTGGTTCTTCATAGTATCTTTCTTTCATTACTAAAGCTTTTTATTTCTTTGCTGAGACTTTCTACTTTTTTCATTTGTTTCAAGTGTTGTTGTAATTGTTCACTGAGCGTTGCTTTGACGGCTGCTTTTATATCTGTCAGAGAATTTTAACATCTCTATCATGTGTGTTGATATTTATTGGTTGTCTCTTTTCATTCAGCTTGAAATTCTTCTGCTAATAGGTATGATTTTGGTTTCTACTGAGACCTGTACAATGTTGGATATTGTGTTGTGATGCTCTGGAGCTTATTTTATTTGCTATTGTATTTTTTTAATTGAAGTATAGTTGATTTATAATGTTTCTTGTGTACAGCAAATGATTTGGTTTATATATATATTCTTTTGCAGATTCTTTTCCATTATAGGTTATTACAAGATACTCAATATAGTTTCCTGTGCCACCCAGTAGGTCTTCATTGTTGTATCTGTTTTATGTATAATAGTATTATATCCCAAATTTTTAATTCAACTGGAGCTTATTTTAGCCTTCTGTTTCAGCTAGCTTTTTCTGACACTTCTGTAGTAGAGGCAGTATCACTGATGAGCATATATTTATATATATAATGTCCTGTCATAGGTAGCAGACTGTATCATTACTGCCAGGTGGGGGTAGAAGTCCAGGCCTCCCACTTGACCTTTGGTGACAACCGACAGAGTTCCTCTCACTCCTGTTGGATAGGAGGCAGTTCCACCCCTCAGTATGCCTCCACTGACATCACTCAGTCTGAGAGGGGTAGGAGTGACTCATCACTCCTCCCCTTTGACTTCTACCACAGAGCAAGTGGTCTTGCTATAGATCAATGTCCTAACTCCCCTGGTGGCCTCCTCTGACACCACCCAGCAGGAGGAGGGGAGAGGCATTTCATTATTCCCTTTAGGGGAAGAAGTCCAGAGTCTCCACTGCAGAGGAGACAAGGCGCCTTATCACAACTGACAGGGACGAAAGTCCCTACTTAAACTCCTCTGGCATTACTAGGCAAGGGTTTCTCTAGGGAAAAATAAATAGAAGTCTATAGATACCCCATCTGGCCTTCACTTCAGCATAGATGGGGAAGGAGTCACTGATTTTTCTGAGACATCTAACTCTAAGTGTAGTGGTTATTGTATTAAAGTTTCCAGTCTTGCTAAGCTATCTCTTTTCCCGGTCCTCTGACTACAGAAAACAAGCTTTTGCTAGGGGTTTTTGTTTGTCTGTACCTATCAGTGATTGGTTTACTGGATTCTTCAGCTACAAGTCTGGAACAGATGAAGCAAAAAGAAAATCCATGACTGCATCATTCCTCATGCCCGATGTTCCAAGCTTGTTTGCTTTCTTCTTTCCACCTTTCAGAATCTCCTTACATTTGTTTTGTTTATAATATCCAGATTTCCTAACGGTACTTAGCCAAAAGAACAGAGCTGTATCTACTCTACCTTCCTGTGAGTTGAACATAACTAGATTGTGTTTAACAGTCAATATACACTTTTCTCTAATCTGATTTGTTGCCATTCTATGATGATGAAATTTCCATAATAGAAACATTCATTAAAACCAGAGGGATAAAGGGTTTTCCTAAATAACACATGTAGGACAAACATGCAGAAACAGTGACAGGATACCTGGGGTGTTTCTCAGGTTCTAATTCAGAGACTGTAGGATATATATGAGTTGCACTGGAGGTAGCAAAGGTAGTAGAAACTTAGAAACAAGAGAGACCCTGAGCTCCTTCTGCCCATTGACTCTGATATTATCTATAATTTTGCTGAAAGACAAACCACTCCAAACCTTGCAACAATAAACATTATTGTTCCTTAGAATTCTGTGAGTCAGTTGGGCAGGTCTCCTGGTCTGGGCCAACTCAGCTGATCTCCGTGGTCAGCTGGAGGCTCGCCTGTGCTGTGTGGTCTTGCTCACACTGCTGGTGGCTGGAGCCTGGCTGGTCTAAGGGCGGGCTGAGCTAGAACTGCTCATCTTGGCTCAGGATAGGGTCTCATGCTTCAGGAGGCGAACTCGGGCATCTTTACTAGGAAGTCTCAGGCTTCCAAAGAGCAGCAAGAGTGGGTGAGCCCCAACATACTCAAGTCTCTGTTCTTACATCACTTTCTAATGTCCCAGTGACCAAATGAATTCAGATTTAAAGGAGTGGAAAAAGAGACTCTACTGCTTGATGACAGGTTACACAGAGAGTTACATTGCAAAGGTGACTGAATAAAAGGTCAGGAAGAATTTTTGTGGCCATTTTTGCAAACAATCTACCACATTGTGCTAGAGCTAAAGACAATATCCTGAATGACCAAGGTAGAGACCTATAGTGGATACAGGCAGGTTCTGGGATTAGTCCTCCACTGCCACAGACCCAAGGCCAGTGCACTTGCAGGAAAGCCCTGGACACCCCTGTGCCTGATGAATCTCAGCCTTCCTGGCCCCAGTTCCGGCTTCCTGTCCACCTGACCAATCACCACAACCTTTTCCCTGGTAACTCTGGCCCTAGTCTCACTCCTTCTTATCATTAATCCATGCTTCACCCAGAGGAAATCTTCTAAAATACACACATTCTTCTCAGAAACAAAAAGTGATGCTCCTTACTTATTTACTAAGAGGTTGGATGGTTAACAAAAAGGCTTTGGAATCCCTGATAGCTCACCTGGTAAAGAATTTGCCTGTGATGCGGGAGACCTGAGTTCAGTCCCTGGGTTAGGAAGATCCCCCGGAGAATGGCTAGACTACTCACTCCAGTATTCTTGGGCTTCTCTCGTGGCTCAGCTGGTAAAGAATCCACCTGCAATGCGGGAGACTTGGGTTCAATCCTTGGGTTGGGAAGATCCCTCGGAGAATGGCTAGACTACCCTCCCCAGTACTCTTGGGCTTCCCTTGTGGCTCAGCTGGTAAAGAATCCGCCTGCAATGTGGGAGACTTGGGTTCGATCCCTGGGTTGGGAAGATCCCCTGGGGAAGGAAAAGGCTACCCACTCCAGTATTCTGGCTGAGAGAATTCCATGGACTGTATAGCCCATGAGGTCGCAAAGAATCAGACACAACTGAGCCAACTTTCACTTTCACTTTGGAATCTAACAAACCTGCTCTCAAATCTGGCTCCAACTATTTACTTTTCGGTGAGTTTGGGCAAGTTGATTACCCTGGATAAGCCACGTTTCTCATGTGAAATATGTGTATGAATGGCCTTGCACAATGCCGGGTACATGATACCAGGCACTCCTGACGATGGTCCCATCCTCAGCTGCAGCACAAGCGGAGTTCTGACCCAGAGGCGAGGATGCCCACAGCTTCCAAGGTGTCCACAACAGAAGGGGATTGTTTCCTTTGTTAAGTTTTAACTTGCAACAGATAGAACCCTTGCTGCAAAGTAATTTATTTGTTGCCTCTGGGCTCATGTTTGGAAGGCTCCCTGCTCTGTTCCAGGCTGATTCTCCAAACATTAACATATGTCAAGAGCACACACAAAGCCAGATAAGTAAAAACTGCTTTTCAAAAGAAAGAAGAGCAAGAGCAGTTCACGCAGCCGGGGAAGAGACAGGAGGCCGACTGGAGCTAGCAGGGCAGGAGGAAGGAGCAGAGGCCAGATGACGGCAGAGCCCAGGGTAGGAGGGAAGGGACGTGACTGCCAAGGGGGAGTTTAAATTTGTCCAATGGACATGTCAACAACTATTCTTGAAAACCTACCATCTTTATAAACACCGCACTTAGTCTTCTCACAACCCACGTGGGTATTACCCATTTTACAGAATATGGAACAGAAACTCATAGATGTTGGGTAACCTGCCCAAGTTCACGTAGGTAGCAAGGGGCAGAGCTGGGATTTAAACACGGATCTGTCTGATTCCAGACTCCACATCCTTCTCTCCAAATCTCTCCTCCCTGGAGAAGTCTACACTGTCAGAGGAGGAAGTATCCTTACTCTTTCACGCTGCTCAACTCCCTTTTAACAGACTGAGAAACAGAGGCTCATATTCCCAGCTCAAAGTACTCTAAGGAGTAAAACATGATTGAGATCAAGGTCAGAGGGCTCCCATACAGCCAGATCTTCAAGTCTGTTCTCAGTGAAACCCCAGCTCATGGCTCCTACCTGTCTTCTAGCCCTTCTGCCCATCACACTGCCCTGTCTGCCATAGCTCTGTGTCACTCCATACTGCTCCCAGCATTCACATCACCTGTTTGATCCTTGACCTCTCGAGCTCTGATAACCTGTGTCCAGCCTGTTTGTGCAGGTTCCGACCTAAAAGCAGGTGACATCTTTTGTCCACCTCCTGTCACCCCAGTCTGATGGGTTCCTCTTCACATTCTTGCACACTTAACTACTCCTCATTCATGCACAGTAAAAGGTTCAGATACAACCTCTGCAGGAGACACTGGGTGGCTTGCTGGGAACATGAAGATGAAGAACATTGGATCCCTTTATCGCTGACTTCCATAAGCTTGTATTCTACAGAGGGGGAGGGAGTGGGGATGGCAAACACATGGGGAGATGATCACAGGACATTGGGTTTTGCCGGCTCCACATACTGCTTCCACAACTTCAAGGAATCCCTGCCCCTTCCTATGGAGGAGGGACATTTGTATTTCCAAAAACTATTGCCAGCTGTGCTTTGGACAATGATTAGAGGAGACACAGGAAGTGTCGGGCTGCCAGGCCAGTGAGGAGGCTGAAAGACTGTGGCAGGAGAAAGCTGATGAGCAATCCAACAAAGGGAGGTACAGCAAGGACAGAGTGGAAACAATGGAGGCAGGAGTATGAGGAAGGTCGTATGAAGAGCACACAGTGCTTGGTGGCTGGACAGCAGAGGTGAGAAGACACAGAAAGAACCGCTGCTCGTGATGGGCTCGGTGGCTGCTCAGGCTTGAGCCTGGGACACTGGAGGTGAGCTGAATCATATGCAGAGCACAGAGCCCTCTGCAAATGCAAACATTAACCAGCTAATAGGAATCTACTGAAAAGAAAAAAAAATAATTCCCACCAAGCTGCAGTTTAATTCATCCCAGGCTCATTGCTCTGACTGGCTCAACCTCTGAGATGCAAGACACTGTCATTGCCAGTGAGGAGGTGAAGGCTACCCTGGGATTAAGATTCCTACAGACTGAAAGCTTCAGACTTTTGTCAAAGCCAAAACAAAGAGGCATGCTTGTGCTTAGCTAGAATTCTATTAAACTTATTTAAACATGAAAACTATGCCTCTTAAAAAATGCTGGTATCTACAGAAGGGAAACTCAGGGTGCTTCCTGGAAATGCACAGAGACCAAGAGGTTGCATACACTGTTGCACAAGCTGGGTCTGATGAGGACCCTCAAAAGCCCTTCATCGCTCACAGGAGAGAAAGTCTGGCCCCCAAGTGACAGAAGGGGAAACTGAGATCCAGATGATATGAGTTGCTCAAGATTTCACCCCTAACCACTGGAGACACACTCCCAGGTTGGGGTCTTCCTATGAAGCAAGACAGTGGAGGGGTCAAAGGTATGAGACCTCTGTGAGTCCAAATCCAGACCTCTTGGGCTCTGGCAACCACATGTCGAATCTGTTTCCTCCAGCTAGAACCTCAAGTGAGGGTGCGTTCCTTCACTTCCTGTGATCTCGACCTCTCTTAAGCAAACACCATATGAGTGGCTGACTCAGCCCCACCTGCTTTTACATCCATTAAACAGGACTCCTCTGAGTACCTGCCTGTCTCCCAGTGGGCCTGGGAAAGGTCAGTAGGATGAAGCATGTGCAGACCTCTCTACATCATCCCTTGTAAGAAAAGTAAACCTCAGTGAACGTTGCCTCTTACAGTTCCCAGCCCGCTGCGGTCTCGCTGATGGGAAGCCCAGCCTTATTGCACAATGAAGTTTCAACAGGACTGGCGAGGATGGGTGATGGCCATGATGTGCTCCCAGGCAGCATTTGAATGGGTGGGGTTCAAAGAATACAGCAGAGGAGAAGGTGTCAGCACTCCTCTTTCAAAAGGTGACTGTCCAGCCTCTTCAGTCACTCACATTTTCAGGGATAAGGAGGCAAAGATTCCCTTCCCTTTGATACAGACACACAGACAAATTAGAAGCCAGGGCTCTTCCAGCAACCTTTCTATGCTTCATCTCAGAAGGCCAGTCAGTGTCCCTCCAAGGGTGTCTGCTTATCTGTTGCTATGTGATTAACACCCCCCTACACACACATTCACACACACACACACACATTCACACACACACACACAGACACACACACACACACACAAGACACACACATACACACATATCACCGGCTCAACAGAAATGAGTTTGAGCAAACTCCAGGAGATGGTGAAGGACAGGGAAGCCTGGCATGCTGCTGTCCATGGGGCCACAAAGAGTCAGATATAACTTAGCGACAGAACAACAACAACCCCTATACTGCAGAGATGAAGGCAGGAGAGACCTGAGGAGAGGAGCTTACTGTGGAACAGTTGAGGAAACACAGGCCAAGAGAAGGATACTAGCTTGCCCCATACATTAGGACACACCTGGGCTTTCATGACAGAAAGGAGAATTTGGACACCTACAGCTCATGGATAGAGTGCAAAACCAACTTTATCCTTTTGTTTTAACCTCTTTCTTGCCATTAGCTGTAGGATGCAGTCAGCAGACATCAAACAGTGAAGAAGCATGTGATGAGTAAGAGCGTGGATCAGCTCAGGACCTGGACATTGTTCCTCACTGTAAATGTGACTCCAGGATCCTGAGAGAAGGGACTGCTCATGAGACCAGACCCACCCTCAGGCTATTTGGAGCAAATGTTCCATAGGACACAGATACATTTGCATTACTTCTGGTTAAATTTCATAAAGTGAATTAAACCCTTTCAACTAATATTTGTGTTTCCCCTAGAAGATTCTAGTGAACAAACACCTCCAGATTGTGCTGAGGCAGGTAGACAGCTTGGACATCTGAGTTAAAACGCTGGCAGGGTTTGCAAGCCAAGCAAGCTCTTCCAAAGGGGTACTACATAAGGCCTTCCCTTGCTCGCATGGGCCACTCTCGTTTATCAGCAAACATGGGAGGGGCCAAGAAGTCTTTATAAACAATTTAGTCTTGTACAAATACAGTGAGGCTTCATCTTCCACAAAGGTGAGGATCCTGGCTCATTCTAGAAGTTATGCAAGAGGGCACTAAATGTTTTACAGTCTGGCCACATCTCCATGGCCTTGATTCCTTAAAGATCCTACCTACTGCCATCCTCTGGTGTGATAGCAAGATCTTTAGGGCTGATTCCAGGCCATTATTCATTGCTGATCCCTACAGTGTTACGACAAAGGAACAGACACACAGTAGGAGCTTCAGTGAGTAAAATGTCTTTGCTGGGTAATTAAATGTGAAAAGTCCTGGCACACAGTGGGTAATCAGCAAGTACAAGTTGAACCTGAGGATTCACTTGCTGATGGAACCCTTGCATTTTGAGTTATAAAGGGCCATTTATACATTAAGGGGTAACCTCAACCAGAAAGGGGGCAGGCTGGAAGAGAAAAGAAGAGGCCAGAATAATGAGCCCAACTTTGTAGTTCTCTACTAATAAGGCAGAGGCCCCAGGAGGCAAGAAGAGCAGGAGAAAGAGCTTGCCTAGTGTTTGGGAGAGAAAAGCTTCAGTGCCAATAATTATCCTCTAGAGGCTGAATGTCCCCGTCTAACTGAGGGCACCAGGAAAGCATCTCCCAGACTTTCCCCAAGTACAGAGGGGACACTTTGGTTTCAAGTTACAGACTTTAAGGCTTTCAGTCATCAGGATTCTAACTCTTTTTATGGCTTCAGAAAATACTGCCTTCCAATTTAGTTTTCCCAAGGACAGAGCAATTCTCTTACTACCTCTTCCTACCAGTGGTAAGAGTAGAATTATCTAAAAGGGAAACGGAGAGAACTTAGAAACATGGAATGCACCTGTGTATATATGTGTGTGCATGTACACACACGCACATATAAACACGCAGGATGTTACCTTCTGGCAATGGCTGCATTCCCAGTCTTCCTTTGGGTAGAGATGGGGATTCGCTCATTCCCTGTACTCCCTCAGTAGATTCTGTTAAGTGAAAGTGAAAGTCACTCAGTCGTACCCGACTCTTTGTGACCCCATGGAATTCTCCAGGCCAGAATACTGGAGTGGGTAGCCTTTCCCTTCTCCAGAGGATCTTCCCAACCCAGGGACGGAACCCAGGTCTCCTGCACTGCAGGCGGATTCCTCACCAGCTGAGCCACGAGGGAGGCCCAGGATTTTGTTAAGTGTATACTATGTGCCTGTTGCTGTGCTTTCTCTAGGCCTTCAGAGATGAGATGAGATGAACATGACCTAGACGGAGTTGCAGACTAAAGTGAAGATAAAAAAGAGGATTGAAAAAAATGGAAATGTGGGGAAGATAATATTGGGAAGAAAATCCTTGACGATCTCCTGAGGTCATAAAGTTCACACAACCCTTTCCTATGTCCTAAGAACAGAGGAAGGTGTTGTTGAAGGTAAGGTTTTCTTATTTGGGGTAATTTTGTTGTCACCGAGGGTACTGTGTAAGCTGACAGAGTGACCTCTACAGGAAATAGAACAATAACTACGGGACTTCCCTGGTGGTCCAGTGGTTACGAATCTGCCTTGCAACACAGGGGACACTGGTTCAGTCCCTGGCTGGGGAGCTAAGGTCCCCAGCCAAGCGCACACGCCGCAACTACTGAGCACGTGGACCACAGCCGCGGAGTCTGCGCACGACAGCAGAAGACCCCACAGGGCGCAAGGAAGCCCTCCCCTGACGCAGCGAAGACCTGAGGCAGCCAAACAAACACATAGTTTTAAAAAAAGAAGAAGAGATAACTGTTTCTTTCACCTTTCTACCTGGCTCTAGAACCTGATTAAAGGACTCTTGGCGCAAAGCCCAAATGCGTTAGAATTTGTTTTGTAGCCACAAAGACCTTATTTCACACTATTCTAGCCATTGACTAACTGGAGCTTTAGATCTGAGTTTCAACAACTCAAAAGTAACAATACCACCTACCCTCATATGGCTGTTGCATTTGATGATACACACACAGGTGTCTGAGGTATAATGGGTGTTTAGTCATGTTAAGCAATTCTTTTCCACTTATAAATATTTCTTTAATGCTACAACTGAAATTCTCTTAAGCAATTAGTACATGATGCCAAAAATGTAAATGATTTGGAAATAGAGGTATCAGCCTGAAAAGACAGCAAAAAATACAGTAAAATAAAGTTCAGCCTGAAATCCCAAAGGCATCTTGAACTTTCCTTCCTGGGGTAAAGACATCAGCTATCAATAGTCATTAGTGATTTAAATGGAATCACTTGCAAAACAATCAGTAAAAGGGTGATAATTTTCATGCTCAGGAAGGACGACCCATTTGGGGCTTCAAAATTAACAGCAAGAAATAGTGCTGTCAATATGACACCAACACAGCCCATAACTAATCAGATCTCAGCCCCTTTGTCTGCTGGGAAATCTCTGGTGTCTGTTCCCGGCACCTTAAAAGATAAAGGTTGACCTTGCCCCCCATGCCTAAATAATAATTTATGGATGTGTAAACATTTACCACAACAATTACAGGTCGGCCTAATGAAATTTCAGGAGCACAAGTCACAGAAGATCTGAGTGTGCATCATAAATTCAGAATCAATCCCACAGGCTGGGATCTAGAAATAAATTACAAGTCAAGGCAAGCGCAGACCTGCTCTGGAGGACAGAGCCCTGGCAGTTTTATGGTCTGACTCTCGTAAAGGATTTGGGCACGCATGTGCCAGGTTCTGAACCCTAATTCTGTGATATCCTTCACTCAGAAATCATTACCCTTTAGAAGCCTCTGTTTTCTCATCTGTAAAATGGGTGGGAGGGGCTGGAGCTTCCTTGCATGGTAGTTGTGAATACGAACAATCACAGTATTCATTCATTTCATAAGTACTTATTAACTATGATATATACGATTGATCATTAAACTACAACTAGCATTATCATTATTACTGGAAATTTATTCCTCAAGGACTTTATTGTGACTGTAGCAAGTTTACTCCTTAGGATGTTAGAGAACTAGAATTTTGATGCTGAGTAGAGGAAGGAAGCTGCTAGAATCTCTCCCAAGCCCCACATAGACTGCTATTGGGGGTTAAGCAAGAAACAAAAGGAGGAGAACTTCTCCCTTGCATCACACAAACAGAACTGTTAGGGGAAAGAGACGTGAGCTGAGGTGTCTCCTTTGCTAGAGGTGCCTTTGAATCAGTTATTCCTCACAGTAACGGCCTTGAGTTCACTGTCATCAACCTCATTGAACAATGAGATCACTAAGATTCCAAAAGGTTAAACCGAAGAAATAGATATAAGTGAATAAGACCTTTTATTATAGACTAACAAACCTGTAAGGGCAAATGTCTCCCAAAGTCAAGAGGCAAATCCCAAGGGGTGTGTGACTAGAGAATAAAGGTTCTCCAGGATTCAGAAAGAGCCAGACCCCAGATCTCAGGAGGAAACACTCACCCAGCCCAGGTAAGAGCTTCCAGTTCAGACAGCAGGAACAGCCAGCACCTGCCAGCCTCCTCTGGAAGGTTCCTGACACGGACAGAGACAGAGACCCGCCAGCAGGGTATCCAGTTGGTGCCCTGAATGGGAATATTCAGGGAAACGATTGCCTCTCTAACACTTCACAGGCTGCCATTGTTGTCTGCTTTTAGCAAAATCCGATCCTTTTTTTTTTTTTTTGGTAACACAAATGCAAGACAAGTACCCAGAATGCCACACTCAGGGAACACTGTGTCCTGATTAATCCTAAATGTGACTATTCAGTGGGTGTACTTCTCTTTTCCTCAAGTATAAACCCCACTTGTGGAGAAGGATGTTACAGCTGACTGCTTGGCTACAAATCTCATCACACACACACACACACACACACACACACACCTCATCACACACACACACACACCTCATCACACACACACACACATACACACCTCATCACACACACACACACATACACACCTCATCACACACACACACACACCTCATCACACACACACACACACACATCAAAGGCCCAAGTTCAGATCCTTGATTTTTCAGAGTATTTATGGGTAGAGATTCGATCAGTTGATCCAATTCCACTGACCCAGTAGGGTGAGCCCTACCCTCTTTCAAGCCACCCAGGTGTGGGAGTACTTTAAAGGAACCATCCTCTGTTAAAGACCAGTGGTAAAAAGTCAGGTGCGTGGAGGCAGATCTCCTGGGATAGCAGCCCAGTCAGTCCCTCGGTTACTTGTACCATCACTGACAAGCTGCCAAACTGTCTTCCAGTCCCTCGTATATTATCAGAATTGTGGGGATTTCCAGTAAGTATTATACAAAGCAATTAAAACAGCTCCTGACACACATTAAGTCCCCAGAATGATCACTGTCCTTGCGTAATGGGAGGAGCAGCCTCCACGTTTTCCTCTGCAGGTAACAAGCCTTTCTGAAGCAGCGACCACTCAGCTGGGCGTTCTCTGAACCCGTTATACTAACAGGAAGACTGAGTACCTCCTAAGTGCTAGGTACCCCGCTACGAATTTTACAAGCATCATCTCATCACAGCTCCTGGAAGGAGGCACAGCCGCCTCGTTCCCATCACACGGGCGAGGCACAGAGAGGTGCGGAGATGAAAGGAACTTCTGAGGCATTCAGCTCTGAAGCCGATCTGAGCAGCAGCTGCCGGCGGCCCCCTGACCCAGGTCAGATATGATGCTGGTGTAAGAGGGAACCTTAGGGAAATGACATGACTCCCGCTTAGACACAATGAATCCCAAAGAAACTTCAGGAAATAGGACAAGGGAGTCCTGGGAGGCGCTCCTGGTTCCTCCAAATGGGGAGCCAAGGACAGGAGACAGCAACAAGACCAAAGCAACAGACCCCAAAGAGAAGATACTGTGTGATCCTATTTGCAAGAGGTTCACAGGGCAACCATCAGGACAGTGGCAGCCTGCCAGGAGCAGGGCTTGACTGGAAAGGGGCTGGAGGGGACTTTCACTTTCTAGGGGCGTGGACATGTTTTGGACTTTATTGGGTTTTGGTTATGTGTGACACATCTGTCCAAATTCACTGAATTGCATTTCACTGTGTATGACTTTTGACCTTAATTAATAGCAATTTTTTAGAAGATGCCGAACAGAGAAAGGCAGAATGGAACACGAGATGTCGCAGCAGATCACCAAAGCGATGTAGCCGGGGTGGGCGTGGAGAGGTGCGGGGTGCATGTGTGCTTGTAGTATCCGAGCAGCTGCCTGTTTGCGAGATCATGAGTCGGAGTGGTCTCAGTGCAGACGTATGTCCCTCACAACCACATGGTCTGAGCTTTGGGAGCCTCTAGGGGTCCATGCTGGGCTCCCTGGTGGTTCAGATGGTAAAGAATCCACCTGCAATGCGGGAGACCTGGGCTCGATCCTTGGGCTGGGAAGATGCCTGGAGGGGATGGCAACCCACTCTAGTATTCTTGCCGGGAGAATCCCCATGGACAGAGGAGCCTGGCAGGCTACAGTCCATGGGGTTGCAGAGAGTCGGACACGACTGAGCAACTAAGCACAAGGGTCCATGCTACATTGTCAATATCCCCATCTTAACTGATAAGAACCTGCAGTAAGGGAACTCTACTCAATACTCTGCAATGGACTATGTAGGAAAAGAATCTAAAAACAATGCATATATGTATATGTATAACTGATACACTTTGCTGTACACCTGAAACTAACGCAACATTGTAAATCAACTGCAAGTAAAAACTCTAATGAAAATTTTCTAAAAACAACAACAACAACAAAATACCCTGGTCTTTTGTCCTGTGGTCCAGCCTCCATTCACATCATCTTGGTAGAAGTTGAAGGAAAATGCCCAAAACAAATGAAACTCTTTTCTTGGTCCCTGTCCATGGATTCCTACAAATCCACCCCATCTCTCTCTGTCAGCTGATGCCTCATCCCCCTGGGAGGAGCCCCCCTGAAACACACAGGAGACTAGACAAGGTGCCACCAAACTTCCCTGCAAACCAGGAACCAGGAAGTTCTTGGTCTTGACTCCACTCTCCCGGATGGGTTTTCTGGTCCTGTTTGGATAAGCTGATGCTGAGCCCTTTCCCGTCATCAGTATTTGGATGATCTAAAGCTCTTATAGAGGCCTGGCCCCCATTCGGTGCCACGTCCAGGATCTAGAGGGCTTTTGTTGTCACTGTAATGTTACTTGACGTGTATTGTTCTCTATCCCCAGACTCCCGCCCCTAGTCACTTATATCCTACATCCTATCCACATTTGCCACTGAGAGAAACCAGAATATATGAACCTCTGACTCATATCCATACTTCTGTATTTGTTATTCCCTCTGCCTAGGGTATGCTTCTGCCTACTTGTATCTTTCAGCAAGTCACTAATTTCTCTCTAGACTAAGCTCCTGTCCCAGTGTCTGCAAACGTTCTGCAAACACACCCACTGGTGCCGGCCCCACCCCTATTCCTGTCATCACATCACTCACAGCATCTCACTGGCCATTTCTCTCCCACACTAGAGAACAGCTATTTAACAGTAGGGTATAGGAATCCACCCGTTACTGTTTCATATTGAGAGCTAGGCACAGAGAAGGTCATCAGCAACTGTTTGTTATGGATTGAAAATGTGCACGCAGGCTCATATAAAAAGAGCTCTGCAAAGATCTCCCTCCTTCCAGGTTCAAGAGTTCCCCTCCCAAGGATCCCCCTTCTGGGCTGGAGTTAGAGCAGGTGAAGGTTCTCTAAACATACCTCTTCCATCCACCAGGCTTCTGAATCTACTGAAGGCGGGACCTTCTGCATCCACAGGACCCTGAGGCTGGGAAGCCTGTTCCATTGCAAATATAGCAGTTGAATTGAAGAGAATAATAGTTTCCCTATGTTTCTTTTCGTGGGGAAGGCAGTTCTTCTTCAGCCTGCAGTTTACACAGCTAAGTTTCTTTGTCAGGACTTTTTTCTTCTTTCCTTCTTTATCATTATTATTAATTCTACACTCCTAAAAATAGAGAGGATCAAAGTGAGCAGTGGGAAGAGTCGAGCCTTGTTAACACTGAAATTCTGGGCCTGTGCTGGGGACACTTGAGCAAAGCAATAGGCTAACCCAGAGGGTAAGTGGCCCCACCTCCAGAGTCTAGGGCAGCACCGCCAAGGATCCAGGGAAGGCCTTGATGCAGGGTTGCCTTGGCAACGGAGCTGTCACAAGCCCAGGGCCTTGCCGGGTAAGCACAAATGGATGGCATGCAGGCTCCCTCTTTTCATTTGAAAATTACCACTAATTTGCAATTAGTTGGAGGAAAATTAGAGATGGAGGAAAGGGAATTGCTCTTTTTAGCAAACAACCACGACCACTGAAAATTGACTTCTCTCCTGAGTCACAGTGGAGAGGAAAGAAAGCCGTCTCTATGAAGAACAAGGGCTTTGCCGCTACATCGAAGGACAACAGCCTGGTTCTCTCATAGCCTGACTGTGTGACTTTGGGAGAGTCTCTCAACCTCTCTCTGGCTTTACTTTCTTCAGTTTTGAAACCTGTACAAACACATCTGCCTGCATGGTTGATGAGACAGTTAAATGAAATACTAGAAGTCAAGTCACAGGCACAGATTAAGAGCCCAGCTAATGGTGAGTTACATCACTACTGGATGTCTTCATTCACAGTGTCCTCTCTCCTTCCCTTGCCATTCCCTTTATCTATCCAATTCATTCATTCCTCCAGTATCTATCAAGCACTTTTCTGTGCAGGGATATTCTAGAAACTCTAGCTCCTCACATCAGAGGCTCATAAGCAGTCATGGGTTAGAATCATGTCCTCCCCGCAGCCTTGTAGGGTAGCCCTCACTCACCACCTTCTCCAAGATGCTGTTCAGGTCTCAGACAGCATCTCCTCTGCATCTCTGCCCACTGGCATCAAGGCTCTTACAGTCCTAAATGCAAAGTCTTCCTCGGTCCTTTTAGGAGAGGGAACCCCACCCCCACACACACACAAGGAGCTGAGGTTCACAGGGCCAACAGCCCAGAGTGACAGCAAAGGCAGGCACAGCAGAGGGAGGAGAGTCAAGTCTTGCTAAGTCCTGCTGTCCCTGGGCTCTGAGATACTCCTGAACGAGGGCTAGGCTCTCTTTACCTCCGAGGTCCTACCCACAGGACACCATACAACAGACCATCCACTGTCTGAAGGAAGCATGGGAGGACCGCCTTCCCGTGGGCTGTCCCCTCTGCCAGGAGGGCTTGTCTCCTCCCAACCCTGGAAAATACCCACACTGCAGCCTTTAAGTCTGAGCCCTCAGAATAGACAGGGGCCTCTCTTTCTGTGCACACAACCCCACTCCAAACCAAGAGAAGTGGAGAGCTGGTCAGGAAGAAAGAGTTGCTGGAGGTTTGTCCACCAAGCCCCCATTACCCTTCAGCCCCAAAGTCGGGAGCATCGTGGTTCAGGGCGTGGGCTGCCCCCCTGTACTGCCTTGTACCCATGCACATGACCTCGCACAAGTTCCTTCCTGAAGCTGCAGCTCAACCACATTTGCAAAAATGAGTAATGATGACATGTCCAGGGGACATCCCTGCTATCTAAGCTTGAGCTGAAGGACCAGGAATAAAAGTGTTTTCTTTCAAAAATCATGACTCAAACCAGTGAGTGAAGTAGGAGCTTCACAATGATGAGAGCAGAGAACCCAAGCCCTCGGCCTGCATGAGCAAGACAGGAAACCCAAAGGAAACCAAGACTGCCAGGCCACACATGGAGAGGCTGGCATCCAGAGCAGTGCTGGCCAGTAGCATTTCTAGCTCACCTTCTTCCCATTAGAATGGATGACATGGACTAATGAAGACTTATCCACCCATGATATAAGTCACAAGCCGTTATGAATCCCATTACCCAGCCACTTGGCCAAGATGCCTTCTGGCTCAACCTCAGGCATGAGAAGTCCCACCCAGCAAGTAGAGGCCCCTGGGAATGAAACAAGCTCATGGGAATGGATAGCTGGCTGATCAAGCCCTTCAGCAGCAGCAGGCTGTGATCTTACCATGATGCCTCCCACTGTCTTTGGTATGAATGTGGCACTGCAGGAAGAGGGCAGAAAGGGTCAGAATAACTCTTTAATAGTAATAGTCTTATTATTATTTTATAGTCTTATTGTTATTATTAATAGTCTTATTATTATTTTCTTAGTCTTGGAAATGGCAACCCACTCCAGTACTCTTGCCTGGAGAATCCCATGGAGGGAGGAGCCTGGTGGGCTGCAGTCCATGGGGTCGCAAAGAGTCGGACACGACTTAGCGACTTACTTTCACTTTTCACTTTATTATTAATAACCCTCTAATAATAATAGTCCCTGAAGGACTATTCCACTGTGGGAGCCCCCATAGGTGATCTAATCTCTGTGGGCTCCATTTGCCTCCCTTATCCAATGAGGATAATACTCCTGGAAGGGAATAAAAATGTGGAAACAACCAGAGCAGCCCTCTGCATCTGTGATCATGGACGCTGGCCAGCATCAGTGACAGTGACCTGAATAAGGCTGTATCATCATGCTCATGGCCACAGCAGACATTTTTCAAACACGGGATCTACCAAGTTTGGGGACTCACCGTGCATGATCTCATTTAATCATCAGAATAACTGACAAAGATATTCTCATTACGTCTCACCTGCCAGGGTGACCAAAGCTCAGAATTAACAACTTGCCTGTAGTCACGCATCTTGTCAAATGCTCAAAACAAAATTTGGATCTGGTCCTTCTGACTCCACAGCCTGTGTTCCTAACCCCCATCCCATTCCCCTCCATTAATCTGGATCACTTGCTGAATTGAGGTACCTTGAAGGGCTTTGGATCTGCATTTCACAGCAGCAGCTTCAGAGCATCACAGATGGTAGATACTACAAGTGCTACTTCAGATTGTGTTTTCTCTTAATGAGGAATCCAGGGTCCAGGGCAAGGGAAAGGATTATTTTGTACGTGTCACATCAAGGTGTGACCAATCTCCAATTCATGCTGGGTGTTTGGCTAAGGAAGATTCCATAATAATTAAGCTGCCACGAGAACACATTCATCAATACCTCTCACTACTGAACAATACAGCTATTCACAGAATTTCCTTATACTTTATTTTTCTATTTCTATAAGGTCCTTTAATTTGTCTTTTATTCTTGTATTTTGAATCTTCCCTATTTTTTTCTTAGTTAGCCTAAATAAAGGTTTGTCAATTTTGTTGGTCTTTTTGAAAAAACAACATTTGGTTTCATTGATTTCTCTCTGCTGCTTTTCTATTCTCTATCGAATTAATTTACACTCTGATCTTTATAATTTTCTCCCTTCTGCTTGTTTGGGTTTGTTCTTCTATTTTAGTGCCTTGAGGAAGAAGGTTAGGTTGTTGAGATCTTTATTTAAAAAAATATAGTCACTTACATTATAAATTTCCCTCTAAGCACTGATTTACCAGCATCACATAAGTCTTGGTATGTTTCTAATCATTTTCATTCATTTCAAAGTACTTTCTAATTTTTCTTGTAATTTCTTCTGTGACCTACTGGTTATTTAGTAGCATGTTGTTTAATTCCTACATATTTGTGTATTTCCCAAATTTCTTTGTATTATTAACTTCTAATTTCATTACATTGTAACTGAAGAACATATTTGATACAATTTCAATCTTTTTCACATTTATTAAAGCTTGTTTATGGCTTAGAATATGGTATAAAAATATATTCTGTTGGTTGGGTAGAATGTTCTATAAATATATGTTAGATTTAATTTGTATATAGTGTTGTTTAAATATTCCATTTTCTGGTTTGTTGATATATAGGTTTTCATAGTATTCCCTTAAACTTGATTTTAAAAAATCTTTCTGTAAAGTCAATAGTAATACCCCCTCTTTCATTTCTGATCTTAGTGATTAAGTCTTCCTTCTTTTCTTCTTACTTGGGTAGCAGCATCGCTAACTTTGACCTTGGGCTTTTCTATTTCTCCCCTCAGTTCTATCAGCCTTTGCTCCATGCATCTGGGAGCACTGCTATTGGGGGCATACACATTTATCCTGGTCGTGACTTTCTGATGGACTGATCTTTTCACATCACTATAAAATGATACACTTTAACTCCAGTAACTGTTTTGTGTTAAAGCCTACTTTGTCTGATATTAGTATAGCCATTCCAGTCACGGCATTTTTATAAAGGGTTAACTGAGTTAATCCATATCATCATACCGAAAAATGTGTCTCAGGGCAAGTGTCTCTAAGTATTAACTAATAGTGTTCTCTATGGGACATTTGTAAGTAGCTTCACGGACTGTAGCCTGCCAGGCTCCTGTGTCCATGGGATTTTCCAGGCAAGAATACTGGAGTAGTCTGCACTTGAGCGCAGGCGGCGGAGGCGGCCGCCGCACTTGAGCGTGGCCAAGAGCTACCCCACGTCTGAGGTCAGCGGCAGCAGCCTAGAGTGCCAGGTTCCGACAGCGCAGGAACGGCCGAGAGGAGCTACCCCGCGTCTGAGTCAGGGGCGGCAGCCGGGAGGAGACCCCCCGCATCCGAGGTCAGGGCGGCGGCCGGGAGGAGCTACCCCTTGTGCCAAAAATGAGGCGATGTTATCACCATGATTATGTTACATTAAACTGTTGTAGCAGACTAGAGAAAGGGACTCTCTCACTAGGTTTTTTGTGTGTGGTTTCCTCATTTTCTTTTTTTCTAAAATAATTTTTATTGGAGTATAGTTGATTCAATTCTCTTCCATTTGATTTATCACAGGACATTGAATATAGTTCCCTGTGCTATAGAGTAGGGCCTTGTTATTTATCCATTATGTGTAATAGTTGCATCTAACAGTAATCCCGGACTCCCAATTCATCCCTACCCACCACCCTTCCCCTTGGAAACCAATCTGCTCTCTGTCTGTGAGTCTGTTTCTGTTTTGAACGTAAGTTCAGTTGTGCCATATTTTAGATTCCACACATAAGTGATATCCTATGACATTTGTCTTTCTCTTTCTGACCTACTTCACTTAGTGTGATAATCTCCAGGTCCGTCCATGGTGCTGCAGATGGCATGATTCCATTCTTTTTATGGCTGAGTGATATTCCATTGTATATATGTATCACATCTTCTTTATCCATTTATCAGTCAGTGAACATTTAGATTGTTTCCATGTCTTGGCTATTGTGGATAACGCTGCTCTAAACACAAGGGTGCATATATCTTTTTGAATTATAGTTTGTCTGGATTTATGCCCAGAAGTGGGATTGCTAGATCATATGGCAACTCTTTTAGTTTTTAAAGGAACCTTCATACTTTTTTCCACAGTGGTTGCATCAACTTCTATTTCCTACCAACAGCGTAGGAGGGTTCACTTTGTCCCAGCATTTGCTATAGTCATGAAGTACTACATTTAAAGTGTAGCTTTTAAATACAAATGTAAAACATGTTTGTGGTGTGATAAGATCTGTTTCTTGGGAAGGTGAAGGCAATTTTTTTTTTCATATTTCTGAAGTGCCCGTCCATATGGAGATGGCTTTCCTTGTATGATGTTCCTGATTCTCTCTGTCCTTTTTTTTTTTTTTTTGGCATTTCCCCAGAAAAGAAGAGGTGACTTAATAGATTAGCAGAGTTGGAAGTGTAAACTAGCCATGTTCAGCTCAGTAACACTGTCTTCCTCTTGGAAGCAAGCTACCCAGCAGAATCATAAATTCTCCCCTTTCACATTCCAGGTGTTTACTGGGAAGGGAGGAAGGAGGTGGTGAGGGGCACTCGAGTATTCCCGTTCCATATGGAGATGGCTTTCCTTGTATGATGTTCCTGATTCTCTCTGTCCTTTTTTTTTTTTTTTTGGCATTTCCCCAGAAAAGAAGAGGTGACTTAATAGATTAGCAGAGTTGGAAGTGTAAACTAGCCATGTTCAGCTCAGTAACACTGTCTTCCTCTTGGAAGCAAGCTACCCAGCAGAATCATAAATTCTCCCCTTTCACATTCCAGGTGTTTACTGGGAAGGGAGGAAGGAGGTGGTGAGGGGCACTCGAGTATTCCCGTATTTCTTCAGTTCTGTATTTGGAATTCTATGTCCTTGCAGATATAAGCCATTTTTCAAATTAGCTTTATCACTAATAAAAGTGGTATTATAGTTCTCCATCTGAGATATCCTTTTGTCTTACTCCTCAATTATTCAGAACATGACTATGGAAAACAAGAATGTCTTTAATTGGACCTTCTCAATGCCAACGTTGAGTTTATCTCTTTTTAAGTCTCACAATCATTGTGTGAGTGATAGAGATGCATTTAATGCCCAATTTACAGATGAAGAAACTGAGACCCAAAGATGTAAAGCCTGTGGTCTAGTGAAATACTTTTCCCCTTAGAACCAGTGGAAGCAGGCAGTCAGGGAGGCAAGTATAGGCCTAAATAGTGAAAGGTTGTTGTTGAATCACGACGCCAGGATTCTTGGCCTCCAGAGGAGAAGAATTCATTCTGGGGCCAGAGACGAGGCTTGATTACTCAGAGCTTTTGTGTAATAAGGTTTTATTAAAGTATAAAGGAGATAGAGAAAGCTTCTGACATAGGCATCAGAAGGGGGTAGAAAGAGTACCCACTTGTTAGTGTTAGCAATGAAGTTATATACTCTCCAATAAATCCAAAGTATGTCTGGAGGTTGTAAAGTCCTCACCAGACCTACNCAGAGGCAGACAAGTACTTAAATGGCGGGGCATGGGAAACATGCTGGAATCCCCTGTCAGCCCAGCTCAGGCCTCCTTTGAGAGTGTCATCCTAAACTCAAGGTGCCATAAAAGTCTATGTATCTCAGTAAAGGAAGAACAGATGGCCCAAGGTACAACTGGAAGGAGCTCTTTCACAAAGCAAGAATCTTTAAGCACCCCCATTCCACCCCACCACTGTTCTCACCTATCCTGTTTGCCTTCATCTCTGATGAGTTTACTCAGAGCCCATCTGCCTGGTGCTAAAAGCTCAGCAGGGTGCAGAGGGAAGGTTTGGGAAAGTAAGATCTTGCAGAACTGAAAGCTCTCCTCGGTTCTCTGCTCAGGCCGTGAACACAGACTTCCTCGGTGCAGGGTCGCTGTGGCATCCCTGAATCTGGACTGGTGACAAATGAGTGAGTAGTAATCTAGCTGAGCTCCAGTAGAAGGGGCAGCAGAAGGTGCCAGGCCTTCAGCATCACCCTGAGAGTGGTTGACTATGGGTATTGGTCCTCCAACCCCACCTTATCAGGTCTGCCACTATGATCACTCTCACAGAGCACCCTGACCTCCTAGTTGGAGAAAATAAGGGATGCCAGTGTGGGGGGAGATCATCAGGAAGGGGGCATTGGCAGGCAATGCCACTTTTTGAGAAAGTCACAGTCACCAGCCCCCCTTGAACTTTGTGCTCAACAGTTTCACAGCCAGGATTCTATTTCCTCCTCCTGGGAGTTCACCTGTTAGTTGTTATTTTTAAGGGGTTCTTAAAAGCCCTTCTGCCTCAGGCTTCCCTGGTAGCTCAGAGGTTAAAGTGTCTGCCTGGAATGCGGGAGACCTGGGTTCGATCCCTGGGTTGGGAAGATCCCCTGGAGAGGGAAATGGCAACCCATTCCAGTACTCCTGCCTGGAGAATCCCATGGAGGGAGGATTGTAGGCTACAGTCCACGGGGTCGCAAAGAGTCAGACACGACTGAGCGACTTCACTTCACTTGAAAAGCCCTTGGACAGCAAAGAGATCACACCAGTCAGTCCTAAAGGAAATCAACCCTGAATATTCATTGGAAGGACTGATGCTGAAGCTGAAGCTCCAATACTTTGGCCACTTGATGCCAAGAGTTAACTCACTGGAAAAGACTCTGATGCTGGCAAAGATTGAAGGCAGGAAGATAACAGGGTGACAGAGGATGAGATGGTTGGATGGCATCATTGACTCAATGGACATGAGTTTGAGCAAGCTCTGGGAGATGGTGAAGGACAGGGAAGCCTGGTGTGCAGTAGTCCATGGGGTCACAAAGAGCTGGACATGACTGAGCGAGTGAAGAACAATAGGATTTTTATAATCCAAATGAGTTTCAAAGAGGCAGACCCACTTGCCTAAGGTCACAAGGTCATAGGGAAACATAACCCCACCACTGTGGGACACCAGGCAGCTCAGGGTGACTCCTGGAACACACCAGGTATGGCAAAGCTGAATCTCAGGAGCCAGGTATTATATGCTGGGGTCAGAGCACAGACCATTTCAGGGCAATAATGGAAGTAAACAGAAGGGGCAGGGACATGAAGGGAGAGCAGGGAGCAGGTAGGGAGTCTCCCCAACAGCCTCCAGTGAGCTGGGCTAGAAGGCAAAGCCGTTTCAATGCCAGGTCAGAATGTGGAAGGGACCTTGTCTCTAATCCCACCAAAGAGCAGAGCCCAGCCACCAGGAATCTAGCCCCCCGGAGTCAGAGGGGAAACTTGACAGTGGGCTTCAGTCTCCACTCCATGACCAGAGGGACTGGCCAAACCTAGCGCGTAAGATTAACACCAATGTAGTACCTACTATTTATCAGAACTCTCATACCTTTCATTTCCTTATAGTCCCTCCTGTGGCCCAATAAGGGGTAATCTGTCCCCTAGTTTTGTAGATGAGGATGCTGGAGTCATGAAAAGCTAGCTGCTCACAATCCTATTCCCCCTTCTTCTGTGGCACACACTGCTGGATAACAGTTCCCAGCACCTGACGTTCAGGTGGGGTGATGAAACTGGACAAAAGGTATATAGGTCTCAGGGACTTCCCTGGTGGTCCAGTGGCTAAGACTCTGTGCTCCAAGTGCAAGCAGGGGGCCTCACTTCAATCCATGGTCAGGGAACTAGATCCCACATGCTCCAACTAAAGATCCCACATGCTACAATGAAGATCAAAGATCCTGCATGCTGCAAAGACCCCACATGGCCAAATAAAGAAACTCTGTGTGTGTGTGTGTGTGTGTGCATGTGCATGCATGCTGTGCTTAGTTGCTCAGTCGTGTCCAACTCTTGGTGACCCCATGGACTGTAGCCTGCCAGGTTCCTCTGTCCATAGGGATTCTCCAGGCAAGAATACTGGGGTGGGTTGCCATGCCCTCCTCCAGGAGATCTTCCCAGCCCAGGGTTCAAACCCAGGTCTCCCCCCATTGCAGGCGTATTTTTTATCATCTGAGCCACCAGGGAAGTGTATATATATACAAAGTAAAGGTGTATAGGTCTTAGGTCTCAAAAGGAGTCCATGATCCTCACATTTGCCCATGAGATCCTCCATCCCTATCTCCCTCTTCACTGGTCTGCTGGCTGGACACAGATGATAAAATATAGCATTCAGAAGCCCCTGTGATTGGCAGAGCCTGCAGACAGAAGGACCTGGGTCCCTGAATGACAGCATGGAGCAAGAAGAGACAGACAGAACCCTGGGCAGAAGCCCAGATAACCTGCTGTGAGCCCTATCCCTCCATCATTCCCCAGTGTAGCCTTGGTTTCCCCTTCAACATAAGAGAAGAGTGGAACCAGAGGAAAGCCAGTGCTCCTCCAAACAAGGCCGCCTTTCAGGGATGTGTGCTCTCCTTTAAGCAGAGAAGTTAAAGAAAGGCCCTGAAAGACTCCTCCTCCTTCCCATGGGCTCCACCACCTTGCCCTGGGGCTGTCAGCCGGGCCTGACACCTCTGGGCCTGGTGCAGCACCTCCATCAGGATCTTCAGCCATATGCAGGCCCAATGCTGGTACCCTTTACAGACCTCCCAGCATCATCCCTGACAAACTGGTTCATGTCATGTCCAACAGGTGTGGCCCACGGACCTCCACTAGCCAGGGAGGTGTCCCCACAATGACGTCAAGTCCCTCCACAGCTTCTCCTGCCTCCTGTGGGCCTAAAGGTCCAGCACCCCCGACAGGGATCCTCGTCTTCCTTCCTTTTTCCCTGGACACTCACTACAGGACAGTACTGTTTCATTTTCCAGGGCTCCCAGCCAGTTCCACTAAACTCTGGTCCCTGGAGACCCACAGACATGGTAAAAAACCACCAACTGCCTGATGGGGGCCATGGAGGCCACCTCTGTCGCCCAGAGTCCTACAAGGGACATGCCTGGCCCTAACCTTCCCTCCACTATTTGTTGGTGGTGTTATTTCTCTCCCCCTCCCGCTTCTCCGTCTCCCTCCTGTGAATATCTGTCTTTAACACTCACTCCCCGGAGGCATTTGTCTACTGGGAAAATAGCAGCTGACAGCAAAGGTCACCGTGACCAGTTCTGACTCGCCGCATACAAATGTGCCTTTTAGCCGTGGGCCCTGCAAAGAAGGACCAGGTCCTATTATTGATAAATCCTTGAAAAGACTCTAATGTATCTTCATTTCGGGGAAAACAACTGCCTTCAAGGTTGCACCAAGAAATAAAGCAGGCGGCCTGGTGACGGATTCGAGAAGTTGGCATTTTCCCGAAGATTAAAAGATAATAACACTTCTATTAGGATCACTCCGCCACGCTGTATTGATCTCATCAGGGGAGCCACTGCAGGTCTAATATGAACAGAGCGCGTTCTGAAATTAATCACGGGGGGTTTTATTACGGTTCATAGGGCGTTTCGTTCAAGCTGCATCGTTTGCAATATTTATGGCCCCACTCCCTGGCCGTTATTAAGTGCAAGTGGGCCGCGTGGAGCTGGGCCTGCTGGGTTAGAACACGGAGTCATTCTTCAAAAGTAAATCTTATCTAAACTGTGCACACAAAGCCAATTACATTTTGATTTACATGTTAATTCTGCTGCTGCAGAGGCCCCATGCTGGAGCAGGCGGGGCCAGAGGGACCATGTCCCACAGGAGATGCCACCTTGGACATGCTCCTTGCATTGGCACTGCCTCAGCTTCCAGATCTGTAGAATGGGGCTGAGAGAACCTACCTCCTAGCATGGGATTAAGAGAGACAGCCTGCAGAGCATGCGACACAACCCCTGACGAGGGAGGAGCAGGCAGAACTCAGCTTGCCTCTTCTTTCTGACAGAAAACATTATTCCTTCTTTCTGGAGACCTTATCTGACTTGAATTCTAGAGAGAGACCAACCTGAGCAAAAATTCCAGTGAAAAGAGGCTGACCTTCTTTTTAATCTCACACTTACTAAAAACACATGAATATGTGTTAGGACCCATGGAAACTAGCTCCTGGTTCACCAAATTCCACTTCCTGTCCTCTTCCTGTGGATCAAGGATCCCTATGTTTACACCCACAATGTGGGGCAAACCATCAGCTTTAGGGTAAAGACTGTATATCTGAAATCTCACTGAGTCGTTTTAAACATTGAATAAAATAGATCTGAAAGAGCTTAGTCTAGGATCTTACAGAGTCGTGCTCAACAACTCAAGACTCTGTCATGAGAGGGAGGGGAAAACAGCAGTCATAATCAGTAATCATGGTGAGTGTGTGTGTTCTCAGTCGTGTCCAGCTCTTTGCGACCCCGTGGACTGTAGCTCACCAGGCTCCTCTGTCCATGGGATTCTCCAGGCAACAATATTAGACCAGGTTGTCATTTCCTTCTTCAGGGGAACTTCTTGATCCAGGGAGGGAGCCCACATTTTCTGCATTCAGGCAGATTCCTTAGCACTGCCCCACCTGGGGTAGTGAGAAGTAATCATGGTGGTGGCAATAGAAGCCAGTAGTTCTACTAGTTGTAATGGTAGTACTGGTAGTACTAGCACTGGTGGTGACAATGAGGCTAAGAATGGTGATGGTGGTAAAGAAGTAACCAAGCCTTGGTTCTGATTACCTTTGAAATGTAAACCATTTACCTTAACTTCTCTGAGCCGCACAGCTCCTCATTCGTACAATGGTAGTGAAATCATCTGACTTGTATGGATCTTGCTTGTATCAAATCTTACATGTAGATAAGGCTCTGTCTGACCCACAGCAGACTCTGAAAGTATCCCTTTCCCTCCTATTATCCTCTACTGATTTCTAATCTCTTGCTTACTCTCTGCCCTGAGCTTATGAGTCTCTTTGTGACTGCATGTCTGGAACTTGTCTTTCTGAATTGCTACTATGGGAACAGCAATAGATCAGCAGGCTGGTGAGTGGGGTGTGATGCGGGACCAAAGCTCTAACACTAGTATCTTCATCCCAGGGTTGATGGAAGACCAACTGAGAAGATGCAAGTAAGCGCTTCCCAGGGACCTGGCCACCACAGGCACTCAACACAGGATGCTTCTAGAAAAATGCCCCAGCACTGTCCTGACCTCAGTTTCCCCATGTACACCGTGGGAGTCATGGAGACCTTTTCTATTTAAAGGGAGCATCAAATTAAGGAACCTGCCAGAGCACTTCTTAGGACACAGAGCTTCCATGATCTCTCCATTCACAGAGCCTGACAGAGGCCCGCGCACACAACAGGCAACCAGTTAACAATTCTTCCTTCAGGCTTCGTAAGAATTCCCTGTCACAGCACACAATTAAGAGGCCACATGGCGTCTTCCATGTGAATATCTCCTCCACCATCAAGAAGTGCATCACCCTGGGACTCAGCTCACATCTGTGTTAAACTGGAGTTTCCGGATGGGGAGTCGGAATCTACATCTCTATAGCCGCTTCCCTTCAATCCCAGGTCAGGGGTTGGGAATCCCATAAAACACTCTCCTGTGACAGTGCTCCAAGCTGTCCCACTGGATTCACTTAGCCTCCCCTTCTTACTGGCTAGAAAACCCAGTCCTTCAACCGCCATATTCATAACATGGGTCATTTCCTTCCCAAGCCAGGGGCACTGATGAGGCATGCAGCAGGCCAGGACTTGGGAGAAGGCAGTGGCCCCCCACTCCAGTACTCCTGCCTGGAAAATCCCATGGGCGGAGGAGCCTGGTGGGCTGCAGTCCATGGAGTCGCTAAGAGTCGGGCACGACGGAGCGACTTCCCTTTCACTTTTCACTTTCATGCATTGGAGAAGGCAATGGCAACCCACTCCAGTGTTCTTGCCTGGAGAATCCCAGGGACAGAGGAGCCTAGTGTGCTGCCATCTATGGGGTCGCACAGTCGGACACGACTGAAGTGACTTAGCAGCAGCAGCAGGCCAGGACTTGAACACAGGAACCAGAAATGACAGGTCTCCATGCAGAGTGAAGGACTCTGCTCATAAGTGTCTGCAATGGCTTGGTCACCTTCTTAGCTGCTCTACCCTGGATTCTCCTCCACAGGTGCAGGCCCTGGAGCTGAGCCCCAACTCCAGGCAACCTGACCAGTTCAGAGAGACACTGACCTCCAGATCAGCCCCAGTACAGAGTAAATATCCAGGAAGGTTATGTTGAATGAGCATTTCGTACCTGGATATCACCTTCCTCCTTCTAAAGGCACATGGTCACTAATGTTCTTATCTTACAGGAAAGGCCAAGCCAGCAACCCACCTGGAATGGGTCCCACAGGACAGAAGCCAAGACTTCAAGCATCTCTGACCTGGATCAGTGAATAAGCTGAACCTAGAGTGTGCAAAGCCAGGACATGAGACTGCAGGAGTCCACTAGCCAGACAGGAAACCAACAGGGGCCTGGGCCCTGAAGGACAGCATGAGATAGAAGTGGCTGGCAGGAAGGCTGATGACAGCACCCTAGAGTGGAGTTGGGGGCATGGTCAGTGAGCAAGGACAGAGAGAGAGAGATGTGGGAAAGTCAGGTGAGTGAGCTGGGGCAAAGGCTAAGTCAGTGGCCAGGACAATGACAGGACCGCTGACAGACACGTGTGTCCCCAGGGCCCACTGTGGGTTTGAAGGCCAGAGGTGCAGAAGCCTAAGCTGTGACGTCACCAGCTGGGCTTCCTGCAGCAAACAGAGACCACAAAGTAGAACAAGTGAGGGAAGGAGGGGGGGAGAGATAGAAAGAGAGAGACAACAGTGAGGGAAGGGGAGAAGAGAGCAGCAGCTGGGGGGGCGAGACCAGTGAGATCGATGGCTGTGCGAACGTCAAACACCAACCCTGTGAGCACTTTAATAAGCTTCGCTTATTGGATAAGTCATCTTTACCGTAAAATAGATTCGCGTTTCCCTCCACCCCCAGTCTCCTGGCTCTGGGGCCTGATAAACACTGTGTTTATAGCCTGTCCCTCGTAAATCCGGGGGTTCCACCGGCTTTGAACCAAGCCCAGATTGCACTTCTGGGGGGCCCTGGGGCTGGCAGCCCTGCTGCCTCCTGGGGCCCCTACTTTGCCCAGAACACACCCCACCTCCCCACACAGACGGCAGAAATAGGTATAGCTTCCACAGAAGAAAAGAGCTGCTGGCCACGTGTTCATATTTTTAGCTGGGGAAACCCACCTCTGCAGCACGCAGCATGAATAGAGCATAATGGATTTGGAAGAAACACCTGAGCACATCACTTAGACACCGGTCACTTAAACACTCCTGCCCTCTTATCTGTCACGGGAAGTGGCTAGTCAAGGGCATGGAAACCAGAGGGGCATTCCAACATATAATTAGAAGCACATAAGGGCTACCGTTAAAGACTAGCATATTTCTATCATATTGAATCCCGAGACTAATTCTAGGGGATTTGTAGAGCAACTGTAAAAATGTGTTTTGATTCATGGGCTTTCATATGGGTTCAACTTGAGAAAACTCTTCACTGAAATCATAGCTTCTAATCTTTCCCATTCAAGCCTGATACTTGAATATAGAAACATACTGAATATATATACATATATGTAATGTGTATATATGTGTACATATACACATATAAGAATACATGTCTGAATGAAGTAATAGTAGATATTCCATTTCCATACTGCTCTTGAGCCTCAAATCCAGACTGACGTCTATACGTGGTGAACATGAAGTGAATGGCATGTAGTTGCTCTGCAGCACAAATATACTAATATTGGTCTGACTGTTGGCTGCTTTGATTTATGAATTCATCAAGGGAAGAACCCAAAACATTAATTCACAGAGATTAAAGATAAGTCCCAAAAGAAGAAATGCAAATGACCAATCAACACATGAAAAATTGCTCAGTCTTTCGGTTAATTAAAGAAATAAAACTTAACCAGTAATAGTTGTTTTTTTTTTTAATTTGGCAAAGACTAATAAAATAAAATAATACTCAAAGCTGGCAAGGCTGTGGCAAGACAGTTCCTCTCACTCATTGATGAGGCAAATGGAAATGCACATGGGTACCCCCTGCAGTCTGGGGTGTCTACTAATAAGCTTGAAATGGTTTAGGGGACCTCAGTTAAGTTCAGTCATTCAGTCATGTCCGACTCTTTGCGACGCCATGAATCGCAGCACGCCAGGCCTCCCTATCCATCACCAACTCCTGGAGTTCACTCAGACTCACGTCCATTGAGTCCGTGTTGCCATCCAGCCAGCTCATCCTCAGTCGTCCCCTTCTCCTCCTGCCCCCAATCCTTCCCAGCATCAGGGTCCTTTCCAATGAGTCAACTCTTTGCATGAGATGGCCAAAGTACTGGAGCTTCAGCTTCAACATCATTCCTTCCAAAGAAATCCCAGGGTTGATCTCCTTCAGAATGGACTGGTTGGATCTCCTTGCAGTCCAAGGCACTCTCAAGAGTCTTCTCCAACACCACAGTTCAAAAGCATCAATTCTTCTGCACTCAGCCTTCTTCACAGTCCAACTCTCAGATCCATACATGACCACAGGAAAAACCATAGCCTTGACTAGACACACCTTAGTCGGCAAAGTAATGTCTCTGCTTTTGCATATACTATCTAGGTTGGTCATACCTTTTCTTCCAGGGAGTAAGCGTCTTTTAATTTCATGGCTGCAGTCACCATCTGCAGTGATTTTGGAGCCCCAAAAAATAAAGTCTGACACTGTTTCTACTTTTTCCCCATCTATTTCCCATGAAGTGATGGGGCCAGATGCCATGATCTTCATTTTCTGAATGTTGAGCTTTAAGCCAACTTTTTCACTCTCCTCTTTCACTTTCATCAAGAGGCTTTTTAGCTCCTCTTCACTTTCTGCCATAAGGGTGGTGTCATCTGCATATCTGAGGTTATTGATATTTCTCCCAGCAATCTTGATTCCAGCTTGTGTTTCTTCCAGTCCAGCGTTTCTCATGATGTGCTCTGCATAGAAGTTAAATAAGCAGGGTGACAATATACAGCCTTGACGTACTCCTTTTCCTATTTGGAACCAGTCTGTTGTTCCATGTCCAGTTCTAACTGTTGCTTCCTGACCTGCATACAGATTTCTCAACAGGCAGGTTAGGTGGTCTGGTATTCCCATCTCTTTCAGAATTTTCCACAGTTTACTGTGATCCACACAGTCAAAGGCTTTGGCATAGTTAATAAAGCAGAAATAGATGTTTTTCTGGAACTCTCTTGCTTTTTCCATGATCCAGCAGATGTCAGCAATTTGATCTCTGGTTCCTCTGCCTTTTCTAAAACCAGCTTGAACATCAGGGAGTTCACGGTTCACGTATTGCTGAAGTCTGGCTTGGAGAATCTTGAGCATTACTTTACTAGCATGTGAGATGAGTGCAATTGTGCGGGAGTTTGAGCATTCTTTGGCATTGCCTTTCTTTGGGATTGGAATGAAAACTGACCTTTTCCAGTCCTGTGGCCACTGCTGAGTTTTCCAAATTTGTTACTGTCAATAAAGAAAAAACTTTGTTTTCTTGTATAATTGATTACCCAAGACAAGAAAGTGAAGCTCCAACATAGGGAAATGAGAAGAGGCTAAAATAGTGAAGAAGGGGACCCATCTAGTCCCAAAAAGAAACATTTTCCAGAACCACCATGCCTCACAGGTGTAGAATTGCCCCCATGAAGATCAGAACTCTTCTACAGGTCATCTATCATTGTGGGCTGAGAGTGATACCCTCAGAAACCCCAACCAAGAACATGTCTTAGTGGGGATTCAGGCAGCCTTAGCCAGTCCCTGTGTTGTCAGAAAGCAAAGGAAAATCTTTAGGAAATTATTTATAGAGCACCAAACCACGTCTCGCCCCTGGAGAGTCTGGGAGAACACAACCACACTCCCAGAGAGCTGGGCTTCTTAGGTGGCGCTAGTGGTAAAGATCATGCCTGCCAATGCAGGAGATGCAAGAGACAGGAGTTCCATCCCTGGGTCAGGAGACACCCTGGGGGAGGGCCTGGCAACCCGCTGCCTGGAGAATCCCATAGTTCATAGGGTCGCACAGGGTTGGACAGGACGGAAGCAACTTAGCATCATGTACCCAGAAAGCTCCCTGAGAACCCCAAACCCAAGAGGGCCTGCTGCCGTGTGGGATGGCGCGTCATCATGCACGGACCTCTGGAAAGTCCAGCTAAAGCCCTTCTAGCTGTCAGCCTGTTATCTCAGCAGTGTCCCCGCCACCAGCGGTAGGCAAGGTCTAGTATCTCAAGAGTCCCTGGACTTCTACTTCTTCCATAAAAAAAGACCTTCTCCAATACAGATGCAAATGCAGTTTTGACAGGTAAAGACTAACGGGAGCAATTTCAAGGTGCCAGACAGTTCACAGTATCTGTTCAAGTCCCTGGTCCTGTTGCTGTATCAGTTGTAAGCTTTGCTCACTTTCTCTTTTTTATTTTTTCTAAAGTTTTACTGGAGTAAAGTTACTTTACAATGTTGTATGGCAAAGTGAATCAGCTATCCGCACACATATACTCCCCACCACATTTTTCCTTCTCTTTCAGGTCACTACTCACCATCTCTTGATACTAAAAAAAAGAAAAAAGGAAGAGAAAGAGCGAGCTCAGGTTTTGATTATGGTTGTATAGTGTTCACACTTGATATGTATGCATATTTTGAGGGTTTTCCAATATTATTTGGCCAGAGACTATTCAGAAACTCCCTCACTGAAAAAGCCATGAGCCTCCCTTTGGTTCCTGGCACAGACCTCAGGGACGTTCTCGCATGACAAGCCTGAAATAGAAAACCTCAACTAGACAAAATGAACCACCCAAGAACCTCAAGTCGCTGGAATTTATTTTTATTTCTATATTAGAATCTGCTGAGAATGTACTTAAATAGTTCAATATACTCCTAAACAAATGTTTCCCGAGGTACCACCAAGCCCTGTCCTGGATGCTGGCGATCAAGCATGTAGCAAAGGAAACACTGATGCCTCCAGAGACTCGGCATCCTAGTGAGAAACAGAAGTGACACAGCAGAAGGCGGAAGTCAAGATCCAGGGCCTCTTTGTTTTCCCGTTTCTCTCTCTTTGCCCCATGGTGAGAGACATAAGAATATCACTTGATGCTTGAGCTCTGTTCAAGGTCCTGGGAGTCCCCATGGGCTCGATTAAACTCAGATAAAGCATTATTCCTGCACCCAGAGGCGCTTGTGTCCAGGCAGCCTGACTTCTGCCTTGTTCTGACATGGTAGGGCCTTGTAGCAGGGCTCTGGCTTGGAAAAGGAAGCTGGTAGTAAAATGAGACACGTGCCATGGCCTGGGCCTCCTCAAACCAGGCCAGCAGGTCCTCATAAAAGCAGTCATATGAGAAAGCAAAGAGCTTGAATTCAGGTACAGTATTTGAGGTACAACAAGACATGTGGATTGAGGTATTCAGTGGACTTTGACACCACCCCCCAGAGTTCTAAAGGTAAGGACTGGTATGGAGATGGGGGAACCTCACAGGGAGGTCTTTCCTGAAACCCAGAGATGAGATCAACAAAGGAAATACTAGAGAGAAAGAGAAGAAAACCCCAGATGTTCAGAGTAAACTGGCTTTTAGGTGAGTGAAGGAGGGAAAGAGAGCTTAGGCATAGGGCAGAGCCCAGAGATTCATGAATGCCCCAGAAGAAAGGCTCCAGGGAAGACAGAGAAGGTGAAGACACCAGAGCAGGGGGCTGGGATGCAGCTATCGGGTCTGGCAACTCAGGCCTTTCTAAAGCCTTTCAGGAGAAGTTTCAAAAAGAGGTGACAGGTGGTCATCTAACAAAGAGAAGAGGGAGGAAAGTATTAGAGAGCCAAGGATGCAACTGTGCAACTCAACCTACTAAGTTTTGGGTAAAAATGTGGGTGGTGGCTCAGGAGGAGGAGTGATGAAAAAGAGTTTAGGCGAGCTTTCAGGCTGAGACCCTGAACATGCAAAAGAGGAAAGATGTGCTGAGACAGAAAGCCCACAAAAGGCAGGAGCTGTCTGAAGCAAGAGTGCAGGTGCTTTCAGCTGTGACAATGAAATGTCCCACAAAGGTGGCTTCAACAATAGAGCCTTATTTTTCACACTGAAAAAGTATGGATGTCAACCCCATCCCTTACAAAGATATGGAAGTGCTAGAACAGGAAGTATATTTTATGCAATCGAGATCCGAGTGGCATCAAATAGACACAGTTGGCATGGGAACCACAAATCTTAAGGGACTCAATTTTCAAAATTCATTTCACAACTGTATCTGCATTTTGTGTGGGTGTGGATGCTAAATGTGAAACTTAGGCCAGTATGGGGACAAAAACATATTCCTTAATGAGTTGCCCAGTACTTTCTTCACTGGATAATCAGCACTTATGTTTCTGGATATTAAATGTATTGTGTGAATCATTTTCCCACCCAAATGTGACCTACAAATGTGGCTCAGTGACAGCTCTGTTGCTGAGGGGCTCACATTTCATGTGCAGGGCCATCAGCAGAATTAATGCATCAGGGTCCTGTGTATATTTCCATTCTCTCCCTCCTGAAGCAGCCCCGTTCTCCTGCTTAAGACCCGATTCCAATATCTGGGGCCAATAGCACTTTGCTTAAAGTGATGAATCACTCTCATTAAATTAGGGTTGGTCACCTGCATGTGTTTTGCCCCGTGCCTATTGACTGTAGATTTCATTGATTATTAATTTCAGCTAAACAGGTCTCAAGCAGCAGATTCTGGCTCATCCCATCAATACTTAGGGATGGAATAGGAATCAATGGGTGGAAGGTATGAGGCTGGGAAGGACTTTCTAACAGTTACATGACTCCAGCATGGGACCAGTGATCTTGTGAGGAAATAGTTTCTCCTTACTGGAGTTTGAACATCTGAAAGTTTTCCCAGCTTGTTCTCATACCCTTAGGGCCAGAGCAATGTAAGGATTTGGAAATGATGCTGGTCTCTCACGTAAAGCTTTTATTCTTATGTGGGATCGCTGTCACTGGCAACCTCAGTCAACCTGATTCCAATGGATGTGGCTAACCAGGATGTGATGTTTGTACCCCATCACTCCCTTGAGTCCACGCCTAAGAGCTCGGGAACCCAGAGGCCTGACCCTCCTATGTTGCTGCTAACCATTTCTCACTGCCCCCAACCCAACTGAAAGACACTGTCTAGGCACTAGACTATGGAGCCACCGCTTTTAAAGCTTTCCAGGTGATTTTGATGAACATAGAGTTTCAAGTCACTGGTTCTCAGGACAAACGAGAGACTCTACAGATATCACCGTGGTCCTTGATGACCTGGGACCTGTCCCAGGTGGTTAGTCTCATCTCTCAATGCTCTGCTGTCTTCAACTTCCAGAAGCACTGCTGCTGCTGCTAAGTCACTTCAGTCGTGTCCGACTCTGTGCAGTCCCATAGACGGCAGCCCACCAGGCTCCCCCGTCCCTGGGATTCTCCAGGCAAGAACACTGGAGTGGGTTGCCATTTCCTTCTCCAGTGCATGAAAGTGAAAGGTGAAAGTGAAGTCACTCAGTCATGTCCAACTCTCAGCAACCCCATGGACTGCAGCCCACCAGGCTCCTCCATCCATGGAATTTTCCAGGCAAGAGTACTGGAGTGGGGTGCCATTGCCTTCTCCGCCAGAAGCACTGAACACCTATACTTCCCTGTGTGAACCTTGTGTAGAGAGAGGGGAGAGATCTGAGACCCGATCTTGGGCATGGAAGATGCTGAGACGAAGCAAACACAAGACCTGCTTTCACATGAATCCTTAGAGTGTCAGGGTGATGGGGACCTCAACAGGCCCCAGTGTCTTTCTGGGTCTTCCCTGCCCAGTTAAGAACATCTTGTCACTCCGTGGCCTTTTACCCCCTTGTCTTGTGTTTATACCACACATGCATCTTCCTTGGACCTTTGTGGGTGGCTGTGGTTATAAGCCACCCGCACGTGTTCCTAGGTTCTCTAGTCTACATCAACCATCTACTTGAACCCCAATGCCACCATTTTTTCTACTATTTTTGTGTCTGCCTCCTACAAGAATCTGGGAGCTATATACAAGGGTAGGCTGACAGTTTTCTGGGTTTTGTTTTTTAGCACAGAATTGACCACAGAGGAGGTACTTAAGAATTACTTATTCATAAGAAATTAACATATGAGGAATGTAACCCCCTAGAGGCTGTCTGGGATGCAGGCAGGACAAAAGGAAAATTTCTTTTCAGTCTCTATGACCAGTCTGAGGAATACGGTTTTAACAACCAAAGTTCAAAATATTCTCTCCAATTTGCCTCATTCTTCTCCAGAAAGGATCCAACTCACACCCATATTTGCACATTCTATATGACAACTATATTTGTAATTTTAGGAATTTGTTGTCCAACTTTCCACATTTCATCAAAGAAGAGTTCTAGAACTATCTGTTGACAGATGGACTATCTGACCGTCTGAAATAAAGTGTATCCTGGAATTGGGTCCAGGGTCCAACAAGTGACTTTAGCCAGTTGACGCCAGTGTCTGCTTCTGAGTCACCACCATCATCCTAGCTCACATTACACAGAGCATCGCTTTTGAGCATCCCTGCAATAAGACGTCACTAGTTACACCAATCGGACCTTGAGCAAGTTCTGTTGGGGGACTTTTACTCTAGATCCAATTTTGCACAAGGCTGGGCCCCCTTTTTCCATCGCTCCCAGACCTGCCCCTTCTCACTTAAGCTAACTCACTCCTGGTTCTTCCCAAACCAGATCAGAACACACTATACATAGGAGAGCGTCTCAGGTCAGGTTGCCCAGGAAGGAGACGCTGAGATGCTGAGCATGCTAGATGTTTATGAAGAATGCCCTCAGATTGCAACACGGGAAAGGAAGGGAACAGAAGTCAGTAGCAGAGAGAGACATTCTGTTGTGCTGCAAGGCCAATGGCAGATTTTGCCAATCCCACGGGAAGCTAAGGAGTTAGAACTGACCCTTCAGCATTGTTCCAAGTTGAGCTCAAATACTTGATACTCCCATGGCAGCTCTTCAATACCAGATTGGGCATCCCAAGGAAGGGCATGATCTGCGATCCTTCTTGGGGTGGTCTTCTGCAGTTCTTAAAGGGACTGACAGGTATCAAGGGGTCTGCCAACAGTCCTCCAGCAGCTGGGACAGTAAGTCCTCATTGAAGGGGGACCCCAGAAGCATGCTGCAGCATCTACCTCAATATAGTAGAGTTTAGTCTATCTCCCCCAAAAGAGGGAACCAGAACACCCTTCCAAGTCAAGTTGCTAACTCAGAGCAACCAACACTCCTTATCCACTGAGGGATCCATTCTCCTATTCCATCAATAAGCAGGGGCTGATATCCACTTTGGGTCAGTCTCATCCTGGATTCTGGGGACATGGAGATCAAAAGGCCTGGATAGAAAGTCATGTGCACTCCTGCCCCCATGCTTCCACTTCATCTCACAAAGGCCACATTTCCATCCACTTTTCCCAAGTAGGGAAATGCCTGAGAGGGAACTCTGGTCCCCTCTGACTTCTTACTCCCCACTTCTTGTGGAAGGAGGAATGTTTTTAGCTCAGTTGGCCAATTTAGATTCAATGAGCTACATCTTCCTAGTGAGCAGGGATACTGTACCAAAGACAGACATGCCCCACCCCTTTCCTTGCCCTTTGCCTTCCAGGCCCTAGTACCACACGTTCTCCTCCTCCTGTCCCCTCTATGATAAAACCAGCAGTGCAGGATCCCTGTCAGGGCACAAACCCACCACTGCCCCTCTCTCCTTCTCTGATCCCTTACTTGACTTCTACGCTGGATGCAGGCAGGCCTGTGTTCCTATCTCACAAGGTTAGGAACCTGGAGTCTACAAGTCATGCTACTTTTCTTGTACTTTGCTCAACTCTGCAGATTCTGAAGTTTAAATACATATAAGGTAACAAGATGGACAGGGAGGCCTGGCATGCTGTAATTCATGGGGTCGCAAAGAGTCGGACACTACTGAGTGACTGAACTGAACTGAAGGTAACAAGTAGGAGATACCACTTGGCCCTCGGTCTAAGCCACAGGCTCCTCCACAGTTTACTAGAATCTCTAGGTTTGATGGTTATCAGGTGTTTTAAAACTGTTATCAAACTAGATGAAAGGGAGCCCCACTCAGTATCAGTTCTTTGCGTGTACATCCTTTAATGGTTGAAATTCAAATGGGAAAAAATTGCAGTGCTTCTTTTGCTCCAAATCCCTAAAAAGACAAAGTTTCTACTGTCCTGAAGTTACAGTCCAATGTCAAAAAAAAAAAAAAAAAGAGAGAGAGAGAGAGAGAGACTATAAAAATACAGGAAAAATATACCTAAACCAGCCTGCCTGAGGGAGCCACCAGTAAAGGTTTCTTGGAAGTAAGAAATGCAGGAAAGAGACTTGGGTGATGAATAAGGTAAATGAAGGTCACAGAGCAAGAGGGAATGTAGTCCAGTCAGAGGGCACTGCATTAATCATGTGTTCAGGGTTCAACATGGTGTGACGTGAGGGAGGAGCCACAGGTAGTTGGGGCCAGTGTGTGAGATCTTGCATATGTCAGATTAAGCTCCTGAGACACTTGCATTTGTCGGGGGTAAGGAGAAAGTGTATATTTTATCCTCTGATTCATCTCTAAATCCCTGAGGCTGTTCTGGAGCATTAAGCTCTCATTATTCACCCATAATGCATTCATCTGCGCTCTTATTTGGCTCTCACATCTTGGAATGTGAGACCAGACTTGAGCTCCCTTTGAATACTGTGAGCGAAGTGTAAACACCAATCAAGCCAGGACAATGCACTTCATACACTGGAATGACTTTGAGCTTCCTATAGCAGGTAGAGGCTCCAGGGAAAGTTTTAGGTGAGGAACAACCATTTACCACCAGGCCTCCATCACCTTCTCTTTTATCTACTCTCTGCTCTGTCCAACTGGTCTACCAGCTTCTGTCCCATCCTCTTTAATTTAGCCTTCAAACCAGCCACACCTCAAATCATACCACATCAGAATATAAAGCTTCAATAACTCCCTAATGCCATGAGGATAAAGTCCACCATGTCACGGATTGCATTCTTCAAGATGAAGACTCCTGAGACAATGGTCAGCATACTGCAGTATGTTGGGGAGCAGCCTTGGGATCAATTCATGTGGAAGGGCAATGTGGGAAGAAGAAGAATTGAAAGGAAGCTGAGAAGCCAGGATCCAGTCCCAACAGAGGCCTTGGGCAACTCTAAGGGGAGCTCTGAAGCCAGGTGACCTTTGGAGTTGAACCAATTTGGTCAAAGGGACCAAGCCTTAATATGCACATGTCAACAAGTCTTGGACACAGACCACCCTGGAAAAGGAGGCGTGACCTTGGAGACAAGGCAACTGGACAAGCCATTTTCCTGAAAGAGGCTGATAGCTGAAGGCTGCCTGCCAGCTATTTTTCCAGCACTTGGAGGAAGAAGGCCATCAGGAGATCTGAGTGGAGCATCACGGCATCATCCAGTTCACAGGGCATTCAGTGATTTTTATGACTTTTATGATCTACTCTATTCGTTTTCTAGGGCTGCCATAACAGAGCACCGCAGACTGGGTGTCTTAAACAACAGATTTTTTTTTTTTTTTTTTACGATTCTAGATGGCTAGGAGACTGAGATCAAGCTGTGAGAAGGGCTGACCTCTCTTTCTGGTTTATAGAGGATCAACTTCTCCCTGTGTCTTCACATGGTCTTCCATGTGTCTGTGTCCTAATTTCCTTTTTAAGGACGATCATCACATTGAATTAGGATCTGCCCTAATGACCTCATCTTATCTTCACTATCTCTTTAAAGACCATATCTCCAACACAGTCACATTGTGAGGTCCCAGGAGTCAGGACTTCGATACACGCATTTTGAGGACACACAATACAGACTTTAACTCCTACCTACCTCTTATCATTTTCTACTATCAACTGTCCTCCAAACATCTCTGTCAAATCACATCAAACAACTGTCTGATTCCTTTTTTCCCCTGAATTTTATTTGCTTACTTTTAAACAAGTTAAATCTCCAAGGGATGCTACCCCACATGGATCCTGTGGCCAGTGGCATAGTAGGAACATTGCTTCAGAATTTAGCACAAACCAGGCTACTGTTCCAGAGAGGTGGGTTACCTTTCCCTGGATGATTCTGGTTTTGTTTAGTGTGTCTCCAGAAGTCACTATTTGTTTTCCCTAAATAAAATGTGGGTTCATTTCAGGCATAAACATTTTCAGTTTTAAGAAGAGGTGTGTACTCTCTCTGATTTGGAAGACCTTGCTTACTGCCAGCCAACATGCCCTAGGTCACAGCCTTCTAGACATAACTGGCTGTTTTTTTTTCTTTTACTTTATTTTACTTTACAATACTGTATTGGTTTTGCTATACATCAACATGAATCTGCCACGAGTGTACACGTGTTCCCAATCCTGAACCCCGCTCCCACCTCCCTCCCCGTGCCATCCCTCTGGGTCATCCCAGTGCACCAGCCCTAAGCATCTTGTATCCTGCATCAAACCTAGACTGGCAATTCATTTCTTACATGATATTATACATGTTTCAATGCCATTTTCCCAAATCATCCCACCCTCTCCCTCTCCCTCAGAGTCCAAAAGATTGTGCTATACATCTGTGTCTCTTTTGCTGTCTCACATACAGGGTTATCATTACCATCTTTCTAAATTCCATATATAGGTGTTAGTATACTGTATTGGTGTTTTTCTTTCTTCACTCTGTATAATCAGCATTTTAGAAGTCATGATCCCAGGAGGCCTCCGCAGGGTCCATGATGGCAAAAAGAGAGCTGTCGGCCAATACTGGAAACATGCTGTGCCAGTCTATACCTCCATACTCTGTCCACGCTGTGCCTGCTGCCAGAAACGCTCTCCCCACTTTGTCCAGAGAACATCTTCATCTGACCTCTGTCTCCTCCAAGAGTCTGCTAACGTGCCCACTCCTCTCTGACGCCTTCATCAGTGTTTTGTCTCCTTATGTCCTCTTCTCTCACACCCCATGACTAGAGACAGCTGCCTCAGAATCTCTAGTGTGTGCCAGGCATCAGTAAATCATGCTGCTTGGATGGGTGCTTGATGGTTGGTGGGCTGAGTGATTTACCAGGGCATCTATCCTGGCCATGACCCCTATTTTCTCACGATGTGTCTGCCTTTTACATGTCTGAATGCTTTTACTCTGGGTAAAGGCAAAGTGCATTGGGTACCATATTTCCTAGTCTCTATCAGTGGTAGGCAAAAAATGCCTCCTTTCAAAAATGCCCTAATCCCTGGAATATGTAACTATGTTAGGTTACATAATGAAGGGGAATTAAGGTTGCAGACAGAATGAAGACTGCTAATAAACTGACTTTAAAATAGAGATATTCTATATTATCCTGGATTATCCAGAAAGGCTCAACATAATCCCAAGGACCCTTAAAAGCAGAAGAGTGGAGCAGGAGGGAGAGTCAGGGGAAGAGATGATGGAAGAATGGTCAGAGAGATGCATCACAGTTAGATGGAAAGTGGAACTGGGACTCAGGAATGCAGGCAGTCTATGTGCGTGTGCTCAATTATTCAATCATGTCCGACCCTTTTTGACCCCAAGGACCATAGCCCATCAGATTCCCTTGTCCATGGGATTTTCCCGGCAAGAATACTGGAGTGGGTTTTCATTTCTAGAAGCTGTAAAAGGCAAGGAATAGATTCTCCCCTGGAGCTTCTGGAGAAGAATGTGGCCCTGCTGACCCCTTGATTCCAGTCCAGTGAGACTTCTACCGGACAGGAAGGTAAGAGAGTAAATGTGTGCTGTATTCAGTCACTTAGCTGTAGTGAGTTTCAGCGATAGAAAACTCATACTCCTTTCTAAACAGACCTCATCTCATCATGGCCCTCGTGCCCTGTCCTACCTCGTATGCACCAGAGACGGGCAGCCTGGTTACCATCATTTGGGTAAGTTCCTGAGTCAATGGTCTGGGTCCCTGAAAATCCGCGCAAAGCCGTAATATGAATGCACTTGAAGAATTTCATTGAAGGCATGTTCTGTGCAGAGGTTATGACAGGACCTATGTGTTTACATGGGGTCAAATATGCTTGTTCACAGTCTATAGGATAGATGAGGTAAGTGTGGAGGGACCAAAAGCTGGTGTCTAAGAGGGGCAATTGTTCCTAATGGGAGTCGGCGAGGGGGAGGGTACACAGTTTGTTATCGTTGTTCCGTCGCTCAGTTTTGTCTGACTCGTGACCCCCTCCCTATCCATCACTATCTCCTGGAGTTTGCTCACTCAGTCTATTGGTGCCTCAGAAAGTAAAGAGTCTATCTGCAATGCAGGAGACCCGGGTTTGACCCCTGGGTTGGGAAGATCCCCTGAAGAAGGAAATGGCAACCCACTCCAGTATTCTTGCCTGGGAAATCCCATGCATGGAGAAGCCTGGCAGACTACAGTCCTTGGGGTTGCAAAGAGTCAGACACGATGGAGCGACTTCACTTTCACGTCCATTGAGTCAGTAATGCCATCCACCCATCTCATCCCCTGTTGTCTGCCTCCAATCTTTCCCAGCATCAGGGTCTTCTCCAGTGAGTCAGTTCTTCATATCAGGTGTTCAAAGTATTGCAGCTTCAGCTTCAGCTTCAGCATCAGTTAGTTGTTACTAGAAGCTCATCAATGTCAAAAGCAACTCATATTGTGAAACTTTTCCAGCTGGCTCTGAGTTGGCACAGTGAATCACTTGAAGGGGTGCGAGTCCCCCTCTGGACTGTTTAGGACAAATCTCTGCAGAAAGTGGGCTGGCACTGAATAAAGTTCAGAAGGTGGGTCATTCTTGTAAGAGGAACAGTATGGACCATCTCACTCATGGTAGCACTCTCCCAGGGGTACTCCTCAGGGGTGCTAGTCTTACCAAAACAAATATGCACGGTGAAGGTACAGAAACACTGGAACACAGATCATGAGCGGGAGAAAACTGGGGGGAAGTATCAGTCAGAGTGGGCTTGACTCAGCCCCTGGAAGCCCCGTGGGGCAACAGATGGAGGGCGTGGGGTCTGCAATGAAGACAAGGTCCAGGCTGAGGGTGCTGCTGCAGGCGGGCAGACACAGGCAGAAGGGGGATCTTGGCCATCATCAGCTTCCACTCTGAGGCCTCATCGGTGACTTTTTGTACCATCCCAAGTGCACCAAATCTGACAGTTCGGGCATTGTTTTTGTAATTAACATCGACAAGACTGGGAATTTCATTCACTTAATCTCCCTTAAAGTCTTTGAGATGATGCAATGACTTTTTAAACACAACTAAAACGAACAGAAAAAAAAAAAATACCTGAAAATAGATTCCCCAATTTCCCGCTCATCCACAGGTCACCTGACCAGACCAATCAAATACTGGTTTTAAAGGTAAATAACAAGCGTGTAAATATGAAGCCATGTTTACTCCATGGTGCCTGAGCGATTAGTGGTATTTTAACAAATAATCTGTGACATTCTCATAGCGTAACCTCCAAATGTGGATGTGGGTCTATAAAGTGAAGGATAATCATAAATAAAACAGTAACATCTACAGAGCTCTTCGCATCATTCCTGGTATCTTCACACAGTTATACAGTCGGACTTCACAAGCACCGTGTGGCTTTGGCCTAATAGAGACTTAGAGAGCTCGAAAGCCAGACGTCACCCGCAGGCAACATCACTCAAACTCTTTGCTACTTCCCCAGAACCAGAGTGCCTCTCCTGTTTGAACAAATGTCACGCCATGTGCAAGCAGAGACATGACATGCAGCCCGATGGTACAACATCCAAGCTGAAATGCCTGGTGAGGCCAAGACAGGACGCTGACTTCCCGCAAAGCCCAAGTGAGCGTGGGCTGCCTTGGACCCCGGGACCTTATTTCAGGTCCAGAATTGCTGAAATGGAAGCTGCCCACAGAGAAAAGGCCTGGATCATCTGTAAAACGTATCTGGTGTGAAGAATGCAACTGCAGCTTCCTAAATCACAGACTATTTCACAGCTGGGTCAATCCCAATGTCAAGGATTAGTGTGCAAACGCCAGCCAAGCAGGTCCCAGCACATCCCTTGACCGGGTCCGTTCCAGACCAGCAGAACTAGGAGGATTACACCTCTCTTTCTGTTCCAATCAAAAATGTCATCTTTCAGCTGGGTTAACTGGACTCATGGGCACCCATGGCCGAAGTGAACTTTGTCGTCAGCATCAGTACAGTGCCCACCATGCAGGCACAGAAAATGCAACCCTACTGGCCACTGCAATACAGCCCGGACACCTGTTCCTCTGGGAAATGGCACTTTTCTGTCAGTTAAAAAATATATGGGCTGTAGGAGAGAGATCACAGGTTTGGATATGGCCATATGACACATCTTAATAATATTTTTTCATTGCTTTCTCGTGAACACTGTGCCAAGTTGCTAAAAAAACCCACTGCCTAGAAAAGGAAACTGAGACTCCAAGAGTGTAACCAGTTCCCCCATGGTCACAGAGCACCCCTCATTTTCAGGTTAAAAGCAGCTCATCGGTGACATCCAAAATACGTTGTGATGTGGCCACTGCTCCCAAGGACAGCACAACGAGGATTAAAGCCAAGCCCACCTTCTTCCAAAACCCATGTTCCAGTATCTGTTGAAGGATCCAAAACACAGCTGCCAAATAAACAAGCGAATGGGTTTCCTGGGTGGCTCAGTGGTTAAGAACCTGTCTGCCAATGCAGAAGCTGTAAGAGACGCAGGTTTAACTCCTGGGCTGGGAAGATCCCCTGGAGGAGGATCTTGCCTGGAAAATTCCATGGAGAGAGGAGTCCACGGGGTCACAAAGAGTCAGGCATGACTGAAGTGACTTAGCACGCACACAGGCAAACAAGTGAATACAGATATTTCTACCTCACCATGCTACATTCTTAAATGATGGGATAAACAGGAAAAAAGATTTCAGCTAGAACAAGGGAAAGGAAAGAACCAATCGAGGTGATTGCACAAACAACCAGAGTATTCCAGCTATCACTCACCTGGATCCAGACTGCACTACGAGGATTATTCCAAAGACACACATTCGGGGTTCTGACACCTCTTGGAAAATATGGACCCAGGGAGACTCTACATCTTAGCCCAACAAGGGAATGTGAGAAAGAACACAGCAGCCACTCACTTCCCCAGGTCAATGCATGCCCTGCTCGGCTCTGCGTTTCTCTATAATAATAGTGGGGCCATTTCAAGGCTGATCCCTGCTCTCCACTGATGGCTGTGACCTGATATCCTGTGCCAGGGCCGGCCTCCAGTTACCAGGCACAAAGCCTCGGCACCAGAAGCTGAGCGCCCATCACCAGAGTGAGTAAATGCCCAACAGGAAGCCTATCGACCCTTTTGAAGCCCAGAGCTGACTTGACCAGTGTGGACGGTGGTGGAGCTTGGGGGGCCGAGTGACGCTTCAGCTGTCACTGGGTACGGTCCACACTTCACACTAAGACTCAGTTCCCATTTTACCATCTTTCTCTCCACCCCAACCAGCCATCATCCTGGGGGACAGTATGCTACCCAGAGCTGACTCAGCCAGCTGCTATCAGGGTGTTATGAGTAGCGGTTGAGAGTGGAAAAGATCACCCACCTTCACATCCCAGCCTCCAGCCATGACCCACTGTGACTCCTTGATCAAGCTGCTGCTTCCCTCTGTGCTCCGGCTCCTCCTCTGTAAAATAGGGATTGCCAGATTGAATGAGAAAATCCATCCAAAGTATTCACCCTGTGTTCAGCATGTTAGTGACCATTTTTACCTCCACATCAGCTGCCATACCCTAGATCTTAAGATCACTCAGAAAGTTTCTGGTTCTGAAATCTTAAAATCAAACATCTGATCCCAGACTTCATCTTCTTAGCAATTTGAATCACCTGCCGTCTTCTGTCTGACCTTACCATGATGCCCAGACCCTTGAGCAGCTCACCTTGCGCACACCACCTCTCAGCTTAATCTTTCTCTTCACCCCACTCTTACAATCCATCAGGTCAACCATTCTCTGGGCCCCTCAGGCTCCTAAGCACCTCTGCCACATGCCCAGAAGAACCCAAGTAGGCCCTAAACCAACCGTCTGCCCCTGGGGCTGCCCCGCTGAGTCCCTCCTCATGCTGGAGGTCATGACCCAACTACTGTTAAAAAAATATATGGGATCTATGTAAAATAAACGGCCAGTGGGAATTTGCTGTATGACTCAGGGAACTCAAACTGGGGCTCTGTGACAACCTCCTGACAACAGCGGGGTGGGAGATGAGAGGGAGGTTCAAGAGGGAGGGGATATATAATGCCTGTGGCTGACTCATGTTGATGTATGGCAGAAACAACACAATATTGTAAGGCAATTATCTTTCAGTTAAAAACAAGTAAATTTAAAAGTATATATGCACGGGATCTAGGGGAGAAGGAATCAACCAGTTTGGAGGTGGCCATATGGCAGACACTGTGCCAGGCTCTTAATATTTTCTCACTGCTTTCTCATGAACACTGTGCCAAATTGTTACAAAACCCCACTGCTCAGAAAAGAAAACTGAGGATCCAAGAGTATAATCAATTCCCCATAGTCACAGAAATATCAATGGATTATCCTCTCAACACACCTTGGTTCCCAGGCTGACCCTCCACCACTCTAAGAAGATCAGCTCCACTGTCCTCAAGAACCAGTCCCACAGCAGAGTGCTTGGCTTCTTGCTTCCAAGTGACAATAGAGGGATTAGGTATAAATGCTCTCAAAGTTCTGTGTCACTGCCTGTGCATTTTGAAGCCGCCTTCTCTTTTTCTCAGGTCCTCCTCAGGAGAAGAGGGACTTGCTTCCGCCTTCCTCTGCACCAGGCATCACTCTTGAGTCTCACCCATCAGTTATCACTTCTATATTCTGTGCTTCCAGGCTTCCCCTTACCAAACACCCCTTCCCTGTAGCATACACACATGCACAGGCTTCTCATACCTTAAAAAGAGAAGAAAAATCCCCCTTGACCCTCTCTCCCCAACTCCTCCTCCTCACAGAGACAAGCTTCTCCAAAGATCTGCCCACACTCCTCATCCGACTTCCTCATGTTCACTGTCTGCGAAATTACTCTAAGGTCAATAACAAACCTGCAGCTGCACTTGACCCTCTTCTAGTCTTTCCTTCTCCCATCTACTAATTTAAAGTTCCATCAGCTCTGATTCTACCTGCTTAATGGCTTTTAAACGCTTCCCAGTTCTCCATCCCACTCTCAGTGCTGTGTTCTGGACTTCCAAATTTGTCCAAAGATTCTAATCTGGTCCCTACTCCGTGCCAGGGAGGGAAAACGGGACTGTTACTCTCCTGCCTCACCATGCCAACACAGTTCCCACTACCTCGGAGGCCAAACCTGCGCTACCATGCCTGTGCACAAGAAAGGCCCTTTAGGACCAACAGCGGTGAACTTGAGGGCTAACTAAAGCATGATGACTGGGAATCTAAATGAATGTGGGCTCCCCTCAGTCAGGGCACATATTCATTTCCCTCTTTTGAAACAAAAATAATGCTTTTAGTAGGAGAGAAAAGTAATTTTTTAAACTTTCAGAGGAAATTCATCAAATGTGGCCCAAAGTGGAATACTTTTATAGTATAATAGGAATGTCTTTTCCAGGAACAAATTGTATGCAGTCATTTCTTGAGATGGTTGTCATACAGAAGACACCATTTAACAGAGATGCTGTGAGAGGCAACTTCCTTAAGAACCAGATGCCATCTCATAGGATACCTGCAAGTTCAGAATCAAGGGCCCATCCCCCTTCCCACTGCATGCCCGATTGTTAGTTCCAACCCTCAGCACTATGTCCTAGACGGATGGGGCAGTCATGATTATGCTTCTTTCCAGATGAGAACTCTGAAATTTTTCAAGGAAAGGGGACTTTCCTTAGGTCCCAGGTCCAGGAGCAGAACTTGGATTGAAACCTGGTCTCTGGCCACTGTGGCATGGGGTGTCTGCCTACAAGGACCCCAGGGTCCACGTGGTCCAATATGAGGAGCTGGGCTGTCTATGACTCAGCACAGAGGCTGTGATATCTGCAAAGGCCTGGAGGCCACAGGGAGCCACACAGATGTGTGACGAGCAGGAAGGTAAGGCAGAGGAGATGATGGTAGGGCCCAAGAAGAGGAGTAGGGATGGGACACCTCCAGCATAGGATGCTCAGGATGAAGGAGGAAGCAGAAGCAGAAGCATGTGCCCTGAGCATGGCCCCATGGGAAATAACCTCACACTCCCTGTTCTGACCTGAGAAGCACTGAGTTCCTCTCTGAGTCAAAGTGTTCTCACCAGAGGCACTCGGTCCACCCTAGAATGCTAATTATAACCTTGATTTCCCTGCCATCTTTCTACTGAGCCAGTTAATAATTCCCATCACTGCAGGCCTTTGGTGACCTGGTTAGCTCCAAGGTAAATGACTCCCAACACCCAAGCCAAGGCACAATGCCCTGACCTGGTCAGCATAGCCTGCAGTCCAGCATGGACCTGTCTCCCTCACCAACACACACACACACACACACACACACACACACACACACTTTGCATGACATGCTTTCCCCAAGTCGTGGACTCAGAGTCAATGAATGACCAGATTCTCCATGAACCCACTCAACTTCAAGCTGAATCAACTTCAGTCCTGCTTTCCAGGCAGCCACAGACCCATGTCTGTCCAGTCCCCCTGAGACGTCCCCGTCTCCCCAGCCTGTACAGTCGCCTGGGAGGGCTCAGGACCTCCTCCTCTCTCGTCTGGAATGTGTCTCCCTGGTTCTCCCCAATCTCCATCTGCCCCTCCTCATCCACCCAAGGTCTCTGGAGGGGCCTCTCTACAACAAACCCTAACCACGTAACTCCTCTGTTTAACCTCCTTCAGGTCCACAGTCCACAGTGAAGCCCAGGCCCCCCTCATTGTTTACAACTCCAAATCCCAACCCTTCAGCATGCTACCCACTGAAGGCTAGTCATTCATCCATTCATCTACTTAGATGTTTATTGAGTATCTCCTCCACTGCAGGCACAGTTCTAGGCACTTGGGATAAATCAGAAACAATGACTCCTGCTGCCATGGAGCTTACATTCTAGCTGATGGAGAAAACAATAAGCAATCATCATCAGAAGTGTGTTGATTACATGGTATGCTAGGAGGCGGTACGTGCTGTTGGAAAAAAGAAGATGCATGATGGAGGAAGGAAATCTAGAGCGCGGGAAAGTGACAAGTGTCAGCTAGGTAATCAGAACCACCCTAACTGAGAAAAGGACATTGAAGCAAAGACTTGAAGCAGTTGGGGTTGTGAGTCTCAAGCATGTCCAGCGAAGACCAGGCCAGGCAGTGGGAGGAGCCAGTGCAAAGGCCCTGAGGAGTGTTGGGGAAACAGCAGGGAGGCCAGCGTGGACAGAGAAAGTGAACAAGAGGCAGAGGAGCGGGAGATGCCATCAGTGAGGCTAAGGAGGCCAGACTACTGTCCTCTGTCGGTCCGCACCCTGCACATCACGAGCCTCTTCTCTGACATGTCACTGTCACAATTCCCCCAGCAGGCTGTGTGCTCTCACGCCTCAGCACTGTGCTTGCGTTCTGATGCCACGCTGGACTGACCACCCATTCTCCTGCGCCCCCGCCAGGAGCCCTCACCATCCCATTCCCTCTGCTCCCATGTTCCTGACCATAAATTCATGAGAGCCCAAAACACACTGAAACGCAATCACCCAGCTTCCTGTCTACACAAGCCCACTCGGCCAGGCTCTTCCAGGACAGAAATCCTATCAGCCCTTTTCTCTCTCTTGCCCTTGGAAGCACTACGGGGCTGGCTTCACAGTGAATGGACAGAGAGAATGGGCAGCAGGAGCATAGGAGACAGGAAAGTTGGAAAATACTGCTTTGCCTGAGAACTGAGATTCTCCTGGTGGAACACACACCTAACCTCTTTGAAACTCAGTTTCTCTTTAAGATGAATATGATCATTGCAGCTCCAGAGTCAGACATGACCATCCAGAGTCATTCTGTGAGTCAAAAAGAGGACACGCCTTACAGAGTAGAACTAACCGAGTGCCCAGGATCATTATTATGCTTCTGGCCATTATCTAGAAAATCCTTTGTGAAAGATAAACAGGCCTCTGCTTCCAATTGTGTCCCAGTTGTGTGCCCTTTGTTTCAAGAGAGGCCATGCTTATCCCACAGGAGGACTATCTTATGTGCTTTGTGATTTGTTTGCAAGACTCAGCAAGAGGAACCTGACTCCCTGTGGAGAAAAACCCCCTGGGGGAAGAATTAGGAGAGTCCTACTATTGACCCATCCACAGCCCAGTCCAGAAGACACTGTCTGTCCACTGTGGGAAAGCCAGAGACCCCTCGTCCAATTCAAGGCTACCCCCTCAAATTGTCAAAAAGGCCTTGTGATAGATAGAGCTCCTGCATGCCACAAGCAAGTGTCTAAATCTTTTATAAGACAGTCAATGGCCTTTCTAAGCCCTCAGACAAGAATTACACTGTGTCTGAGATGGGCCTGAAAGTCAATGGGAAATTGATCCTGTCTAGCTGGTGCTGTTTCAAGGAGGAGACTTGCTGGCTGCCTTGGGGACAAAACGTGCCATCTCCTGTGTGTCCCTGGGGCCTGGCATGTCACATACTGAGAGTACTGAGATATTGAGGCCCATTCCCGGGCAGAGGTCCAGGCAGCTGTAAGTTCCCACCACAGAAGGACCCCAGAGGGCATCAACAAGCGTTAGGGATGGTTATGAAGTGAGTTTACCTTCCCAGGACCGCTCTGATGTCACTGCCTGCACCCCAGGCAGGAAACAGAAGGATGATAAGCGGCCACAGAGCTGGCAGCAACCGTCAGCGGGGATGCACACCTGCAGTGACTCTGCTTTGCTAATGGCCCCATTAGCCACTGGATCAAACAAAGTGCCTGTGACGCTACTCTAGTTACTTCTCTGCCAAAGCCTATTGGCCTGACCCATACTATCTGCCAGGGGATGCCAGTGTGGGTAGCAAAGAACCTCTGCTGGGATTAGAGGAACCTAAGGGCCCTAGGGTGCCTGCTCTCCCCTCACACGGGCCTGGTCACCCCAAGGATGGCTCCTGTGTCATGTAAGTGGATGGACTTTGGCAGGGAAGTCAAACAGCCCCCATCCTGGGAGGTGGCGGGAGGTGGTGGAAAAAGCATCCACTTTGGAGTTAGACAGACCTGGGGTTTGAAACCAGTGGATTCTTTACTGTCTGAGCCACCAGGGAAGACATGCATGATGCAATGACCAAGGCAATGCATCCTCAAGCACTGACTAAGAGCCAGATATGAAAGCCCAGGGCTCGCCATGTATCACCTCCATCCTTCCCTGTCTCAATTTTATCAGTCAGAACCCTGACGCCCAAGGAGTTTCAATTCATCCAGCAAAAGCAAACACTGAGGGTAGGTTGATGGCAGACTTATCCACACCAGACGCCTCCCAGGGATCAGGCTACCAGCCTGAGCAAGACAGATGCTGCTCCAAGGTCAGGCTTGGGGCAAAGCCCAGACAAGAACCAAGGCCGGTCTCCTGCTACCAGTTGCTGGACCCTTCTCTGTCCCCTGCCATCTGTCCCGACAAGAAGCACTCCTCAGAGTCACTGCCCACCCACCTCTAAGTGTCCTTTAAATTCCTCCTGACCCACCAGCTTCTTTTACAGTTGAGGTCATGTTTCTCAGGGCCTCACAGTGAGCTGGGAAAAGGAGCTAAAATCTTGAGATGAGACTGATAGAATTTCAGGTCAGGGCTGCTTCCTTTGTGGGCTGCTTGTTTTCTGCAATACTGCACTTCATCCCCTGCCACTGTGCTAGCCAGCCAGGTCTATGGTGATCCAGCAACCCACCATGTGCTGTGGAAGGTAGGTGGGAGGTGAAGGTCTCCGTGTCCCTGAACCATTCAGAAAGATCTGCATAGCCCACTAGGGAAGCTGCCTCATCAGGTTCAGATAAAGGCTTGGAAGGGAGCAGCAGGCCAGCATCTCTGCTCCTCTTTTTGGTTAAGTATCACCATTGGTACTAAGATGGTCAGGTGTCTTTGAACTGAAAGGAGCTTTATTTTAAAACCCTTCAGGGTGCCACAGAAACAGTATTTTTCCACATCAGCAGTCTACTCAAGGCAGGCTCGGCCGAGAAGAACAAACAGTGCAGGCGGCGACAGAGCAGGGATCCAGGAGCAGTGCGGTGGTGGGCTTACTAAGGATGAGGCCGGACGGAAGAGGAGAGCAAAGAGCAGCCTCCCTGTTGTCAGACAGGGTCACAGACGCACACTAACGAGCAGCTGGAAATGCAGCTCCTCAACCCCACCGAGCGCAAATACCTGGTAGGGCCAGAAAGGCTCTACTGTCTGATGGGGTGAGACAGCACAGATGCAGGCCAAGAGACACTTAGCTCTTCACATTAAGTATATGGTGCAAGAGGCTTGGAGCTCAGCCTCAGCCTTTCCTACTCAGAAAATGGGCATAAGCAGAGACTCGAGTGCTTAGAGGTGAGGTTTCTGTGCTGCTATAAAACTGAAAAGTGTGTTGGCCACTCAGTCATGCCCAACTCTTTGGGACTCCATGGACTGTAGCCCGCCAGGCTCCTCCATCCATAGAATTCTCCAGGCAAGAACACTGGAGTGGGTAAGCCATTCCCTCTCCAGGGGATCTTCCCAACCCAGGGGTCAAACAAAACCAGGCCTCCTGCCTTGCAGGCAGATTCTTTACCACTGAGCCCTGCATACAAACTGGTACTCATTTATCATACAGATACTGAGCACTAACTATACACCAGCACCGTGCCAGGTGCTGGGGACTCAGCTATGCATGGGACAGCCTTGCTCCCTGCCTTTATGGAATTTGAAATTTATCATGGAAAACAAAGTTGGAAGAGTGCAATTAAAAGAGGGATGGTGGTGGTGGCCTGTTGTGCCCATGAGGCCGAGAGAGGGGGTGGCAGGAGTTCTGAAGGTGGCAGCGGAACATCTGAGAGGCTAGAGAAGTTAGCCACATGGCAGGGAGACTGGTTAAATACACGAGAGTTAGGCAAAGAAATAACTATATTGAGGATAACGGGAGCTGGGTTTCTAGTTGTCAGAGATAGGATTTACAGACACGGAAAAGATGAGAAATCAAAGTACTGAGGTTCTAAACTGAAATTGAAGGTATTGGTATAAATTCATCTTTTTAAAATCTCTACAGAAATAGGGACTTCCCTGGTGGTCCAGTGGCTAAGACTCTGCACTCCCCATGTAGGCGGTCTGGGTTTGATCCCCAGGGAAAGGGATCTCACATGCTACAACTAAGACTTGGCATAGCCAAATAAATATGCAAGTAAAAATAAAACCTATACAGAAACAGCTATGGAAATGTGCACAGATCAGTTGTTATCAACCAGAAGTAATTTTGTCCCTTGGAGGACAACTAGCAACATCTGATGATATTCTGGGTTGTAACTGGTACACGGTGGGTACAGGCAAGTGATGCTGCTATGCCTCCTTTAATAAAAGGACAGCTTCCACAGCAAAAAGTTATCCCACCAAAAATTTTACTAGTATCATGACTGAGAAGACTTGATATAGATATCTGTGTGTATACAAAAAAGTGGGTAGATGGGTAGATGGATGGACAGATAGACATTGTGTGTGCATATATAAAATCATATGTAGATTTCCTGGCTCAGTTGGCTGAGTCAAATTAGAAATAATGACAGCCCAGTAGCTATGAACACATCCACTGCCCAGATCTCAGTTTCTAAATACCATTCTTTACTAAAAGGAACCAGATCTCCCTAGAAAAGATAGCTGCTTCCAGAACTTGGGCAGGAAAAGTACAAGATGAACTTGTAAGATTGTTTTCTGCACCAGAAAGTAAAAAGGCCTCAAAGATTGATGGGAATATATTCAAAAGGGCACAAAGAGCCAGCATGATGAGTCTCCTACTGGTCACATTTAAGACAATGTGAACATCAAAACAAATAATAATAGGAACTTATTTAACCCACTGGATAAAATCTGAATCCATGAGTCAATACTGATATAAACAATAAACCAACAAGTTAGAAAGAAGGGGAAGCTCTTCCATACAGTGAAATACCAACTAATAAAGGAATGATGCTAAAGCTGAAGCTCCAGTACTTTGGCCACCTCATGCGAAGACTTGACTCATTGGAAAAGACTCTGATGCTGGGAGGGACTGGGGGCAGGAGGAGAAGGGGACGACCGAGGATGAGATGGCTGGATGGCATCACAGACTCGATGGACGTGAGTCTGAGTGAACTCCGGGAGATGGTGATGGACAGGGAGGCCTGGCGTGCTGCAATTCATGGGGTCGCAAAGAGTCGGACACAACTGAGTGACTGAAGTGAAAGGTAGAAAAATTATGAAAATTAAAAATAAAATCACCATTTGATGACCATCATAATGGTGTTTAAATCAAGAGGAAGTATCTAAAGATTTCCAGGTCAGTGGGTGGGGATTTGATGAGGAGCAGGATATCAATATTGCTCTTTACAGCATCAGACTTTACTGCACCACCAGACGCATCCACAATTGAGCATCATTTCCACTTTGGCCCAGTGACTTCATCCTTTATGCAGCTACTAACAACTGCCCTCCACTCTTCCCCAGTAGCACACTGGACAGGACACCTTCCGACCTAGGGACTCATCTTCAGGTGTCATATCTTTTTGTCTTTTCATACTGTCCCATGGGGCTCTCCAGGAAAGAATACTGGAGTGGGTTTACACTTCTTCCTCCACTGGACCACATTCTGTCAGAACACTTCACTGTGACCCATCCATCTTGGGTGGCCTTGTATGCCATAGCTCATAGCTTCATTGAGTTACCAAGTTCCTTCACCACAACAAGGCTGTGATGCCTGAAGGTGATTATCCAGAAAGAATGAAGCAGCTGGGCCAAAGCAGAATTGATGCTCAGTTGTGGATATGTCTGGTGGTGAAAGTGCAATGCTGTAAAGAACAATATTGCATAGGAACCTGGAAGGTTAGGTCCATGAATCAAAGTAAATTGGATGTGGTCAAGCAGGAGATGGTAAGATTGACCATCAACATCTTAGGAATCAGTGAACTAAAATGGATAGGAATGGGCAAAGTTAATTCATATGTCTATTATGTCTACTACTATGGACAAGAAACCCTTAGAAGAAATGGAGTAGCCCTCATCGTCAACAAGAGTCTGAAATGCAGTACTTGGGTGCAACCTCAAAAACAATAGAATGATCTTGGGTCATTTCCAAGACAAATCATTCAATGTCACAGTAATCAATTCTATGCCCCGAACACTGATGCTGAAGAACCTGAAGTTGATTGGTTCTATGAAGACCTACAACACCTTCTAGAAGTAACACCAAAAAAAGATATCCTTTTCACAATAGAGGACTAGAATGCAAAAGTAGGAAGTCAAGAGAAAGCTGGAGTAACAGGCAAGTTTGGCCTTGGAGTACAAAATGAAGCAGGGCCAAAGCTAACCAAGTTTTGTCAAGAGAACACTGGTCATAGCAAACACCTTTCCCAACAACCCACGAGATGATCTACACATGGACATCGCCAGATGGTCAGTACCAAAAACAGATCAATTATAGTCTTTGCAGCCAAAGATGGAGAAGCTTTATACAATCAGCACAAACAAGACCTCGAGCTGACTCTGGCTGAGATCACAAACTCCATATTGCAAAATCCAGGCTTAACTTGAAGAAAGTAGGAGAAACTACTAGGCCATTCAGGTATGACCTAAATCACATCTCTTATGATTATACAGTGGAGGTGACAAATAGATTCAAGGGATTAGATCTGATAGACAGAGTACCTGAAGAACTATGGACAGAGATTCACAACATTATACAGGAAGCAGTGACCAAAACTATTCCCAAGAAAAAGAAATTCAAGAACGCCAAGTGGTTGTCTGAGGAGGCTTTACACATAGCTGAGGAAAGAAGAGAAGTGAAAGGCAAGAGAGAGAGACAAAGATATACCCAACTGAAGATATACCCAATGCGGAGTTCCAGAAAAAAGCAAGGAGAAATAAGAAGGTCTTCTTCAGTGAACAATGCAAAGAAATGGCCACTCGTTTCCACCTATTAATGTTGCTAAATCTCTTCCAAAATGAGACCTCCCCTTTGATTTTTGCAACTTTATGTTCCTGGTGTGAACAAAGTACATGAAAAAGATTCATGAGTTTCCTGAAGTGAAGAATTCTAGTGTGATTCTCTTAGCTGAGCCTCAGTGTTTTGATCCTATGGTTTCTCTCACTGAAATTGAGGTGAGAGGCAAACAAAAATACCTCAAGATTTTGGATCAGATCACATCAGTGCTGCTAAGAGATGGAAGGCAACAGAATGCAACCAGGTCATTTGCAAAAAGAGAAACCAAGTCTTATATAGTTGATGCATCTTATTCAATGTCACACACCCACTTTATGGCCCAGCTGGGACTTAAAAGTCCTCAACCCTGAGTAATCAGGATTCAGAATGCCTCAGCCTAAAATCATTCACATAGAAGGGTTTGCAGTCACTAGACAGTAAGCTCACTGAGGGCAGGTCTGCACACAGCCTCAAGCATTTAGCCTAGAGTTGGCACTTGTAGGTACCTAGTAGGCATATTTTAGGCAAAGAAACTAATGATGTCCGATATTCAGTGGAATTTTAAAAACACCTATAAAATGTCTCTTTTAAAACACTTTCATTTGCATTTAAGACAAATTTCTATACAGCCTAGCCCAGACGGGCCCTGTGTATGTATTTACCAAACAAAAGATGACTGGTGCTGTGATAATTAATCAGTTGGCATTGACTGAAGCTCTTAATGAAATGAAGCATGAACTGTTTGAGAAAGCAATTGAAAACCATCATACGTGCCATGAATCATCTCTTGAATGCACATTTATTAAATCAGAATTCATAACTTTGATATTTTATCTAACAGGTTTGTTACCCTTTCGAGACTCTATTGGTGGATAAAAAGACAGATGTTTCCGGAGCTAAATTGGAGGAGGGATGGGGGAGGAAGGAACCAGCCAGACATCAATTAAGGAGAGCAGGCAGCAAAATGCCATTATCCAGTGTTTGGGTTCTGAGCTACTGTCTTGAGATAAAATTCAAAGAAACCTTTGCAAGTGAAAAAAGCATGGAGACAGGATGCAATACCAAGGCTTCTGGGGTCTGCCTGAGAGCGGGCAGATGCTGTGATGGTTCAAGAGGCTGTGATCAGTTTGGGGGGTCACAGATTTGATGGTCATTAAGCTTGAAGCTTAATGTCTTGAAGCTTCAGTTAAACAAGCGTCAGACTAATGCCAGAACTTATTTTCCCTTCCTGAGGGTGTCAGCGTGCTGGAGGGGGATCAGAATACTCTCCCATTTTCAGGCTCTTCAAAGACACCTGCTCCTCTCAGTTGAAGCAAATATATATCACATCAATGTCACATCCAATGACTATTGTCCCAGGCAACTCTTTGGGTGATCAAATGAAAGCGGATTGGGAAGCATGTGAAGATGTTTAGCTCCTTTGACTGCTGGCGGCAGTAATTGGCGGATCAAGGTGACATCGTCCCCCACAGCTCACAATTGCAACACTTCTTAAGTCTCATATTCACAAAAGCGGACCTAGAATCCTTACAGGCAGCCCTCTTGTGCTGAAAGTAAAGGAGCCCTTCCCTTTTAACTGCTTTGACACAATGTGGCCATTCTCCTCCACAGCCTTTCAAGCCCACCCTTTTGCCGGCTGGAATCATGGTCCAGCCGCTGATTGACATTCCCCCGGAATGGTCTGGCACTTTCCCCTGCACAGAACGACGCACATCTAAGTGATAACTTTTCTCCACTGTAATCTGATTAGATTCCTGTAACTGCAGCAATAGAGCAATCCCAAGGGTGAACTTGGACATCAACACTTTTAGACGAAAATAACCATCTCAGTCATACACGGTAGCAGCGGCTTCTCCCTTTCATCTGTGTTAAACAAAGGACATTCAATTCCAAAGCCAAAGGAGGAGAAAATGTACATAATTTGTATAAGGCAAAAACTGCCAATGCACACAACAAACACGAGCTGCCAAGCTCTCAAAGTTCTTGCCTTTTAAGAAAGCTGGAAACTAGTGTTCTGTGGGGCACACAGCGTCCGCGACTGAGATCAACTCTGTGCTCAGATGGCAGCGGGGCTGGGGAGGAGCCCCAAGTGGCACCAACACGGCTCCACCCCAGCAGCTCTCAAACTGAAGTGTGCACCTCAACCACCTGAGAGTGTGCTAAACTGCAGGCTGCTGGGCCCGATCCACGAAGCTTCTGACTCAAGGGATCTGGGGTGGAGCCAAGAATCTAACAAGTTCCCAGGGGATGCTGATGGTGCTGGTCCGGGCACAACAGTCTGAGAACCATGGCTCTTAGTAAAGCCCCGCTGGCAAGAAAAATGGTACAGATGAGCCCGTATGCAGGGCAGGAATAGAGACAGACACAGAGAATGGATATGTGGACACAGACGGGGAAGGAGAGGGAGGGACAAACTGGGAGAGTAGCACTGACGTATATACACTATCATGTGGAAAACAGATAGCTAGTAGGAAGCTGCTGCAAGTGTATAGCACAGGGAGCTTAGCTTGGTGCTCGTGATGACCTGGAGGGGTGAGAGAGGGGCACAGGGCTCAGGAGAGAGGGGATGTATATATTCAAATAGCTGATTCACTTTGTTGTACAGCAGAAACTAACACAATGTTGTAAAGAAATTATACTCCAATAATAAAATTAAAGAAAATACACACACACACACACACTAAAAACCATGCCACTTTCTATAAGACAAGATGGAATTCATGGGCCTGCCAGCCTATGTTCTCATTTTGTTTTAGGGTCTCCAAATAAACAGTTTTGCTTCACAGTGGACACTTGAGCAACACAGATTTGAACTGCATGGACCCACTTACACGTGGATTTTTTAAAATAGTAAACATGTGTGATTACGCTAAGTCGCTTCAATTGTGTCCGATTCTTTGTGACACTATGGGCTAGAGCCCGCCAGGCTCCTCTGCCCATGGGATTCTCCAGGCAAGAATACTGGAGTGGGTTGCCATGCCCTCCTCCAGGGAATCTTCCCAACTCAGGGAATGAACCCACGTCTCTTATGACTCCTGCACGGGCAGGCAGTTTGTACAGTATGACGCAATCTTTGGTTGACTGATTCTACAGATGCAGAACCACAGATATAGAGGAACTGTGTATACAGAGGGCTAACTGTAAATTAAACTCAGATTTTGGACTATAGGGACGATTGGTACCTCTGACCCCTGTGCTGTTCATAAGTCAACTGTATTTTTTTTTAATTTCTCCTTTGTTATTTCCAGTTATGTATCAGCACTTGGGAAGAAGGAAATGCCAACCCACTGTTGTCCACAGGGTTGCACAGAGTCAGACATGACTGAGCGACTTAGCATGCATGCACCAGCACTGAGTTTATTAATATCTGCAGTGAGACAGATCCATCCTCATGGCACTGCTCTTCTTAGGATCACTAGGAGGAAGAAAGCCGCTCAGAGGTCCCCCAGACCTGCCAAAGCACTGGGCTCCAGAGGAAACAGATCAGGGAAGCTGAGACACTTGCCTGAAGCCACAGAGCAAAGGACTAAGACCCAGGTTGTTGACACCTGACTCAAGCCCTTCCCTTCAGCTCAGCCCAACCACTTCCCTGGGGTCTACGTTCAAAAACGTGGCTGATTCTAGCAGAGGGATTTTCCATTTACAAGACTGCACCTCCCTGGACCAGTAGGTCTCAACCCTGGTTGGCTATACTTCAGGATCCTCTGGGGAATGAAAAAAAAAAAAAAACTACAACAACAGCAGGCCCCACTTCAGAGATTTTGATTCAAACTGCTCTGGGATGGAGCCCAGGCACCAAGTATCTTTATAGCTCCCCTGGTAATTCTTAAGTGTACTTGAGCTTGAGAATTGCTGCTACTGAGATTGCAGGTTTCTCAAAGGCAGAACATCCACTCCTCACACACAGCTTCTCAAACATCAGTGGGCAATGGATGGGCTCCCTCTCAGTAACAAGGCCCTAAGAGATTCTTAGTAAATACACGAAACCTCAGAGCAGCATCTGCTGCATCAACTGGAAACAAGTTAGAAATGCATGCCCCTCAGTCCTCATCCCAAATGAAGTGACTCAGAGACGGTGGAGGTGGCACCCAGCAATCTATGTTTTAGCAAGCCCACCAGAGACCTGGATGCTACTGACGTAAGTGACCACTAAGGACTTCTAGAATAGAGGGACTTAAAACCAATGGAAAAATTTAGTGAGAAACATAAAACCAAAATTACAGTCTACTCGAGTCAGGACATGTTGCCCAGAAAGGCAGTGGTGGGTAAGGACTGTGGTAGGAGTTCCAGGTGGGGGCAGGCAGGGGAGGGCAGAGGAGTCCGGCTCCATTGGAGCAGATGCTCTGGGAAGGGAGGCGGGAGAGGAGGATGGAGAAGTCACTGGGGCCCTGATGGCAGACACAGGGATGGCAGGTGACCCATGTGTCTAAGAGAAGGGGCTGGGGACAAGAGCCATCACACAGGAGGGTGAAAGCCCATCACCAAGCACACAGCAAAGGCAGGTGCTTTGGTTATCACGAGGAGACTGTAGGGAAGTGAAGCCGGGAACCAACAAGGGGTCTGGGAAACATAAGGACTTTGAAAGTGAAAAAGTGAAAGTGTTAGTCACTGAGTCATGTCCAACTCTTTGAGACCCCATGGACCATAACCTGCTGAGTTCCTCTGTCCATGGAATTCTCTAGGCAAGAACACAGGAATGTTCTTCCCTTCTCTAGAGGATCTTCCTGACCCAGGGATCGAACCCAGGTCTCCTGCATTACAGACAGATTCTTTACCATCTGAACCACAGGGACTTTGATATCCTCAAAATCCTGGCTTTGTAGCATACTAGCCACAAGTCCTTGAACAAGGGACTGAGTCCTCTGGATTCCAGGTTCATTGTCTTGGAGATGAGCACAGTAGCTACCCAGTGAGGCTGCTAGGAAGTTGCACAGTATGGAAGCAGCTGGCCCAGTGCCTGCAAAGGGGGCACTGCCCCAACATGACTGTAACTAGTGTTCCAGATGAGGACACGGTGCCCAGACCTGCTGTCCTTACCGTAAAGGGAAGTAGACGGGTACATGACCCGCAAAACCACAGGGAGGAAGTGGCCCTGCCAGAGGGGAAAGCAAAAGCGGAGGGTCTTGGCATCCTTCCTGTACCTGACTGCTGAGTCCCCAGGCTTGCCCACACAACTCTCTTTCTCTTGGGCTCTCCTTGAGTCCATGTCTACACTCTGAAAGGAGCGAGCCGCGAGTGAGGAGAGACAGGTATGCTACGCCCTCTCTGAAGTCCATCTGGCTTCACACAGGTCCAGGGCCACCTGCCCTGCTGGCGTGGGAGAGTCAGGAGGTCAGCACGCTGTCACCAAACTGCTGTTTCCCAAGCCTCTGTGCCCAAGAATGCTGAACTCAGGGTGGCCAGCAGGAACACTAACGAAGGCATATGTGTTTTTTTGGAGTATCGTTTAAAATATATACATACAAAGTAAAAAAGAAAAATACTCCACCTAAAGAAATTAACTTGAAAGCAGACAGAAGCTGCAAAAGGCTCTCTGCCTTCACTTCCGTGCTGAAAGGGCCCAGGCTGCCTTTGAAAACAAGGCCCACAGCAGGTGCGCTCACCTCCAAGAGACATGAACACAGCACTGGCCCCATCGCTCACTGATCACATCCCTTGGGAAGGGAGCACTTCAGTGTGTCCCATTCGCCAGGCATGGGGAGAGCTGCTTTCCCATGGTCCAGGACCATTTATTTTTAATCCAGAAATTAACTACTCACTGTTTGCCAAGCCTTGTGCTAAAAACTGAGGAACAAAGATGAAGAACTGGGAACACAATAAAATTGACACAACAGATACTTTGAAGGTTAGGTTTCTTAATGCTGAAGTCTTTACATTTTTAGGCCCAGACATATATACACACCTAAACACCTAGAATAGTGTCATTTGTCTTAGTTCTTTTTTTTACCGCTAAGAAAAGCAGCATTCGAGGGAGAAAAAACGCCATCCTGCACCCATTCTCCAGCTCCACCCACTCCCAGCCCAGTTCAGCTGCTTTGAGGGGGTGTCTAGGGGAACCACTAGGAAACTTCACCCAGTCAACAGAAATCTCAACCCTCCCCAAGGCAGGCAACGGGACCAGGGCTCACTGAAGCTTAACAGAGAAAGCCGCCTCTTCCATTTCCCAGCCACAGACAGGGAAGGAGTAAAAAAGAAGGCTGTAAATCAGCCGCCACATAATCACTCCTTTTGAGAGTTTGCTTGTAATTAGTCTATATTCATGGTGCTGTGTGGGTAGAGGAATCTGCACCCAAGGAAACTCTGAGAACCAGTGGGTTTGCTTCCAGTGAATGATGTACAGGAACCATATGCCAAGTTGACAGGCAGCTGGGTTCCTCCCCGAGGAGAGCAGTGAGACAGCCTAAGGCCGTTCCGTGCCCATACATGGGCCTGGATACCACCTTTCCTGCTTCCCCTGGACACACCACCTTGGTGGACACCTGCTGTCTGTTATTTACCACCACAGCTGATGTGTTTTTCTGTCTCCACTGTCTGCCCAATTCCTGGTACAAGGTTCACGTTCAAGAAATATTTGCTGGCCGATTCAATGAGTCAAACCAAGTAATGGGAGGTTTTCTATCTGTTGTGTATTTTGTCGGGATTTTTTTTTTTCTGGCCTCTCCACTATGGCCTAAGATGATAATTCTCAATGCTGTCATCAAAATCATATTCAGAAGCTGATCTGATGAGTGGGGATGCAGTCTGGGTGTTTGTGGATTGATACAGCAGCATCACCCAGGGAACTCTGACAATGTACTGATAATGGGAGCCACACTCCAGATGGTCCCCATGTGGAATGATCTAGAGATTTCTCAGGTAGTGGTTCTTTAAACTGTGGCTCCTCAGTAGAATGGCCTCAGCAGCACAGGAGTACTTGCTAGAAATATGACTCCTCGGGCCCCCTTCCAGATTTACTAAAAAGAATCCCCATGGATGTTCTTTTGGGTTTTTTCCACCCAACAAGCCCTCCAGGTGAGTCTGGTATGCCAGAATGTGAGGACCTCGGCACTGGAGCAATAGAGGCCAGCTGCTTTTTCCCTGATACACCGGACCCCACCATGGGGAGAGGGGACAGGTGCCCCACTTTCACTCAGAGCCTGAGATACAGGATGCATCGCTCAGGATGGCAGGAGCCTGGGCAGCTCCAGGGCACCTGTCACTGTTCTCTCGTTCTAAAACTTGCTGCATCTGTCCACGCACGAGCTAATAAAAATGTCTTTGCCGCAGGTTGAGGCCTTCATTATGCACTGCCCTGTGCCCTGATTCTTCCCAGCCTTCTCTCGCCAGTGCCATCGCATGCACAGCAGGGCAGGCAGATGGATATCCTAGCTGGCCCCACTCCTGCCCTGAGCCAATCAGGACACCCCAAGCCAATCAGGACGCCCCGAGCCAAGCAGGACAGGCCATACAGCCTCCACCACCTTCCACTGGCTCTCTGGGCAGTTCCTTCATCCTCAGGGTCCTGCCTCTTCACTTGTTCTTTTCATTCATAGTCTGCTCCCCTCACCTCCCAGCCTCCGTTCCAGTCTCAGGATCCTATAGCCTGTGTTTGGAAATTTATCCAAAGGCCAGCCCCCACCAAGGGACAAGTCCCACCTGCTCAGCCTCAAGCAGAAACCCCAGAGAAGCTCAATGACTTGCAGCAGAGACAAAGGGTTGAGGGGTGGGGCTCCCCTCAGAAAGACCTAGTGGAAAAGCAGGGCCAACAGGAGGAGTTGATAGTTCTCCCAGGCCTTTGCACAGTGTGTATCAGGGAAGGAAAGCAGAAGGGAGGCTGCTCCCTGGCATAAATGGAAGAACACATGCATTGCTCCATCCAGTACCTGGGGTCTCATCTCGAATCCAAAGGGGCCAGTCAGGAAAAATGCAAGCATAACACATACTCACCTGGGCAGCGTGACTGGGAAATCTCAAGACCTTGTACTTGGGGGAACCCCCAAGCCAACAGAGGAGGCCCTTGGGCTGGGAAAGCATAGAGAGAAAACAGAGAGGAAGCACAGAGGAAGATAAAGGACCAAAAGAAGCCGTGACCAGGGCAGTCAGAGAAACAACAACGTAACAGCTGACATCTGCCCAGCCGTGCTACATGCCAGGCACTAGGCTGGCGTGTTCACCCTCCAAACAGCCTCTCAAGGAGGCTTCTGTGATGGGAGCCACGGCAAAAGAAACCCGAGCAAAGACGCACAGCAGACAGGAAGGTCTGCGTACGATTCCATGATGGGGGCCCCGATACTGCACCAGATGGTTCTCTGGCCAGTATCTCTCTCTCCAGTGCAAGCCCCTCGGTGCCTGGGTCTCTCTGAGAGGAAAGGCATGAACACCCAGCCTCACTATGTTGTTGCAAGGATTAAATGCATCAACTGACTTGTAGGACAGAATGCAAAGCCTGAAACCTAGCAAAGCTCAGTCAGCGATGGTTGTGAAGAGAAGACAGATGATGATGACAAGGAGATGTTGAGATGTGTTCATTCACTAGATAAGCCTCAGCTGCCAGCCAGACCTGGCATCTCATCAGCATTCAGAAAGCCTGCTTGGTTGAAGGCATGCGGGCAGGAAAGTAGGTTTGAAGATCTGCGGAGCCCCAGTTTGAAGATCAGCCCCAGTCTTCCCACTCAGGGGCCCTGAGCTCCACCATGGTCTGGCCAGCCTCACAGCGGATGGCTGACACCCCTGCCACTGGCAGGACCCATGTTAATGCCCTCATCTCATATGCGCAGGTCTTCTCCCTCTGCCTGGCTCCTTCCTTGAGCCCTGCCTTCAGGGAGATGTTTTCCTCTCAACCAGGAATCATCAAACAGCTTCTTACCAAGACAGAGCCTTGAGATCACAGCACAGCGGCAGAATCAAATCACCCTGCAGGGGCCCCAGGAGAAGGTCAAACTCCCCTCCCCACCCCAACTAGAAACACTTGCGGACTCGCAGCTGGCTGAGACGACTGTCATTCCTCACTTGAAAAACAGAAGTAATGAGCGCTCCCCAGCTGGGTGTTGTGAGCAGTAAGTGAGCAAGGGTGTGAAGGTTTTACCCTCCTCCTCCACCCTTTAACCATGCAATCATGGGCATAGACACAGTTTCACTTGATTACCCCACCATCCAGGGCTACTTCCAGACTCCCTCTCCACCCTGGTCTGGGTCCCGGGACACTGCACTGTCCGAACGACATCACTCAAGGTCCATCCCGTGGGAGATGCTGACAAGAGATAGGAGTGCGAAAGAGAGTGAAGCGAGGCTATGACTCCCAGCTCTGACCCCAACTGCTCTGGTCCTGAAAGCCTCGGCTCCCATCCTAGCCCTCATCTACACTGACAGCTGCTTCTAGGTCCTGGAGTGTCCTCTCCCCTTCTTGTTCAGGTCCGAGATGGTAAAGTCTCTCCAATGTTGCCCCAAATCACTTCCCTGTCCCTTGCTCATTTTCCCTTAACCATCCCTGAACTGCTATAACTAATCCACTTATTGACTGATCGATTTTTCCATTTGAGAGCACCATCTGCTTCCTTCCATCTGCTTCCTTCAGAGACCCTGACCAATGGCCCAGGCTCCTCTTTGGGTTCACAGCGTTGGCCAACATTAGAAGCACATCCTTCGAGACTCCCCATTTCCAAGAATCCTCCCCAGATCGCCCTAAAAATACTCTCTGGACTGACTTTCTGCACACCATTTAGCCTGTATCCTCCTCTCCCTCCAGACATCAATCCATCCCCAAGACTCTGCCCACCAGCCCAGGGCAGGTGTGAGCTCTCCCTAAACCCTCTCTGTACTTCCCTCAACAGCTAGCACAAGCCGTTATGTTCTCAGAAGAAGTTTGAGAGACCAATAAACATTCCCTCCCTTGCTCACACACAGAGAGCATCACTTCAGCACTTCTGTTTGAAACACCAGTGATTTTTCACACTGACCTTTTCTCAGTCCATGACTCTCAAGACGGGCTGGCCTGGGGATGTGCCTGCCATGGTCTCTCCCCCACAGTCCACCAGGGAATGCAGAGCAACACAGAAGACTGAGCCTCAGTTAAGAACATCTGCCCCATCCCCTCATTTTGCCAATGGAGAAGTGGAGACCAGATTGCTTGAGGGATTTCTCAAAAGCCACAGGGGAGTCTGTAGGTGGAGACGGACCAGCCCCACTGCATTCAAGGAGCCCTGGCACTTGGTCTTGTAGAGAGACCCTTACATATCTTGGTGCTTCTTGACGAAAGTGCCCAAAAATGTGCTCTGGAAAAGCCGGGGGAATAACATGCTGCAGCTTCCTGGAGGGTCTGATCTCTGCCAGGTTTCAGGGATGAAGAGTAAAGAAATTAAGTGCACACAGAGCCGGAACTAGGGCAAGGGCAGTGAGGCAGTAGGCTCGGATGCAAACTTTAAAGGGGCCAAAGCATTCAGTAATCAAGAAAAAGAATATCTTAATGTGATATTTCTTGAGATTGAAGTTCATGCCAAGAGATCCATGACAAACAAACTATCACAGTTTTAAATAAAGATCAGATTTGCTCCTGCACTGGCACAAGCCTGCCTCACTTGCCTCACCCTAAACTAACCCTCTGGCCATTCCTGTCTTTGCCCAACCTCTCACTCGGGGCATACAGCTCCTTTCCATCCAAGAGCGTCCAGCCTGCAGCAGGAATTTTCTGCACGGTGCCAGTCAGTGCCCATTCTTAGTCAACCACCCACGAGGCTGTCAGAGGCCTTCCAAACCAGTGTGACTAATGGGATGTTTGTGATTGAAAAGTGCGGAAAGAGCTCTCAGTGATCTGCTGTCCTTAATTACATGGAGCAGACACCTCCTCAAGGACAGCCACGGAAGCCTGTGTTCATCTTTGCTCCCAGGCTTCCTTCCTGCTCACTGCTCAGCACAGAGAAGGAAGAAGCCAATATCTGCTCAAAGAACAAGCAAAAAGACCCTCAAGTCTACCTGCCTGGGATGATGGGACTCTGCCTGACTCTGTAGCATCAATTTCTCATTTATACTCCTGGTCCCAGATTCCTCTTATAAACCTGTGCTGTGTTCATTCTGCAATACCCATGTGCTTCCACACTGTGGATCTGCTCGGGAGAGGTCATGCCTCCCAGTGGGCCTCCAGTCAAGTGTAGGGGAGCTTCAGGCCTGAATGGACACTGACTTCTCAGGGGAGGCCCAAGGGGGTGGAGGAGAGGGCTGGGGGCCTAGATCATCATACAGGGAGTGTCTATTCCTGTTCCTTTCCCTCCATGAGCCACACCTTCCTCCCTTTCTGGCCTCCCTGCCTCCAGTCTGGCCCAGACAATTTCCCTCCCTCAGAGAAGTCTTTGCCAAGCACTTCCAGGCCCTGCCTTGACTTCACAGAACGACTCTGGTATTGGAGGCCTTCTCTGATCGCATCCCCCTCGCCCAAACAGATATGCTTCTGAATGTTCCCCAGATTGAAATCTCCATACAGATTCAAGGACCTCTGCAGGCAGACCTGTCTCTTTCCCGGAACAACCCTCATCCACCCCCTGGGCCCACACCCACTTTGATACACACACTTTCTCTCTCTCATTCAAGTTTATCTAACATCAGTTGAAAGCCTACTCTGTGCCTTGGAGGGGGGAAAAACAGCTTCACTGAGAACTTATCACATGCCGGGTCTTTATTTAGTTTCCTTCCATCTTGAAACTCATTTTGTCCTGTTGTGGAGACATTATTATTACACCCAGTTATATAATTACACAGTTATAATATAATTATTTAATATCTGTATGCATGATATAATAGTATAATATGATATAATATAACATGTATAATACATATAATTATAATTATATTCTTCAATGATAATAATAATTACTGGTTGTTATCATTACATATTGAAGTTAACAGAGGCCAAGAGAGGCTAAACAGCCCACCTGGGGGAACTCAGCATTCACCTGGTCTCCAAACTTTCCACTACAGCCTCTAATCCCCTGTCCGCCTGTCCAAACTCAGCCCATCCAGACCACAGCCCATATCTGCATGGCTGCTATCTGCATTCATCAGGGCTCTACCAGGGAAAAAGGATGGTGACACACTCCAAAAGGTTGTGAGGGAGACTTGGATAAAGCACCTGTTCACATAGGTGTAGGGAAAGACACCAGAGATGCTCAGGACAGGACCCCAGGGCTTGCGACCATGGGGAAGGAGGGAAGGGATGTTCCCAGAACTCAGAGCTAGAATGGACAGAACAGGCTGTGTTGCAAAGGGTTCCGTGACTTTATGTCAATAGACGCAGTTAGTCCTTAGGCTCGCGTGGGCAGGGAGCTCACTCTCCTCCCATCCCCCACCTCCTCTCTGATCCCACCATTGACCAAAATTGATAGGAAGCCAGAGGACAACAGGGCAAAGTGATGTTCCAGAAAGATCAGTCTCCCAAGCCCGAAAGCCAGGGGCATCCACTCCTGTCTGGGTGAGAAGTTGTTCCCAAACCAAAACACAGTTCATGGAAGTCCCACCAGCTACTGAGTCACTGCAGGGTAAAGTCAACTGGACCATCCTCTCACCTGAGTCCTTGGCCATCAGCCTCCAGCCTGGAATCACAAGTTCTTTATCTACCACCCATCCCACCTCCCCCTGACCCTCCCCAGCCGAGGGGGAACCAAGCCTCATTTCTTTGAGGTCGGAGTCCTCCGTGGTCTGGTTCTAACTGGGTTGCCACAGTCAGGCTGGCTAGGACTTTGGGACAGGGAGTACTGGAGGTGCCCCAGCAGCCCCTGGGTTCCGAGCATAAACTCCCTGCCCACCTCCTGTGCTGTGGCAGCAATCCAACTGGCCGTGGCAACTGAGGTCACTTTCCCAGGGTCAGTTCAGGGACCCCCTTCTTGGCCTGCTGGTTTAGCAGCACAAGGAACCCCAAAGTCCAAGAGATGTTTTAGCTTCCTGTTCCTAAAATCCAGCTGTGTTTCCTGGTGGAACAATTCTTTCCTTGGGCACTGGGACCTCTCAGTTTAGAATCATAAGAATAAGTTCTACTCAGAATAGAGCTGTGTTTAAAAAAACGACCACACTTAACTCTCAGTACAGCCTTGTCAGATGAATGCCCATTATCCCAGTCTGTGAAGGAGAAGACAGAGGCTCAGAGCAAGGGATTAATTTTCCCAAACGAAACACAGAGGTACCATCTGGCCATTGGTATGGAACTCTAAAGCTAGACAGCTTTACAGGACTTAGTCCAGTGGTTAAGACTCTGGTCTCCCAATGCAGGTGGCTCGGGTTTGATCCCTGGTCAGAGAACCAGATCCCACAGGCCTCAGGTAAGAGTTCACGTGCCACAACTAAGAACTGGCACAGCCAAATAAATAAAAATGAAATGTGTTAAATAAAAAATAAAGTTGCCTTCAGGCTGGCACTGGTTGCGTTCACCTTGCAAGTGAGAGATGCATATGTGCATGCCCAGGCAGAAAGACAGACAGCTTTTTGGACTTTTAGGTGCCATAATCCACCTCCTTCCCTGCCCTTTCATTGGCAGGCCCCACACCCTGCAGAACCATGTGAGCAAAACATTCTCTTCATTGTCTGCCAGGTGCCTGGTGCGTCAGGATTCCTCTTCTGGACTGATCAAACTCAGCCAATCACCAGAAAGAGGCTCCTGTTGAAAAAGCTGCAGCCCCCTTTGGCTCCCTGACTGCACCACACCCCGCCTATGCAGGGAGGTCAAGACAGATGAGGGTGGGCGCCTCTCTGGAGCCAGGTCTAATCAAAGATATAGCCTCCAGATGAATCACCTTTGCAGGCCTCCTTGCCATGCCCCTTCAAATTAAAAGAGCTCCCTCTACTAATATATTAATTAAAATGCAATATTAATAAGCTGACCTCTATTATTTATCAGCTGTTTGGGGAGAAAAGAAAAATATCGAGATCCGAAGAGAAATCAATTTCCCCAAAACCGCCCTTCCCTGAGCAGACTGATTCGTGTCACATAATAAAGAGATAAGCTTATCGGCTGCATCAGTTCAAAGACGTGTGCTGTAAATGTTGATTTTGAACCAATAAGAAGATTATAAGCACTGTCATAAAATATCTTTCCGGGTTGTAAATTATTCAAAGCCCTCCGTGGGCAGACACAGTGTCTCATGCCTCAGTGATCCCCGTTCTCTGCAATACATTTCACTTATTAAAGTCAGAGAGGGCCTCTGTTGATAAAGCCCCCTAAATAAATGATAACCTTCATCTCCATCTTCTAAATTATTTCCATGACTAGAATTCGGAATGTTTGTGCCAGAGGTGCCAGGAAGTACTGCCTTCTTGAGTGATGTGTATGTCTTCATTGGGAAGCTCAGTTCAGGTAAGGGCTGAACCCCTAGATTCTTGGAGCCGGGCAGTGGCTCCAGCAATGCATACAACCCTGGGGGCTCATCTTTACAAGGAGGGAGGGGGTGATGCAAGATGAAAGGGACAATGCGATGAAAAGGCCTAAACCCCTAACCTGCCTTGCTAGTCAGGCTGAGTTGTTGTCCAACCTGAGTGAGTTGGACAACCAGCTCCAAAAGTGAGTCTCTTGCTACAGGGAGGTGGGTATAATATGTGTGCCCACCAGGCATAGGGTCTGGCTCACAGCAGGTTCTCAATCAATGTTAACCAGGTCAATGACCACGGTAGGGACCTCATGGGGAACACTGCTCCTCATGCCCTCAAGACCTCCTGGAGCCTCATTGAGTTTCCTGAGCTACTCTGCCTGCCCTGGCAGATACCTACAGCAAGCCCACCCTGGACTCATCTCTGGCCTTTGTTCACATAAAAGTCAGATCATCCTGGTGCATGTGTGTGTGCTAAGTCACTTCAGCTGTGTCTGACTCTTCACAACCCTATGGACTATAGCCTGCCAGCCTCCTCTCTCCATGGCATTCTCTAGGCAAGAACACTGGAGTGGGTTGCCAGGCCCTCCTCCAGGGGATCTTCCCCACCCTGGGATCGAACTTGAGCCTCCTGCATCACAGGCAGATGTTTTACTGCCAAGCCACCGAGGAATCCCCGGATCATCCCTATTCATTCTTTAAGGCCCAATTCAAATCCCACCTCCTCCAGGAGGTAGCCCATGATTTCCTCACTTGGGTTCTTTCCTTTTCATCCTTCTCAAATTTTTGTGGCGTGCCCATCCTGTACTAACCACTGACTACAATTCTTTCCAGACAACAACTTATGTAATTTTCATTATTACCCTACAAGTCCTACTGCCCATATTTGATAGAAGAAACATTAGGCTCAAGAGATTAAGTGTCTTGTTCAAAGTCACACATTAAGTAAGTGAGGCAGCCAAGATGCAAACCAAGTTTGGCCAGAATCCAAAGCCCATGCTCTTTCCTTTCTTTTCCACTGACTGTCCTGCTGCTGGACTCAGAGCTCAGTGCTTCCTGTCTAGGCTTCAATTTCCCCCTGCTCATGCCTCACTTCTACGAGAATGGGCCCGTATCCCCACAGCTTCATTCAGCCTCCCACATGGAGCCCTCAGGCCAGGTGCAGCACAGGGCCCAGAGCTCGTCATGGACATTCCATCTGCCTGGCAGCTCCATCTGGACTCCCAGCTGGACCAGCCCCTGTCACTCACCAGACCCCAGTCCCTGCCGGCCACCTCCAGTCCAGGCCCAGGATGACAGCAGTAATCACATCCACTTCTCCCACCTATCCATTCACCATTCTATTCCTCAGCTTCTTCGCCTATAAAATGGGGATAAAGAGCAGTACCTATTCTAGCAGCAGTTGTGCAGATCAAATGAGATCACAAATGTAGAAGGTTTTGAACAAGCTTGGCACACAGAGTTCTTCTTATCGCTGTGACTTAAAGGTTTCTAAGGGCTTGGTTCTGACTCCCTAGTCATGCGCTCCCCACACAGCACTGAGCATTGTGCATCCTGAGAGCAGAAAGCCTGTCATACAGTAGACAGTCTGGGGATTGTGAGTTGCTGGTAAATTCTTCCATGCTATCCAAAGCACTGGCTAATTAGCATTGGGTGCTGCTGCATGGGAGACAGGAGGGGGCTGGGCTGTGCAATCAGGGAGGGGGTTGAATCCTGCCTGTGACACCTTCCAGCAGACAGTCCTGGAGGAGTCACTCAATCCTCACCTGAGCCTCTACTTTCACATCTATAAAATGGGGCTTTGGGGCAGGGCTAGATACCAAAGCTGCTGGGGCTCTGTAACTAGAAAGAGAATATATCCCCAAAGTGTCCAGTGCAAACCAGGGCCACCGCGAATGCTCACTCCCTTCCTCTCCTCTACTGATTCCTGTCCTCCGTCTTCTTTGCCTTACCACCTGCCTGCCTTTGGGTCTCCTGTGACTGCATCTTTCGGCATGGAGATCACTGATGAGGCACTCTATTCCCCTGTCTGCCTGTGTGCTCAGGGTTTCATGCGTTGACCCATTAATCACCTTGGCCTTATCTTTCCTGGGGGCGGCGGGGGTCAGTAAGAAATGCTTCAGAAACAGGGATTAGAGGCTGCCTCGCCTTGAGTGACAGCAGCTGCTTCGACAGGTCCCATAAATGCCCATGAAAGGAATATTCCCATCAACCATGAAACTAAATATTTGGCAAAAAGATCCCTAAACCAAGCCATAAAACACTTGCCTCCCTCCGTGTATGCAGGTTATATCCATTATTCTCACCCAGTACTTGAAAAGCAAAATGGTGGTTCATTGTGATGATACCAAACCAAGAAATAACTGCCTCACAAAAAAGCTTTACATGCTCCCATATGCACAACATATAACACACACACAATAAAACATCCAAGAACTGCTGGCAGTGTGCACAGAGATTGCAAATTTCCTTGAAAATGCATCCAAAAGAATGGGCGCTCTGATTACCTACTGCCCGTAACACAGACAGCATTTGATAAATTTTGCTCCCAGAGCAATCCTGCCTTGTCAAGAGATGGCAATCAGACATGCGAAATAAGTGCTATGTATGAATTTTGCAGAAGTTATCACTTTGGGAAAACAGAAACCAAAACAAATTGAGAAATCATATAAATAATTACTCTGAGCTTCAACTCTAACATGAAGAAGGAAGAAACATGAGCAGAAATGCTAATTAATATGACTGTTTAATTATAGGAGCACAAATTAATAAACCGGAGTCACTGCAGCTTTCCATCAGGCAGCTCATCTCTGCATGTGACCCCAGAGGTGTGGGCACAGTGGGGAAAGGCTTCGGTTTCCTTTGCCAGGTGCCCGGCTGGAATGGCATCAGGAAAGAGGAAGGCTAAGCCCCCGTGAGGACGATCCAGTCCTCCCAGCCCCCTTCTCTCTGCCCAGACACCATGGGCCCTCATCAACATTAGCAGGGGCCAGCATCCACCATGGCACCTCCTCTAATTAGCACATCATTCCTCATGCATCGACGAGGGCCCAGTCACAACAAGCTGAGGACAAAATGCAAACCAACACTTTCTTAAATAGGTACTGTATGCCAGGCTCTCCTTCATACTGTTTTCATTTCTAGTTTCCCAAAGTATCACTTCTGAAATATCCATGTATGCCAATTGCTTGACATGTCTGATTGTCAGTTCTTGACAAGGCAGAAAGGCTCTGGGAAGAAAAGATGCATATATACCATTGAAATCAGGTGGATGGTAAAATCTACATTAAAGCCATCATTCCATCATAGTGCTGGGAAAACCGAGGTTCCAAACATCAGCTAATCTGATTTTGCCAAAACTACAGGATGTGAGTCTGAGTGAACTCCGGGAGTTGGTGATGGACAGGGAGGCCTGGCGTGCTGTGATTCATGGGGTCGCAAAGAGTCGGACACAACTCAGCGACTGAACTGAACTGAACTGACAGGACTGAAAGACAGAAGTTTCTGGATTTAAAACTCTGGGCTTTGAATTCAAAGTCTGTGCACTTTTAAATATAGTACGCTTCCTTCTAGAAAGCAAAACTGCTTCCATCTCTGATCTCACAGTTATAGCTTTTATTATTTTTTTTTTTTCATTCAGTAAACTCACTCAACTACATACTATGTGCCAGCTTTGGACTATGTTCTTAGAATACAACAGAGAACAAGTGGATCCAGAACCTACTTTCAAGGAGTTTACATAAGCAGTAAGGGAGAATGACGTAGATAAAATAATCACATGGAGGAAAAAAAAAAAAAAAAAACAGATTTCCCGAGCTTTTGATCAGGGCCACAGAGAAATAGGGCTAGGAGGACTTACAAAAGTGAGGGTCGACTGGTCAGGAAAACCTCCCCTGAAGAAGCCAATGGTTGAAGTGTGATCTGAAAGCTGACTGTGAATATGTAATACATACATAGAGAGAAAGACATACATGAATACAGAAGAATTTTCTATGCTTGCTCTCTGGTTTCTTCCCATCCACTAACTCCCTCAACCTGCTCCAACCTGAGGTGTCCTCTTCTCCCATTTTGATGTAGAAGTTCATGTGGTAAGTTTCATGGACATTTTCAATCCTCAACTTACTCGAGCCTTCAGACATTGTAGACAGAGTCGATTAGTCCCTTCTCCTTGAAATCATCTCCTCCTGTCTTCTGACTCAGAAATTTACTGGTTTTCCTCCTATCTCTCTGATTCTCCCTGAAAACTGCCATTACATCAATATTCTCCTCTAAGAGGTCCTCAAGCCTTGATCTTGGGCTCTCTCATTTCATATACAAACTCATCCATGCCACATTATTCACACTCTGCTATATTTCTACCACAGCATTAGTCTACTGTCTTCTGTCTCAAATCTGTGTCTCTAGCCCCAACCTTTCTTCTAGACCCCAGATCTGTGTTTCCAAACTGCCTGATGGACAGCAGACCTTGGATGTCTCAAAGGCACCTGAAACTCAGTGCAACCAAAACATCTTGGACCCCAACTCCATCTCAGCACCATCTATCCAATCAAAAGCTAGAACATCCATGATCTCTTCTCTTCTCTTCCCTGCCTCATAGGATAGACTGAATTATAGTCCCCAAAGATGTCTCTGGAACTGGTGAACCCGTTTTACCTTACTGGCAAAGGGATATTGAAGGCGTGATGAAAGAATCTTAAGTATCTTCAGTCTCAAGACAGAGATCATCCTGGATTATCAAGGTGAGCCTGAAATGTAATCACAAGAGTCCTTACAGGAGGGAGGCAGAGGGAGATGTGGTGACAGAGGAGGACAGGGTCAAGTGATGACGGAAGCTGAGACTGGACTGATGCAGCTACAGGCCAGACGAGCCAGCAGTCACCAGAATATAGAAGAAGAAAGAAACAGATTCTCTCCTGCATCCTCCAAGAAGAACCAGCCCTGCCAAGACTTAGATTTCTAGCCCTTTGAGACTTATTTCTACTTCTGGACATCGGGACTGAAATAGAATAAATTGCTGTTCTTTCAAGCCTTAAGTGTGTGGTAATTTGTTATAGCAGCAATAGAAAACGAATACACTCTGCTATAACATACATACTACCAAGTCTTTATTTTCCTATCTGGAAGTTCTCAGATGCATCTGCCTTTCTCCATCTCTATAGGCCCTTTCCTGGGAACAATTTCCATAATCTCTCAAATGGGCAGGTGCCACAGCATCTGGCTTTCCATGGTTTCCAGGATTAAAAAAAAAAAAAAATTGTGGGCATGGCCCACATGAACTTGCTTGTCTTGGTCCCTGTCTCTTATCTCAGGCTTATCTTGCACACCAGAAAATGCTGGATTTCTTTCAGTCTTGCTGCTGCTGTTGCTGCTGCTAAGTCACTTCAGTCGTGTCCGACTCTGTGCAACCCCACAGACGGCAGCCCACTAGGCTCCTCCGTCCTTGGGCAAGAATATTGGAGTGGGTTGCCATGTCCCTCTCCAATGAATGAAAGTGAAAAGTGAAAGTGAAGTCACTCAGTCGTGTCTGACCCCTAGCGTCCCCATGGACTGCAGCCTACCAGGCTTCTTTTCCATGGGATTTTCCAGGCAAGAGTACTGGAGTGGGGTGCCATTGCTTTCAGTCCTGGGAGAACACTAATCCCTTGCCCAACCCAGGGCTTTTGCACAACCTTCTTCCTTGGCAGGGAATGTTTTTAACTTCAGATCATAGCTGAAATGTGATCACAGTCTTTCTGATCTCCCAGACTGGGTCCATCCATCATATACAAAGAGTGCAATTTTACATTAACGTGCCAGACTGTAAAATTAGACAATAGGATGGTTTACATCTAACTCCCCAGCGAGCTAGCAAGTTCTCAGAGAAGAAGGTGAGAACAGGGTAATGGCTGGTTTTGTCCACTGCACCTGCAACACACTTGGCAAAGAACAAGTACTCAGCAGATACGTCTGAATGACTCCCAGTACCAAGGGGAGTGTCTTTGGGCATCTACGTAGATAGGGTTGGTGGTCTCAATCCTTGGCTTGTCCCGTCCCTTCTAGACATGCAGTTGGAGAAAGGGGCGGGGGGTTCCTCATAAGAAGGACCTGACCAGCAATGGCCAAGTCAACTCCAGAAGGAGAACTTCATTCTCCTCGGTGCCATCTTCTTCTCAAAACGGATTCTGGGTGGGGTTATTGTTAATTTAGTATCACAGGAGAGAATGTGGTGAGTTTTTCTTTGCCACTTAGCCTACCCTCCCTCTGATTCCAGCCCTGTAAAGTTTCCTTGGCCATTTTTCCTCTGGTTTCTTAGATGAAAGCACTTTGGAAATGATCTAATACTAGACCAGGGTCTTTAAATAGCTCCCTGTGCCCCGCAGTTCACCTGAAGGCTCAGCACAGACCACATGGGGTTAGAGGTGGCTCTGCACTCAACCAAGGGGCTCCTCTTTCTCTATTTTATACACTGGGATGCCACAGAGAAATTTTTGTAAAAGCTTTTTGTGACTAGAAAGAAAAACTTTTTTGTAGAAACCACGATTATGTTATTTGTACCACCCTTTATAAGTACAGATCAGAAAACGGCTCTAGGAGCTTAAGTGACCTGCTCAAATCACAGACCTAGTAGAGGACAGAACTTGGACTCACGTCCAGGACATGGGACTTTATGCAAGCCATGGACTGATGGTGTGAGCCAATTTTATCTGTTCTCTAGGCACAGATGAATGAGGTGAAACCTTTGCATGGAGAGAAAACAGCACACCATTTTAATACTGATTTCTTCTAGGTGGCAAGGTTAGGAGTAAATTTATTGACTTGTTTGTGCTTCTTTGTAACTTCTACAACGTGCCTGCATCAATTGTTGTTGCTCAGTCCTGTATTATTCTTTGTGAACCCATGGGCTACATCATGCCAGGCTTCCCTGTCCTTCACTATCTCCCAGAGCTTGCTCAAACTCATATCTATTGAGTCAATGGTGCCATCCAACCACCTCATCTTCTGCTGCCCCCTTCTTCTCTTGCCCTCAATTTTTCCCAACATCAGGATCTTTTCCAATGAGTCAGCTGTTCGCATCAAGTGGCTAAAGTACTGGAGCTTCAACTTCAGCATCAGTCTTGCCAAAGAATATTCAGGGTTGGTTTCCTTTAGGATTGACTGGTTTGATCTCCTTACAGTCCAAGGGACTCTCAAGAGTCTTATCCAGCACCATACTTCAAAAGTTTCAATTCTTCAGCACACAGCCTTCTTTATAGTCCAACTCTGATATCAGTATGTTAATAATTTTCTATATTTAGTGAAAACATAAGAAAGTAAATAGGACTTTCCAGGCGGCGTTAGTGGTAAAGAACCTGCCTGCCAATGTAGGACACGTAACAGACTCAGGTTCGATTCCTGGGTCGGCAATATTCCCTAGAGGAGCAAATGACAACCCACTCCAGTATTCTTGTCTGAAAAATTCCATGGACAGAGCTGCTTGATGGGCTACAGTCCACAGGGTGGCAAAGAGTCAGACACGACTAAAGCAACTTAGCACTACTTAGAAAAAAAGTAAAGTATGACTATGAAGTAAGTCAAGGGAATAATGGGAAAGCAGAGGAAGGTGTTCTGTTCACCCTGAGGTGACTGATTCTTCAAACGAGCTATGAGCCTTGATGATAAAACCAGGTGTTTTTCAAGCAAGGCATATCTAGGGCAGTGTTATGATACTGGGTCACACTTACTCCAGCAGCTTCTGAGACGGCCAAGCTGCTTTGCCGGCTACCACTTATGTGAGCCTCCAGTCTCTTAACCACTCTGAGCCTCGATTTAGCTCTTTGTAAAATGGAGAACATAAACCCACCTATATTGGCTCAGACTTGATTGTAAGAGGTAGAAGCACAACTTAAACTAATTTGGAGGGCAGAAAGAATTCACCGAGTCACGTAAGTGAAGAGCTAAGGAGCCTCGTTATGATCATGGCTCTCTTCCCATCTGTGAACTTGGCCTTCTGCCCCTCAGCTCTTAAGCACACTCTCCCCTTGTAACTGGAAAGGCAGACACCAGTAGCCCTGCCCCACCCTCCCAGGTTAGCAGACCTGGTGGAAAGAAAATCTCTGAGCCCACGTGCCACGCCCAAGGATGAATCTGATAGGCCACACTTGAGTCCCATGACCCCGCCCCCTCTTGCCCAGAACCAATCACTGTGACCCAGTGATTAAGAGTAGGAGAAGGCTCTGGGCCAACAGTATTGGGCCCAGCCAATACCACAGGCTCAAATCCATGTCCAGTAGCCTTCTTTCTGGAGACTCAGCTCTTCTGTGGTGGGTGCTGAACAAGGCAGCCTCCTGACCAAACCAGATGAGGGGAACATTTCCACTGGTCAGAAGATCCAATTTATGTGTGCTGTTAGAAGTGTTAATTAGCTTGTGCAATGCATCACATATGTTTTGCTAAATAATATTTCAGTACTTAGCAAGGAGGAGAGAAAAATTCTAAAATCTAGGTGACAAAAACAAAAGATGTTTCAGTTCAGTTGCTCAGTCATGTCTGACTCTTCACAACCCCATGGACTGTAACATGCCAGGCCTCCCTGTCCATCACCAATTTCCTGAGCTTGTTCAAACTCATGTCCATCGGAGTCGGTGATGCCATCCAACCATCTCATCCTCTGTCATCCTTTCTCCTGCCTTCAGTCTTTCCCGGAGTCAGGATTTTTTCCAATGGGTTAGTTCTTCACATCAGGTGGCCAAAGTATTGGATCTTCAGCTTCAGCATCAGTCCTTCTAGTGAATATTCAGGGTTAATTTCCTTTAGGATTGACTGGTTGGAGCTCCTTGCAGTCCAAGGGACTCTCAAGAGTCTTCTCCAACACCACAGTTCAAAAGCATCAAATCTTCAGCATTCAGATTTCTTTATGGTCCAACTCTCACATCCATACAAAACTACTGGAAAAACCACAGGTTTGACTAGACGGACATTTGTGGGCAAACTAATGTCTCTGCTTTTTAATATGCTGTCTAGGTTGGTCATAGCTTTTCTTCCAAGGAGCAAGCGTCTTTTAATTTCATGGCTACAATCACCATCTGAACTGATTTTGGAGCCCAAGAAAATAAAGTCTGTCACTATTTCCATTGTTTCACCCTTTTATTTGCCATGAAGTGATGGGACCAGATGCCATGATCTTAGTTTTCTGAAAGTTGAGTTTTAAGCCAGCTTTTTCACTCTCCTCTTTCACTTTCATCAAGAGGTTCTTTAGTTCTTCTTCGCTTTCTGGCATAAGGGTGGTGTCATCTGCATATCTGAGGTTATTGATATTTCTCCTGGCAATCTTGATTCCAGCTTGTGCTTCATCTAGTCCCACATTTCCCATGATGTACTCTGCACAGAAGTGAAATAACCAGGGTGACAATATACAGCCTTGACATACTCCTACTCCTTTTCCAAATTGGAACCAGTCCGTTGTTCCATGTCCAGTTCTAACTGTTGCTTACCTGCATACAGATTTCTCAGGAGGCAGGTAACATGGTCTGATATTCCCATTTCTTTAAGAATTTTCCACATTTTGTTGTGATCCACACAGTCAAAGGCTTTTTAATAAATATGTTTTATATGCAAGATGTTTAATCAGAAAAAAAAAGGACAACATTTGGGAGAAAACTCTCATGGTGCAACGTTCAGAGAAAACATACCTGTGTCCCCTACACAGACTAAGCCCTTTAGGGGAACCAAGTTCTCTCCTATTGCTGTGTAACTACTCTATGAAAACTGGAGGCAATGCTTCAATGAAGGAGATGCTCTTCCCTCAACACAGCTCCAGATAAATTAGATATTGAAAAAGACACTGAGATCTTGGCAAGAATACACACACAAAATTGGGCCTGGAGCTATTGGGAGATGATAAATTGTCGGTTTCTCTTTAATAAGATTTTGTCTCACCACCATCTCCTGTAAGGGATTTGATAGCTTTTGTTCTTAACCTGTGAAGATTAAAATCAATTCCCAGCTGAAGCTGGAAGCCCCAAACCATACAACTGCAATATATCAATTAATCAGTCAATCAGTCGGTCAATAGATCAGCAAGTCCCTATCAAGCCAAATCTTGCTGGGCGTCTGGGGCAGAGAAAGGCATTAGAAAACATGCTCCTGCCTATGTCAGAGGAGGGAAGGCAGGCTTCCGAAAGCATTAACTCCAACTTGTCAGGCAACAGTAAACCTGTTTCCATCAGGATTACTGTGCCGGAGTCCCCACATTCTTACTTGTCGTGTGGAAATGTTTGATTTTGAACCCTGGATGAATCCACAGACTTTGACATACACCTTTGCCCTGTTCGATGTCCACACTGGCAACATCACTCCTGATGTATCAGTTGGGTGTATGGATCCTACCTGTGCTCCCAGGGCATTTCAGAGGAGGTAGAATTGGGGAAGAAGCCTTGGAATAAAGCTCAAATCACACCTCCACCATTTACTGTTACTGTTACTATTAAGTCACTTCAGTCATGTCCAACTCTGTGCAACCCCATAGACGGCAGCCCACTAGGCTCCCCCGTCCCTGGGATTCTCCAGGCAAGAACACTGGAGTGGGTTGCCATTTCCTTCTCCAGTGCATGAAAGTGAAAAGTGAAAGTGAAGTTGCTCAGTCATGTCTGACTCTAGCGACCCCATGGACTGCAGCCCACCAGGCCCCTCCGTCCATGGGATTTTCCAGGCAAGAGTGCTGGGTGGGGTGCCATTGCCTTCTCCACCACCATTTACTACTTTAGTAGTTTTCCAAGGTTCAGCCTCTTTTGGCCCTGGTGTCTTTAACTACCAAAGGAGGAATAACAACACGTGTCTTGTAGTCCTGCAAGGATTAACCATGATCACTAATGTATGTGTGCGTGCATGCTCAGTTGTGTTCAATGCTTTGCGATTTTATTAACTGTCACCCTCGGGGCTCTTCTGTCCATGGAATTTTCCAGGCAAGAATACTGGAGTGGGTAGCCATTTCCTCCTCCTCCAGGTATCTTCCTGACCTGGGGATCAAACACGCATCTCTTGTGTCTCCTGCTTGGTGGGCAGATTCTTTACCACTGTGCCATCCTACAAGGATTAAATGTGATCACCAACGTAGAGTGCTCAAAATAAGGTTTAGTTAAATGGCCATTCATTAACATTACACTACCATTGGTGGTGACGTTATTTCAAATATTAGGTGGGTTACTCCTGGGATGGATTTTTTGTGAGTATTCATAAAAAAGTGTATGGGCATGTTTCGCCCCTGGGCTTTTTCTCCCCTCTCCAAATGGACTTCCTTGCCCTACAGTAATCCTAATAAATTCTACAGACTCCCACTTACATGACAAATACTCCGCTGGCTTCAGCCCAAACAAAAACTAATTGTCCCCTCGTTTGTCTGTGTGTGCCTTTGTTTCTTCCAGATGAAACATTTCAGGCTCTGTTTTCTTTGTCCCTTGGCATTTTTTAAGAACTGACACTATATGAGTTAGCCGCAAAGATAAGGTTTCTTGAAGCAAGGCAGGAAGAGTGTGTGAAGCAAGTGGCTCTATTTGAAACCACGGTTCTTAATTTCAGCAAAGAAATGGCTGAAGGAGTGTGACAGAGAGGAGCGAATATAAACTTGGAGGTCAGAAGAGGCAGTGTCTTAATCAATCCTGTCTCCCCACACCTTCCACGTCCTTTGAGCTAAGTGACTCAGTATTTTACTAAACCAATGCGAAATCAACAATTGTTTTTTCTCCTGGCATGAATTTGGCTTGATTGATAGACATTATTTCCTCAAATATTCCTTACAGTGAGATTAACAAGCTTGAGAGTCATCACTACCCTGGATGACACTGGGCAGACGGGTGAAGGACAGGAAAGTCAGGCCTGCTGCAGTCCAGGGGGTCGCAAAGAGTCAGACACGACTGAGCGACTGAACAAGGAACAGCTATGCTTGAAGGGAGGAAATCAACGGAGGGATTTCGTGGGAGGTTCTGGAGAATCCAGCCTAAGACACAAAAGCAGAAGATTCAAGTTTAAGTCCTGGCCCTTCCATCAAGATTTGCGTGACCTGGGCTAGCTCTTTCTCTCCATGGTGGCCACCATTTACTCCCCTAAGAATGGGGAGGTTCAGGCAAAAGGATCCATTAAGTGTCCTTCCAACTCTAGCACTTTCCGTGTCATAAGATCACAGTGCTGCTCCCTCTCCTCTCAGCTGCCTCACCTACCACACCTGCTACTTCTCACTCATCAACAGTAAAAACCAGTATTTGCCTAAGGCCGACTCTGGGTCAGAGGTCAAGTCCAACACTGTGTATGCTTCATCTTATTTGATTCTCAACGCAACCCTCTGAAGAAGGTGCTATCATTACCCCTCACTGATAGCTGAGCAATGTGAGGCTAAGAAAGGTTGATTGACTTCTTAAGAAACGTTACTGAGATTTGAGACCCTGGCCCCAAACTTCTGTGTGTACGTGCATGCTAAGTCCCTTCAGCTGTGTCCGACTCTTTGTAACACTATGGACTGTAGCCTACCAGGCTCCTCAGTCGATGGGGATTCTCCAGGCAAGGATACTGGAGTGGGTTGCCATGCCCTCCTCCAGGGGATCTTCCTGACCCCAGAGATCAAACCAGCATCTTTTAAGTCTCCTGCACTGGCAAGCAGGTTCTTTACCACTAGCACCACCTACCTCTAAACTGTCACGACCTGGGCTTCCGAGAGCCAGAACTTGCCAAGGCCACTAGTGCTCTTCTCACCTCTCTTTGTTCATTAGGCCTTTCTCTCTGCACCAGCCTACATCTGTTGTTTGGGCTTTGACTCAGGACTCTGATGGGAGGCAACACAGGGTTACAGGTAAACAGAGGGTTCAGAGACCTTGGACGTGGGCTGAGCAGACTTAAGAGTCCTATCTCAGCTAGGCAGGAGCATGTGCTCTCAGATGACCAACCCACACCTGGCCGTCCTCACCCAGGGCCCTCCTTCCCGGGAGGCTATTGGGAAAGCTAAGTGGGATGCAGCAGATTAAGGTCCAGGCACAACTGCTGACATACCACTGAGCAGGGACCCCACTCTTCCTGTATTTATATCCCACTCTCCTTTAAGACCCAGTTCTTGAGAGGTGCTTATCTGTTTCTGGAATTGATGCATCCCTCCTTGAATCACTCCAGGATTCAATTTGTATAACCAAATTATACATGTGGGTGTGCTGGCCTCAGCTGCCTGACCATATGAGCCCCTCAGAGCATATATTCGCTTCCTGTGTCATGAAGGGACAGACCTCTCCTCTCGTCAGACCCCAGCTGAGAGGAGCAGTATTTACAGAGCATCCCCCAGGGGGTGTGCTGTCCGTCATTCCTTCAGATAAGCAGTTTTCCAGATTATCCTCCCCAGAGGCCTGGAAATCCTGGGGGTGTCCCTGAGCCTCCCGAGAAGCCAAGCCCCGGCCTCTCCCGCAGTCCAGAGAATGCAGGCCACTGCCCCCAACCATCTCAGTGCCAGGCAAGGAGCAGTTGCCTGGTTAAGCATGACAGGATCTCCACGTCTAGCCAGCACCACGGAGGACCAATCAGTTGTTTCCCTTCCCCAAGATGAGTACTTTATTTTTGTTGCTGCCAAAGAACTTGCCAGTTTCTTGGCAGCTCCAGAGACGTTTGGGAAGATGGAGAGAACCAGGTGAGGGGAAAGACCGTGTGTGCAGACTGATGTCTAATCATAGCAATTCTCCAAGTGTCTCCCCCAGTGACTGATTAGGTAAACAGAGATGGGAATCACATCTCAGCATGGCAGCTTAAAAGGCACATCAGAAACAATTAAAAAGATCTAGAGCAACCCAGTCCTGAGAGACGTTGTCAGAATGAGCCTGCTTACCATCAGGGCCAAGGTGGGGGTGACACAGCCCCGGAGCCCACTCTCAGGACCTTGGATTCTCAAAGTGGGAATCCTCTGAGACCTGGGACTGGAGGCTAAGTGATCCCGGAGCACTGGGTCCTTGACTGCTTGTCAGCGTTTGCAAAATTACCTGCAAGCAGCAGTACAGAACATCAATCTTCACCCAAGCATGTTACCCTCCAAACCTCGTCAGACCCCAGCCGAGAGGAGCAATATTTACACAGCATCCCCCAGAGGGTGTGCTGTCCGTCATTCCTTCAGATAAGCAGTTTTCCAGATTATCCTCCCCAGAGGCCTGGAAATCCTGGGGGTGTCCCTGAGGCTCCCGAGAAGCCAAGCCCCGGCCTCTCCCGCAGCCCAGAGGACGCAGGTCTTCTCTGTTACACATGGGATACTGGGGTTGCATATAAGAAACCAATCACCTTTGTAGAAACCGAACCCGATGCCTTAAAAGAATAAAAGCCATCACGTTAGCCTCGATTTTAGGCTGTGATCAAGCCAGATGGAGAAAGATCTGCAAGCCTGGGTCACGTTCCTTTGCTCTGCCACCCTCAGAATTTCTGGCGTTAAACTGAGTTTCAGTGGAAACTTATCAGCCCTCCTTGGAGGAGCCTATGAAACCTCACTATTTGCAACAACATAAATGGTCCTTGAGCGCCTTATGTTAAGAGAAGGAAGTCAGAGAAAGACATCCTATGATTGCAATCCTACGTGGAATCTGAAAGAAGAAAACAAACAAAACGGAAACAGACTCACAGACACAGAGAACAAACTGGTGGCTGGCAGGGGGAAAGAGGGATGGGGGGCGGGGTAAAAGACCGGACCAGGATCATGAGGTTCAGGCTTCCAGCTAGAAAGTGAATCGGTCACGGGGATGTGACAGGACACATAAGGGAATACAGTCAGTAACATTGTGACAACTTTGTATGGTGCTAGATAGTAACGGTGGTAATTATTTCATAATATGCAAAAATATCTGACTGCCTTAAACGGTAATACAAATGAGTCTATATGCAAAACAGAAACAGGCTCATGGATGTAGAAACTAACCGTATGGTTATTAAAGGGGAAAGGAGAGGGGGCAAGGACAAATTAGAAGCATGTGATTAACAGGCACAAACTCCTGCATAGAAAATGGACAAGCAACAGGGATTTACTGTAAACAGAGGGAAGTAACATTGTGACAACTTTGTATGGTGCTAGATAGTAACGGTGGTAATTATTTCATAATATGCAAAAATATCTGACTGCCTTAAACGGTAATACAAATGAGTCTATATGCAAAACAGAAACAGGCTCATGGATGTAGAAACTAACCGTATGGTTATTAAAGGGGAAAGGAGAGGGGGCAAGGACAAATTAGAAGCATGTGATTAACAGGCACAAACTCCTGCATAGAAAATGGACAAGCAACAGGGATTTACTGTAAACAGAGGGAATTTGTTCAATATCTTAAAATAACCTGTAATGGAAAATAATCTGAACATACATATACATATATACACATATATATATATCTGAATCACTTTGCTGTACATCTGAAACTAACACAATATTGGAAATGAGCCATACATGAATTAAAAAGATAAATATAGGGACTCCCTGGTGGGCCAGTGGCTAAGAATCTGCACTCCCAATAAACGGGACCTGAGTTCAATCCTTAGTCAGGGAACTAGATCCCACCTGCTGCAATGAAGAGTGTAGATCCAGTGCAGCCAAATAAACAAATATTTACATAAATAAATTCAGTGAAAGGAAAAACAAAATCCATTCAGGATGCTGTATACCTGAAGTCAATATTGTATGTCAAGTAAAGCAAATGAAAATTAAACAATTTATTTAATTAATTAAAATTTTTAAAGAGAATAGCTTATTGAAATTCCTCAAATGTCCCTTCAAAGACTGCTTTCGCTGACTCCATGAGAGCATTTCCTGTCCTGCATCAGGAAGAGGGGACGGGTCTGAGTGTGTCACGTGACCATGATGGAGCCTGGCTCTGGAACCTCATTGCCAGCTCTGGAGCTGCACGTGAACCCGAGCTCTTAGAGACTCTAATCTCACCCTCCCTCAGCTATGTATTTTATCATCTTAGATTGCCTTTAGTTTTGTGAGATAATGCAGAATATGTGTATCTTCCCTCCTTTGTGGAAAAGAGAGAGAGACAGAAAAAAAAAGAGAAAAAAAAAGAGGGGAGAAGACTACAAACACAGAAATACAAAAAAAAAAAAAAAAAAGCAGGACTCTGAGAAAAAGGAAGCAGGCCAGTTCATCTGATTGGGCTTTCATCACCGCCTCAAACACATTCAGACTCTGACCCCCTGGGAAACGCACTGGTGTCCTGCACTCTCTGTCTACGAATGTGTGCTGCCTGCCAGCATGCTGGCTTTCGGAGGACATCCAGGCTCCCCAGACGGATGGAACCCCAAGGCCTTCTCGATGCTGATCCAGCAGCCCGCACCTGCCTCCTATACCCCCATGATGCTGAAGCCCTCCCCAGGCCCCAAGTCCACACAGCACACACGGTTGCCGACCTTGTAATTTCCCCTTCCTTGGCTTCTGCAAGGAGACTGAAGACCAGGAGGGTGTTCCCACCCCTCTGGCTCCCAGCGCAGGCAGCAGCCCCACCCACTGCTGCTTCAGCCTGAGCCGCAACTCCACTGAACTCCCAGCTCCTCTCATGCTTAGTCTCCACTGCACTCCAACCTCTCTGTGGCCAGGGGGCCACTCCACAGGAGAGACTTGCAGATGGCAGAGAGGGCCTGGCCTAGAGTCCCGGCCTCCGCTCTTGCCACAAAAGACAGGCAGACAGAGCCGTGAAGCATCAGTTCACCTTCAGCACAAGTTTAGAAACGGGAACGACGTGCTAACTCCCACTTCCCTTCCCCCCGCATGCCCTGAGGCTTGTCATCTCCAGTCTTAAAATACATCTGCAGGTGTGAAGCCCGGCACTTAGTTTTGCTGTCATTGGCCCAGTCTTGGGCTTCTGATATTTTTAATCCTTGCCCTGAAGAATCCTTACTATATCTTCTGAGAAGAGAGGACATTATCTGGGGTCCCCTGGAAGCTACATTTGCTTCCATCTGCTAAACTGATGACACAGAGTGAGTCTCTCATGATAGCATGCTGCACCAACAGAGCTCTTCTTTGTCTTTGCACACCTGTGACACACTAGCAGAACCACGCACACCCACACTGAGCCCCGAGTGAATTTGGAGTCAGAAAGACTTGACTTGCAACACTGGTTCATCTATTTACCAAGAGAGAGAGACAGAGAGAGAGAGAGAGAGAGAGAGTGTGTGTGTGTGTGTGTGTGTGTGTGTCCTTGAGCAGTTCCTCTATCCCATACAAGCCACACTGCTCTGAACAATAGGGAATATCATATTTTATCTACTCTACAAGCTAATGAGACAGGCATAAGGGAGAGGTCCAGTCTAATATGTCACTTATTCTCTTCATGCCTCAGTTTCCCTACCCACAGAGTAGGAAGACTATGTATGCATGGCTACTTCACTGGACTACTTTGAGAATTAAATAAGAAAATGCAATACATAACTCAGTATGAAGCGTAGATATGAATGCTTATTTATTGTCTATAGTCAGGTCTCCAAAGGATGAAAACTTTCAGCCTTTGATGTATTCTCTACTGATCAGGGCAAATGTGACCTCTGGTTCTGTTCTGTGTTGTGTCTGATAGCTATAAGGATATTCCTTGGGAGAACTTTCACTGCCAATTTGAATGGATCCCTTTGATTCTAACCTACACACCAAAGACACACTCATGGTCTGCCAGTGAACCTCTTGAAGTCTCCATACCTCTGAAGCTTTCTCACCAGGAAGCACCCCCTTAACAAGCTCTGTTGTTTGAAACATGTCCCCATCCATCCTCCAGGCCTCCAGCTGAGACTCCAGTGACATCTTCCTGCCCAGAATGCTGGTCCCCACACTCTAGGTACCACATTCAGTCTGCCAACCTTTCATCCCTCCCTCACCTTCCCCTACGGATGCAGACACTGTCTCTAACACCCCCACACCAGTAGGGGGCTCTAGACTCGGGAGCTGTCCCTCCCCAGTCAACTCCCCTCCAAGGCAACCATCTGCAAGGTGCATAGCCACGCCTGGAAAGTGACAAGCATGAGAGAAGCACTCACACATTAAGAGCCCTCACTGTGCCAGTGCCCAGATATGGAGGAATTTACCCATCCCCAGGCCCGCGGAGGCTGCCATTTTTCTTCCTGAACTCTCCCTGCTCCCAAGGGATGATATTTAATTCATGATGCTGGGGCTAGCAGCATTGCCAGATATATTTCCTTGATGATTAAACATTAAACACACAAGTATTTCAAAGCATTTGAAATAACTCAGAACTAATGAAGGACTAATTGCTTCACTCTGTGTATTCAAATAGTGATGTTATTTTTTTAAAAATGCATTCTTATGTCAACTGTTGCATCAATTAATTGCAAATTTTCCAACAGTTAGCTGTAGTGTGATTAAAGCATATGAAAATAATCTTTTAATTAGCTTTCACTTTGAAACAAATAGACAATTAAACCAAAGAAATAAGTGTGAAAATTTTGTTGGTCTGTTTTTTTGTGGGGGGAAGCTTGTACCAATAATGACTGTATCATTGGAAATTATTTCCTTGGCTAGTCTAATGGTTGTTACGGTAATTTCATCTTTTCCCATCACATGCCTTCTATTTCTTACAATCCCATACTATTGCTGTTTTCCCCAGAAGCCTAAAATATATAACTAGGTAATAATGGGCTTTTTCAAGAATGTCTTTTTGAACAGAGCTATTCAAAGTACTGGCAATTCTTATTAAAAACATCACCTACACATCACTAGGGTTTTAAAAGAGGAAAAAAAAAAAAAAACCTGTTTGGGCCACTGAGTCATTATACTTCCACCAGTCTTATGAAGCAGAAGTGAGACTGGGGTGAGAGGAGACGGGCTAAAGGCATAAGATTTAAGGCGTTACACACTCCCAGGTGCCACACGGTGCTGGCAGGACCCACAGACTCTGTGCCTCCTTAAATTTTGCAACCTGGATGTCTGGCTTGCCTCCCTCTACTCCCAGCCTCACTATGAAAAGTCACAAGGTACCTACTACGTGCTTAGGGCATTTAAGAACCAGTTAGCAATGAGAAAGGGACTATAGAATCTATTTGGTCCAAACCCTTTTGTGTGTTACATCTAAGGAGATCAGGGCCCAGAGAAGAGGAAGGAAGGTGCTACAGAAAAAAAGATGGAGATGCCAAGGTCCCAGTCCCTCTCCACGCAGTCAAAGGAACATTTGGTGGGCATCTCCTCAGGTGCAGCATGTATGGGAGATCACCAGCCTCTAAAGGATAGGAAGCACACTCTGGAGGGCAGCACTCTTAGGGCAGAGCAGGAGAACTGAACCTGAGGAGATGGAGGTTAAAGGTCACTGGGTTGGTGATGTCACCTCTCTGAGTCTGTCGATCATGTCTTTAAGCGAAGAGAGTATTTATGTCACTGTGAGCTCTAAGAACAGTGACGGAGTGTTGCACAGTAGCTAACACCAAGTTAAGCATCATCATGACCACAAGCACCATCTCACAGGGATGCGGTATGTGCCACACACTGTGTTAAACGCTTTGTCTGTAGTACGTCATTTCAACCGCACAGCAGCCCATGGGATAAGCACCGAAAGCTTCATTTTACAGGTAAGGAGACAAGCGCAAAGACACGAAATGACTTGTTCAGGTTCACACGGCTGGTAAGTGGCAGAGTCAGGATGGAAAGCAGTTCCATCTATTTCTGATGCTCAACCTCTTAACTGTTAGACTGAAAAAAAAGAGAAAAAAATACAGCTCAAATTTGAGAATATATTCATGATTAGTAGGATTCTTAAAGAAAGCCCTATAGATTTTGAATCCATCATCCCATTCCCTCAGGTTCTATCACAAACTCAATTAGTGATGGCCAGTAACAATATCAGTATTGTAATCTCATCATGCTGGAGATGATGTATAAGATGCACAAAATCAATTCCCACATGATGGTACAATCGCATTGAGATATTTGGGGGCCTTGAGAATAGAACCACGGCATGCAAGAGAATCATAGAATTTAAGGATTAGGAGGAATTCTAGTTTCTGTGCTACCCAACCTCCTGGGCACTCTGGCACAGGGTGGTACAGCCAGTGAAAGGGGTCCCATCACTTCATCAGAATAGCTGTTCACCATGGGGCATGCTTTCTCTGTGCCTTATCTCATCCCTTCTTCTTGTAACCTCGGGAATTTTGACAGATGTGGGGCTAAATCTCCACTTCACCACCAGCGCTAACCTCCGGAAAGCCAATTAACCTCTCAGAACTTCAGTTTCCTCTTCTATACGGTGAAATAACAGCTACCTATTGAAGGGGTGTTGTATTGAACGAGATGACGCAGAGAAGTAAAGTAACTGCTCTGTCTGAGCTCTTGATAAATGCTAACCCCTGTCACCACTACTCTGATGATTTCAGAGGAAAGCGGGCAGCACCTGGGGGCCTGAGGCAATGGAGAAATGAGATTAAGGAGGGTCCAGCCGGCCAATCATCAAGGGACAGAGCAGAGGTGAGGTCGGGTCCACCTTCCCAAAGGGTAGTCAGTAAATAAGCAGTTGTTTATTGAACAGAGTCCCCTGTGGGGACACCCCAGAGCCAGGGTTTCAGCAGCTCCATTCAGATATCCCTTGGGTTCTGCTAAATTATCGCTGGAATGTGTTATCACAAATCACTCTGTGACTTGGCAGAATTGAGTGATCCCAAGTCATAAATTAAAGGAGCGGAGCATTTGCAATGGCACATTCATTTACACCATCTCACTTCGCTCCTTCAACTGCTAAGACATTCGAAGCTCCCAGGAGGGATTGCTGGCCCCTGCAAGAGGAAGATGCTGAATGACGACGCGTCCTCGTCAGCCCTCCCCTGGAAAGTAGAGGTGAGCTCGTGTTGCCGATGTGTGTGGATGTGCAGAGGATGGAGAGGTGGTGATAGGGGCAGCTCAGATTTGGGGCTTTCAGAGACAAAGTGTGGAGAACAAATTATAAGGACCCCAAAATGGTACTTTCTTTTTTGCACTGAGGATTGGTGAGTACAGTGATTAAACAGTGAATGAAATTCAGGACTGTCCACTCTGTCCTCCTCCTTCCCCACATCCTACTCTAGCTATTAGGATAAAATCTCTAACCCTCCTAGACTTGGAGGCAGAAAATACCAGCTCTCCTGGGAATGTAACAGGAACATTTTGAAAAGCCAGCACAGAAATCTGAAAAGGTTCCACTTTTTTGTGTGTGTGCTTGCCTAGCAGCTTCCCTTGTGACTCAGCTGGTAAAGAATCCGCCTGCAATGTAGGAGACCTGGGTTCAATCTCTGGGTTGCGAAGGTCCAGGAGAAGAGAACGGCTACCCACTCCAGTATTCTTGCATGGAAAATCCCCATGGACAAAGGAGCCTGGAGGGCTGCTGTCTGTGCAGTAACAAAGAGTCAGACATGGCTGAGCAACTAAGCACACAAGGGTAGAGAGGCTTCCTGGTGGCTTAGAAGATAAGGAATCTACCTGCAATGTGGGAAGACCTGGGTTTAATCCCTGGATTGGGAAGATCCCATGGAGAAGGGCATGGCAACCCACTCTAGTATTCTTGCCTGGAGAATCCCATGGACTGGGGAGCCTGGCAGGGTACAATCTATATGCTCACAAAGAGTCAGCCACGATTGAGTGACAGACACTTCACTTTCAGAGAAAGAGAGCACTGGGTACCCAGTGACCTGAATCTCAGACGTTAAAACCATCAGGTTTAAGTTCAGAACTTGAGGCTTCTAGATTCCCCACTGCCCATCCCACCACTCATACACGCTCTGAGTGAGATATTCCCCTAGCCTCACCTACTGACAGAATGAACCCAGGGTACTGGGCCAGGGAATATTATATGAGGAAATGAATTTATCTGAGGATCTGTAAAGGATTTACAAGAGAAAGAAAATAACTTTTGAGGTTCGAAGAACGGGTTGACATTAAATAGCCAAAGGGAGGTTGGAGGGTGGGGGCAAGTGGAACCAGTATCTACAAAAGCTCTGCAGCAGGGAGAGACCTGGCAGATAAGGAGATGGAAGAGAATGCTGTGGGCTCGAATGGAGAATAGCATGGAGACTGGAGGGTGAGCTGGCCAGAGACTGCGGTGGACAGGCTACACCAGGCCACAGTGAGGGTGTCGGCGGGAGTGACAGGTCAAATGATTAAATTTGAGCTAACCATATCAAATCTCTCTGCTCTCTGGGGACTGGACTGTAGGTTTTGTCAGCAAGGGAGGGAAGTAGACTGACAGGTGGCTATTTAAATTGTTCCAATGAGAGTGGTGGACGTGGGCTTGGAACAGGAGGGATGGAGCCGAGATCCAGGAAGTGAAATCAGCAGAATGTGGCCATGGACTGTCTGCATTGAGTGAGAAAGACTCAAGCATCAGATGTGGCCTTAGGTGTTCATCTGAATGCTCACCTGTGTCAGGTTAAGCCAAAGCCTAATAAAACAGTCTTCATGAAATCAGACTTGATGGGAAAGCAGGACTGTGGTAGGCTGCTCATTTGAACAACACGGAAAACTAGAGCACGTGGTAGCTCTGCTGCCCTTTCTAGAATTTTCAGTGTCATGAATTGGGACTTGACATCTTCAGAGATATTTTCTCTCTAGATCTGTCTAGAATCTTCTCAATGCACAGCTATTCTAACATTGTTCTGGAGAGAAAGAACTACTAAATATTCTGTGGAATGAAAATTCAGAAATGCTTTCTTTTTTTTCTTTAATCTCATCACAAAGCGACATCAGGATACCTAAGCCAATTCCAACTTTGCCATTAACTCGCTATGTGACTGCAGCCAGTTTTCTTTCCAGCTCTGTCCTCTCATCTCTATTTTGGGAATGCCAAAACTGAGTGATCCATAAAACAGCTTCCAGTCCGAAAACCCTTCACATATGAGATGCCATCTCTGCACACGTGGAGAACATGCTCGTAACTGTAGGTAACTGAACTTATGTTTCACACTGAGTACTGCATACTCGGCTCCCTACTTTAATTCAGAAAGTTCTTTCAAACAAAATGCAATATAATTTACAGTCAATTTGGAAACAAATTTACTCTAATGAAAAATGTTCCAAGCCACAGTATTGCTTTTGTAAGACTTGCATTTTCCTAATGGGCAGCAAAGCAAGGAACATCCAGATATGTACCAATCTGCAAGCCCCTGAACACCCACCACTTAAATGTGGCTGTTTGTTCCCAACAAAATTAGCTACATGGTAACCTGCACAGTCGGACTCCTCAAATGATGTTTCGGAGTGGTACTGACTCATATCTCAGGCTTCCCAGCACAGCGCACCTGATAGCCACCTCTGCCACATCCTGCAAAGGAACATCTGGTCGTGCTGTCTCCAAGCTGCTTCCAGGAACATACCCAGAAGAGTGCGTGCACAGAGCCGTAGATTCAAATGCCCCCCACTCTCCACACTCGCTACTGATTAGATCATCATCATATTTCATGGACCACAGCAACAGCAGGGTAACTTGTCTACCTGACTCCAGCAGTCCCACTCCACTATTCTGTGTTCTGTGTCAGCTTCCAGAATGTTCTTAAAATAGTCAAGCACATATGCCTCCCTCCTTTGTTCCAGCATCCCTCTGCTGCTCAGGATGAAGTCCAAGACCACACACAAAGCATTTCAGGTCCTTCGAGAACTGACTCCAGGCCCTCTTTCCAGTCTTACCAACCCAGACTCAGCCTCACGTGTCCTCTTGCCCAGACACACTAGGTGTTTCCATCTTCTCACACATAACATCCTCCTCCACAGTGGCTTGTTTTTCACTCACGCTATTCCCTTTCTCTGACTGTTCTTTGTCTGCTTGGTGTACACCTGGTCATTTGTTCAACAAATGTTGAGCACCTACTGTATGGTTAGAAATGGCTCTAATGTTAGAAATGTTGGCCAAACTCTACCAGAAGAAAAATCAATCAAGATTTAATACTCTGGAAGCAGAATCATTTTGCAGGACACTTGGGAAGGACTCTCCTAGGACGATGATATTCAGACTTAACGAGCACACAATTCACCTCATGATCTTGCAAAGATGCAGATTTTGATTCATTCAGTCTTCAACAGAACCAGAGAATCTGAAATTCCTAACATGCCACAAAGCAGTGTCCATGCAGTCAGTTCAAGGACTTTGAGTACCAAAGCCTGACCTTTAGATTCAGACACAACTGGATTCAAATCCCAGCTGTGCTGCTTCCTTGTGCGGGAAGTTGAGCAGGTCAGTTCACTTGTCTGAGCTGCAGTTCTCTGATAGTGACTTGATAACCAACAGATGCTAGCTACTCATTGATGTGTTTTCATGGAACTCTAGGGTGAGTGGGAGTGACATATGGATGCACAATTAGGATACAGTGAGATGTGTGCTATGATGGGGGTACAGACCCAGGAAAGCTCCAAAGACTTTCTAAAGAAAACCATCCCCGATTTGAACCTTACAAAGAAGATAGGAGTGAGCCAGTCTAAGATATGGGTAATTCAGGTGGAGAGAGTAGCCTCACCAAGGATATTGTTCAATTGTCCCTGCAGTCTTGCTTCCAATCACTGGCTTTGGGCCCTAGAACTCTGAAAGCCTGTTTCCAAACATGTGCCCATGGACTTTAGGCTGACCCAAGAAAATGTTTACATTGGAAGGGAGTAAAGGAGAAAACTGAAGAGGCATTTATTCACTTTAATGGAATTGTCTTTATTCTGAGATCAATATACTTGACATCTTGAGGGTAATGTTAAAAGGTCCTTTAATGAAATGATGATGGTATATGGTGGAAGATATTTTGTTGCTATTGTTTTGCTTTGTTTGTCTTTCTCAGCCAAGTATGAAGCCAGTTATTCTAACATGCTCCAAAAATACTTTTGGACATTTTAAAGATTTTTAAATCTAAAAGTTTGAGGTCTACTGTTCTACAGTGTTTTGAGGTCCTTTTCAGGGCATGCTGGACCAAAGTAAATAGGTTTTATTGAGTGAGTTTTATTCCATAACCTGACACCAACTCACTGGTAACTATTACCTAGAGAATGCATTGAACAATTACTATGTCCATCCATGTTCCTGCAAATGGCATTATTTCATTCTTTTTAATGACTGAGTAATACTGTACCACATCTTCTTTATACAGTCCTCTGTTGATGGACATTTAGGTTGCTTCCATGTCTTAGCTATTGTAAACAAGCTGCAATGAACACAGGGGTGCATGTATCCTTTGGATCATTTTTTCACCAGATATTTGCCCAAGAGTAGGACTGCAGAGTCATTGTTGTTATTGTTATTTAGTCACTAAGTCGTGTCCAACTCTTTTGCTACCCCATGGGCTGTATATAGCCCACCAGTTCAGTTCAGTTCAGTCACTCAGTTGTGTCCAACTCTTTGCGACCCCATGAATCACAGCACACCAGGCCTCCCTGTCCATCACCAACTCCTGGAGTTCACTCAGACTCACGTCCATCGAGTCAGTGATGCCATCCAGCCATCTCATCCTCTGCTGTCCCCTTCTCCTCCTGCCCCCAATCCTTCCCAGCATCAGAGTCTTTTCCAGTGAGTCAACTCTTCACATGAGATGGCCAAAGTACTGGAGTTTCAGCTTCAGCATCATTCCCTCCAAAGAAATTCCAGGGCTGATCTCCTTCAGAATGGATGGGTTGGATCTCCTTGCAGTCCAAGAGTCTTCTCCAACACCACAGTTCAAAAGCATCAATTCTTTGGCGCTCAGCTTTCTTCACAGTCCAACTCTCACATCCATACATGACCACAGGAAAAACCATAGCCTTGACCAGACGGACCTTTGTTGGCAAAGTAATGTCTCTGCTTTTCAATATGCTATCTAGGTTGGTCATAACTTTCCTTCCAAGGAGTAAGCATCTTTAATTTCATGGCTGCAATCACCATCTGCAGTGATTTTGGAGCCAAAAAAATAATAATAATAAAGTCTGACACTGTTTCCATTGTTTCCCTATCTATTTCCCATGAAGTGATGGGACCAGATGCCATGATCTTCGTTTTCTGAATGTTGAGCTTTAAGCCAACTTTTTCACTCTCCTCTTTCACTTTCATCAAGAGGCTTTTGAGTTCCTCTTCACTTTCTGCCATAAGGGTGGTGTCATCTGCATATCTGAAGTTATTGATATTTCTCCCGGCAATCTTGATTCCAGCTTGTGTTTCTTCCAGCCCAGCATTTCTCATGATATACTCTGCAATAAGTTAAATAAGCAGGGTGACAATATACAGCCTTGACATATTCCTTTTCCTATTTGGAACCAGTCTGTTGTTCCATGTCCAGTTCTAACTGTTGCTTTCTGACCTGCATATAGGTTTCTCAAGAAGCAGGTCCAGTGGTCTGGTATTCCCATCTCTTTCAGAATTTTCCAGTTTATTTTGATCTAGTCAAAGGCTTTGGCATAGTCAATAAAGCAGAAATAGATGTTTTTCTGGAACTCTCTTGCTTTTTCGATGATCCAGCAGATGTTGGCAATTTGATCTCTGGTTCCTCTGCCTTTTCTAAAGCCCACCAAGCTCTATGCAATTTCCCAGGCAAGAATACTGCAGTAGGTTGCCATTTCATCCTCTAGGGGATCTTCCTAGCTCAGGAATCAAATCTGCACCTCCCACATCTCCTACTTTGGTGGCAGATTCTTTACCAATGAACCCCCTGGGAAGCCCTTCCAGTTTTACTCTGGAAGTCAATTATCGAGGCTGAAGGAAAGCCAGGTGGTTGGTCCACGCTGGGGTTTTAGGATCTGGGAGTGGGGATAGGATGAGTTTGGAACCTAGAGTACAGGATAGCATGTCCAAAGCAAGAGGTCCATGCAAGGCACCAGTGTACACCTGTGAAGGCTGTAAGCTGCGTGGCTCCAGGGTCCACCATCTCATGTGACTCCGGCAGCCCTGCATCAACAGGACCTGGGAATGAGGCAGGATTTGGAGCAAACGGCCAGCGATCAAGAACCAAAAAGGCTGATAAATGGAGTTCAGGAGGGAAAGAAAAAACCATGTTGCGACTGCCATAGTTGAGCCCATGAATGGAGAAAGAGCTGGTAAGTATGTAGATCTTGCCTGAAGTACAATCAGCATTGTACAGATGAGGAAACTAAGACTCAGAGATGAAACTGCTCACTGCCTTGGAAATGAGGGGACTGATGGAAAGAAAAAAGGCTGTTGCTTGGTAAGAGTACCTGGGGAGAGGTGTCCCTTATAACTCAAGCCCAGGAGTATTTAAAACCAAGCGCATTGGTAGTACAGGACCAGGATAGGATCAGAACTGAGTTGAGAGTCAGGAAATGGATTCCAGGGGATGCCCCATGAGCAGGGAAGGGATAGGGTGACAAGATACCAACCAGATTCCAAAGGGTGGGCTGAACTGCCGACCCCACCTGCTATCTGAATTTACTTTCCTGTTTCTTAAAGATAGCCACGCTGGTCTTCTAGTAGACAGTGGCAAGCCCATGCTGCACAGAAGTCCCCCACAAGCCCATATCTACTCCCAGGCTAGTCTTCAGTCAGCAGCCTGATACTGATTGAAACTGGCAGATACCACTGTCCAGGGTGGAGAGATGATCACAGAAAGAAGGGAAAGAACATCACACGACTGAACTGCGACAGAATAAGTGTGGGATGGTGCACGTGGGCTCACTGGCAGAAACAATCCCATCACATCCTTACATCAACGCTGAGGGGTGAGAATCCTGTTCCACATTCTCAGTGCCAAAGAACTGAAGCTCAGATAAGCAAAATAACTTGCTCAACCTCCTCCAGCAAGGAAGCAGCAGAGCCAGGATTTGAATTCAGTTATGTCTACACCTTGAGGTCATGCCCTTGCTACTTGAAGTCCTTTGACTGGAGATTTGGGTAGCACCTTGGATCTTGTTGGAAATTTCAGATTCCCTGGCTCCATCAAAGATCCACTGAATCAGAATCTGCATTTTTGCAAGATCACCAGGTGACCTCATATGCTTAAGTTTGAATATCATTGTTCCAGGAGAATCCTGCCCAAGCATCTTGCAAAATGATTCTGCTTCCAGAGTATCAAATCTTGATTCATTCTTCCTCTGGTAGAGTTCAGCCAAAATATTCTGCCATTCCTAGCTGAGATTTAGTCCAGAGCAAAGATAATATAGGGGTAGAAGCTGTTCCTTCCTCTTCCATTTCTTTGCAATGAAGAGAGAAACGGCACAGCCATGTGTGACTTCTCTCATGGTGATGACACAGCCAAGATGAGGCTTGTTCTAAGGTGAAACAGCTGCCTGGGCTGGCCACTCTCAGGGCGTCATCTGGATGTATGTGACTTTTTGTCACCTCTCTGTTGGGTGGGAAGGAATTCAGTGTAGCTTGCTGATGCGGGTGCTGGGAAAAGGAGAACAGGATGGAGACCACTCGATGCCACCTTCCGTCTCCTCAAGCTGTTAGAACAAACCCACTTCTGTCATCCTAGCCTGTGGGGAATTATAGAAAGAAACGATACAAAGAAATATGTCTAAAAGGAATAACCCGTAGGACATCTGAATGAACGTCCCCCTCCCAAAGCCCCCAGTGGAACACATAAGCCCTCCTGGCCACAGTTCATCAGATCAAGGGTGGAGCAGAGACAGTACAGCTCTCCCAGGTTTACTATCCATTCCCATTCTTATTCTCTCTCTTTCCCTCCCTTTTATTGCACTCCCTCTCTCTTTTGCTTCCTACTTCCTCCTCACTCTTTCACCCTCCCCCCACCCTATATGGAACTCTCCAGCCAAGACTACCGGAGTGGGTTGCCATTCCTTTCTCCAGGGTATCTTCCCAACCCAGGGACTGAACCTGGGTCTCCTGCATTGCAGGAAGATTCTTTCCCATCTGAGCCACCAGGGAAACCCCTTATAACTCCTCCTCAGTCTCTCTCCCCTCCCCCACCCCATGTCTGGAACTGCAAAACAGAGAGGAGCTGTCACGGCAGTGAGGCGGGTATAACAGGTGCCTGGATGTGCCCCACCCATGCTCTCTAGGTCCTCATCTCTATTGGCTGAAGGCTGCTTCCTGCAAACTCCAGGAACTCCCCTGTGGGAGCATGCTTGGCCAACACACAGAGGAAGTTGGGAGTGCTGACAGTTAATGCCCCCAGAGTAGCCCTGAAAATGACTAGTGAGATCTGGTGTTTAAACACCCCAGCTCTCTGGCTCCTTGTGTAGACTGCCTTAGAGGCAGACATGCCACACTGATGACCCAGGCTCCTCAAAGGGATTAGGCTCCAGTCACTCAAAGTAATAACCTTGATAACACACCCTTCACTGGTCCCTTGCTCATCTGTTCCTCACGGCCTTACCCCCTTCCTGATATTTCCTGGAATCACCTTCCAAATAACCACTGCTGCTCCAGTTTTCATTTCAGGATCTGCTTCTGAAGTCCACCTCAAGGAGCTCTCAAAGATGAAGAAGTCACAGACAGACATGGGGAAGCCAAGGCAAGGTCTGAGGAAGCAGGGAAGGCAGAGGAAAGAATGAAAAGCCAAAGGCACAAGGGGGAGGAGAAGCCCGGGTATCCACCATGGTCTCCAGTCCCCAGAGCAGGCTCAGCTCCAAATGGCCCTCCAGGCCCAGGAGTCCTAATGGAAAGCTCTCTGTCTTAGAAAAGCCAGAGAGAAGACTTGATCTTTGCCTGCTGGAGAGCCCAACTAGATGACAAGTCAAACCAGGACAAAAGGAGGGGCAGCCAGGTATGGAGCATATGAAACGACAGTGGCAGCCAGTACGTCCTGAGTGCTTGCTGAGGGCCTGCATCCTCTGAGGCCCTCTCCATGAGTTCCCTCAGGAAATCCTCACAACCCTGTAAGGCCACTGTCATCATCGTCAGTTACTGATGAGGAAACCGAGTCACAGAGAGGTTAAAGTGAGGTTAGGCTCCAGCTGTTCAGTCCTAAGTGAAAAGACATAGGCTCCAACTCACAGATTTTACCCCCTAAACACCAGGCTGGTCGATACACCACTTGCTACAGCACCGCCCTCCTTTTAAAGGCTGTTTTCTCATTTCCAGAATATATTTCTCCTTTTGAGAGGAAAAAACAAAACAATGTTGCTATGGTCTCCAAAAGCTCCTGGCTCTGGATCTGTTTCTTAAGTGGATTCAGTCTCAAGCAATGCTAGGTCCTGAAGAAGACTGGATGGAATCAGAGTGAGGCGAAGCTGAGGCACCGCCCAACTCTCAGGCCACAGCCAGGGAGGAGTGGATGCTCAGAGCATTGGATGGTGGGCTGCCCTCCACCAGCCGGCAGCCACATGCTGGGCCCAGGGCTAGAAGCTTTATATGCTTTATAATTTAAGCCATCCCCCTCTCTGTTGAATGTGCTGCACTCACCGCTGTTCAAATCTGAGTAGGTGGAGATTCAGTTAAGTGCTAAGATGACCAGGGGCTTCCCTGGTAGCTCAGTGGTAAAGAATCCACCAGGCAATGCAGGAGACGCAGGTTTGATCTCAGTCAGGAAGATCCCCTGGAGTAGGAAATGGCCAAATCACTCCAGTATTTTTACCTGGGAAATCCCAAGGATAGAGGAGCCTGGTGGGCTACAGTCCATGGGGTCACAAAGAGTCAGACACAACTCGGCAGCTAAACAGCAGCAGCAGCAAGCTGACCAGAGCTCCCTGGGCCTCTCAGACCCCTGCCCAGAGACTCTGGGCTCACTCTGGTGTGGCCACCCAGCAGGCTCCATCAGGTGGCCGGGACGTGTGGGCAGGACTCTTCAGACAGGGAAGGCTGCTGATCAGGCATCAGCAGTGGAAGGTCACAGGAAGCTGGGTCCCCCGCGGGGCATCTTCATGGTTGAGGAGGGTGTCATAAGCCCTGAAGCTTCTCTCAGAGACCCCATAGCATCTGCACTCACATTGCATCCCCCACAGGTCTGATCTCATCCGCCTAGGAATCCTCTTCTGGGTCTGCAATAGGAAGCCTTGCGAGGACTCACCACGAATTCTCCCAAATCTATCCCTAGGTGTGGGCTTCTGCTGCTTCCTGCAGAGCTTGGCTTTTAAGATTCAAAAGCCAATAAAGAAATGAATGGCAGGCAGAGGAGTGAAGTAAAAGAAAATGAAGGGCAGGTAACACCGGTTAATGCTTCAGCTCTGTGCTGCCTCCTAAAACTATTAGTTGTTGAACACCTGAAGTCACCTAGCATTTAGGGGAGGAGTGAACCTCAAATGTTTTTGTGTTTTGAGGATTTGGGGGGAGGGAATACAATTCCTCATTTTTCCTCTTAGACTCTACATGGGCTTCCCAGGTGGTGCTTGTGGTGAAGAACTTACCTGCCAATGACATAAGAGACATAAGAGACACGGGTTTGATCCCTGGTCAGGAAGATGCCTTGGAGAAGGGCACAGCAACCCATTTCAGTATTCTTGCCTGGAGAATCCCATGGACAGAGGAGCCTGGCAGGCTACAGTCCACAGGGTTGCAAACAGTCAGACACACCTGAAGCAACTGATCACACGCAGACTCTAAATATTTATGCTAGTTTCCTTTTTCTTGTATTTTTCCCCCAGAGATCAGAAAAGCCAAGAAGGAACTTCAGTTAGACAAAGTCTGATTATAAGGTGCCCCCACAGAAGGGGCAGAAAAGAAGCTTTCTAACAAAAATAGAAAAAGCAATACCGGTGGCATAGGCATTTTTGCCGCTAAGAATAGCAGCCGTCAGCTCCAGGCTCCCCAGGACCCTCTTCTAAAGCTCATTGTGGTGGGAGCTAGAATCCATTTTCTGTTTCAATTGATGTTAATTTCATCCTGGCATATTTCAGGCCTCTCATCACGAGATGATTCATTGCCGCATGTAAGCGAGTACAATCAGCTCAAATATTTGTAGTCCTCATGCAGTCACTATAAGAAAACAGGGGGCTGCGTGCCACAGATCGCTCCCCCCCCGCCTGCCCCCACCCGGGCCCCAGTGTTGAGTTAGAATGACAGGTGGCGGCCGCCTGGCCCCTCTGTCCTCGTCCACTTTGCTGACTTAGGACCACACAAAGCATCCACTCCCCCACACCAGTAGCTTCTCGCAGGAGGACATTTTCACAGACAGGATAATGTTCATGACAGCCTGGCCAGGAACATTTCCAAGCGCTATTCAGAGAAGAGGCGGGCAAACCTGCCCTTCCATGGTTTTCTAACCTCTGTGTCCAAGATACTCTCTGGGTATCTTGGTGATAATCTTAGCATCCAAGAATCACTGGATAGGAGGAGGCCTGGGACCTCTTCTTGCTATCCCAGGAAGGAAATCAAAAACAGGGTGGGCAAGGCTCGTCAAAGGTCAGGTCACAAGAAAATCAAGGTTAGAAGCCAGATCTCGTGATTTGTAGTCCAAACTACATACAGCTGCTCTATTCTATAGGCTTTGTTTTAGAATAACTTCTCCTGATTATTAAAAGTATTTATGTTTATTATAGAGGATGCTCAAAATAAGGAAAGTGCTCACTGCATGATTCCAGTCCCCAAAGACAGTCGCCCTCAAAGCCTGGTACACAGACATCCCACCTGTGCAGGCACAAAGGGCTCTGGGTGTGGAAGGACCCTGTGCTTGTATTCATGCTCTCCTGTGTGCTGTCTTGAATTGCGTCAGTTTTGAACAAGGGACCATGCATTCTCATTTTGCACTGGGCCCCACAAATTATGTCACTGGTCCTAATCACCACTGGTGTTTCAGTACCATCTTTTTTGTGCCTAGCGTCTTGCTTTATCCCATTCATTCATTCCTTTGTTCATCCAACAAATGTGTATTGAGCACCTGGCGCTAGTGGTATAAGAACCCACTTGCCACAACGCAGGTTAGACTTAAGAGACATGGGTTCAAATCCCAGGTCAGGAAGATCCCCTGGAGGAGGGCATGGCAACCCACCCCATTATTCTTGCCTGGAGCAGAAGAGCCTGGTGGGCTGCAGTCTGTGGGGTCACACAGAGTTGGACATGACTGAAGTGACTTACACACCCACACACTATATGAAAATCACAGAATCCCATGAAAATATCATTGGCCTTCCTTGCCCCCTTTATTCCAGGAACACAGACAAATTTTCTAGAATTATTGCTCTAGGAAGATTAAACTGGCTGTCCATGGAGAAAAGATTGACTAAAACTCATCTGATTCTAAAACTGACTGCTACCTAAGGGAGAGGTCCGGCAGAGAGAAGAGGTGAGGCAGAGCCCTTTGGTGTCAGTGGTCACCTAGGCTGCATGTCCACGTGTGTGCAGTGCTCTGCCAGAGGGAGTGGGGGCAGGGCTTGAAGGGCAGACAGGCATCATTTACATGGAAACAGCTCAGAGGACAGACCTGTAGTCACAGACACCTTTACAACCTAGCTGTGGGAAATAAGACCAGACTCCATCCGGTTCCCACCAAGGCCAACTCACAGCCATGGTCCAACACTCCTTAACATTTAGTCATTGTTCTGTAGACCCTGCCTGCTCTCTCCTGAGTGTCCAGGGAGTTGCAAGGGATTTCTTTCCCCTAGAGTCTAGAGAAAGATGTTTTTCAAAGCAATGAAGAGCTATTTCCTCTCAACCACAGGTAGCAGATGTAAAAGAAAGAGAAGAATTACTCCAATTACATGGTAGACACTGAAAATGCAGAGGACAAGCTCTGGGTCTAAATGTTATTTCTCCATAAGAAAAAAAAATTAATGCAACCATTCTTTCTCTGGACCAAAGGCATCTGATATGGATGCTCCACGTTTATAGCAATATACCCCACAGGATATTTGAAAGCTCTGATTTAATCTTTAATTTCTCCCCAACAAGGTGAATGCCTGAATTGAACCACTGCAATAAGACAGAAGTTCCAATTCTATAACTAGCTGTTGCTCTGGGTTCATAAATATTTACTTACCTTCTAGAGGTTCTAGGAAAGGGGAATGGTCAAAACTTCAATTGCCTCCTTGGTATCTGACCCCACTTATCTTGCTGCTGAACACCTCCAAGAGTAAGTCTCAAGACCCAATGAGTTAGGAGAAAAATATCCTTTAATATAGACGAGGATAACATGGGATTTTCACCCTCAGTGTCCTTACAGAGAGCCACTTCCATTATTGCTCTGGATTTTTCTTAGAGAAGCACCAAACTTGCCAGTGAGAACATTCAAATCACTTGGCTTTGACTGGGCTCGAGATAATTACTGGAGAATTTCCCCCATAAGATACATCTGCTGCTGTCAGCCTTACCCCCTCCAGTCCGTCCTCCTTACTAAGATAAAGGGGAAGTTCTAGAAGGCAAATCTAATCATGTGTGTGGACGATGCTCCGCATCCCTGAAGCCCACTGGAGGAAAAGACAGCCAACTGCACACACCCAGTATCCCATCTCAAGCGTACACTGCAGTGTTGCTTTGTTTTTCTACCTCTGGGCTTTCTCTAGAGTCACACAGCCCAGCCAAAACCATGACTGGTTAAAACTCCTTTGACTATAAAAATGACCATCAGACAAGGGAGAGGTCAGGCAGAGGGAAGAAGGTGCAGCAGGGTCCTTTGGCACCTATGGTAATTTACTCTCCATGTCCACGTGTGTGCAGTGGTCTGAGAGAGGCAGTGAGGGCAGGGCTTGCAGAGTATTTGGGCATTAGTTACATGCAAACAGCCCATACATGCAAGGAATTATGGCCTCTGAGAGCAACCTTCAATTAATGAAGGATGAAGGTCAGGGGATAAATGTCTCCACCTCCCATTCTTCAGTGAGACAACTCCAGGGCATGTTCTACACACTTCATTAAAGGTCCCCAACACGACTGAGAGCCCAACACACACAGTCTCCACTTTTCTTCCTTCTCTGGATCATTTTTCCATACCTCTTCCGTCTCCTGGAATCATCTTCTTTTTAAGCCACAAGCACCCAGGAGAAAAGGAAAGATATACCCATTTGAATGCAGAGTTCCAAAGAATAGCAAGGAGAGATAAGAAAGCCTTCCTCAACAATCAATGCAAAGAGATAGAGGAAAACAACAGAATGGGAAAGACTAGAGATCTCTTCAAAAAAATTAGAGCTACCAAGGGAACATTTCATGCAAAGATGGGCTCGATAAAGAACAGAAATGGTAGGAACCTAACAGAAGCAGAAGATATTAAGACGAGGTGGCAAGAATACACAGAAAAACTGTACAAAAAAAGATTTTCACGACCCAGTAATCATGATGGTGTGATCACTCACCTAGAGCCAGACATCTTGGAATGTGAAGTCAAGTGGGCCTTAGAAAGCATCACTACGAACAAAGCTAGTGGAGGTGATGGAATTCCAGCGGAGCTATTTCAAATCCTGAAAGATGATGCTGTGTAAGTGCTGCACTCAATATGCCAGCAAATTTGGAAAACTCAGCAGTGGCCACAGGACTGGAAAAGGTCAGTTTTCATTCCAATCCCAAAGAAAGGCAATGCCAAAGAATGCTCAAACTACCACACAATTGCACTCAAATGTACTCATTTCATGCACTAATAAAATAATGCTTAAAATTCCCCAAGCCAGGCTTCAGCAATACATGAACCGTGAACTTACAGATGGTCAAGTTGGATTTAGAAAAAGCAGAGGAACCAGAGATCAAATTGCCAACATCCGCTGGATCATTGAAAAAGCAAGAGAGTTCCAGAAAAACATCTATTTCTGCTTTATTGACTATGCCAAAGCCTTTGACTGTGTGGATCATAATAAACTGTGGAAAATTCTGAAAGAGATGGGAATACCAGACCACCTGACCTGCCTCTTGAGAAACCTGTACGCAGGTCAGGAAGCAACAGTTAGAACTGGACATGGAACAACAGACTGGTTCCAAATAGGACAAGGAGTACGTCAAGGCTATATATTGTCACCCTGCTTATTTAACTTATATGCATAGTACATCATGAGAAACACTGGGCTGGAGGAAGCACAAGCTGGAATCAAGATTGCCGGGAGAAATATCAATAACCTCAGATATGCAGATGACACCACCCTTATGGCAGAAAGTGAAGAGGAACTCAAAAGCCTCTTGATGAAAGTGAAAGAGGAGAGTGAAAAAGTTGGCTTAAAGCTCAACATTCAGAAAGGGAGAAATATCAATAACCTCAGATATGCAGATGACACCACCCTTATGGCAGAAAGTGAAGAGGAACTCAAAAGCCTCTTGATGAAAGTGAAAGAGGAGAATGTAAAAGTTGGCTTAAAAGTCAGCAATCAGAAAACTAAGATCATGGCATCCAGCCCCATCACTTCATGGGAAATAGATAGGGAAATAGTGGGAACAGTGTCAGACTGTATTTTTCTGGGCTCCAAAATCACTGTAGATGGTGATTGCAGCCATGAAATTAAAAGACGCTTACTCCTTGGAAGGAAAGTTATGATGAACCTAGACAGCATATTAAAAAGCAGAGACATTACTTTGCTGACAAAGATCTGTCTAGTCAAAGCTATGGTTTTTCCAGTGGTCATGAATGGATGTGAGAGTTGGACTATAAGGAAACCTGAGTGCGGAAGAATTGATGCTTTTGAACTGTGGTGTTGGAGAAGACTCTTGAGAGTCCCTTGGACAGCAAGGAGATCCAACCAGTCCATCCTAAAGGAGATCAGTCCTGGGTGTTCATTGGAAGGACTGATGTTGAAGCTGAAACTCCAATACTTTGGCCACTTGATGTGAAGAGCTGACTCATTTGAAAAGACCCTGAGGCTGGGAAAGATGAGGGCAGGAGGAGAAGGGGACGACAGAGGATGAGATGGTTGGATGGCATCACCAACTCGATGGACATGAATTTGGGTGAACTCTGGGAGTTGGTGATGGACAAGGAGGCCTGATGTGCTGCGGTTCATGGGGTTGCAGAGTCGGACACGACTGAGCAACTGAACTGAACTGTATCCAGGTTCTCATCTCAGGCTCTGGTTTCAGGGGAACCCAAAGTAAGATAGCATCTCATTCTAGGTTTTAAACCCTTTAAAATCTCTTCCTATTTAGGATAAATGCAAAGTTTCTTAGCTTCATGTTTAAGGCCTTTAAGGACATTACTCCTCATTTGAACCTCAAATGCCAGCAGCACCTATGTACCTATAGTTAAAACCATCACTCAGGGACTTCCCTGGTGGTTCAATGTCTAAGACTCCTCACTCTCAAGGTAGGGTTCCTGGGTTCAAGCCCTGGTCAGGGAACTAAACCCTACATGCCACACAAAGATGTTGCAGGCTCCAACAAAGATCAAATATCCCACATCCTGCAACTAAGACCTGACACAGAAAGGTAGACAGATATTTTAAAAAATAAAATAAAACCATCACTCAGACTCACAGAGTGAACTTATGGTTGGCAGGGGGAAGGACTGGGGAAAAGAATAGGGAGTTTGGGATGGACATGCCCACACTGCTATACATAACATGGATAACCAACAAGGTCTTACTGTATAGCGCAGGGTACTCTGCTCAATGTTATGGGGCAGCCTGGATGGGAGAGGAGTTTCAGGGAGAATGGGTACATGTAATATATGTATGGCTGAGTCCTTTCACTGTTCACCTAAACCATCATAACACTGTTAATCAGCTATATCCCAATACAAAATAAAAAGTTTAAATTTAAAAAAAAATCACTCAGTTACACAGCTTCACATCTTCCCTCATGAGGATCTCTCTCATCCTGATTTCCTTGTCCCCATCTTGCTACCACTCATGCCTCAAGACTCTGGCTTCATACCCTCTCAGCTGGGCACCCTTCCCTCTCCATCCTCTGTACCCGGACGCCTGTGCATGGCGCCTTTTTCATGGCATCAGTGTTTGCACCCTGCCCAGCTCCCCAGGACAATGTGTGCTCCTCAAGGGCAGGACCAGTTCTCAGCTAGTGAGTGGGGTCCAGGGCTTCATGCAGAGCTTGGCATACTCAAGGGGCACTGAAACATTTCCAAAGAGCCAGAGAGCTTTGCCTTATATTCTCAGCTAGCTTTGGTGTCCTCTGAGTATCCTGGACATTGTTGGTCTTTTATGTGGGCAACAAAGGGACTTTTATTTTTAAGGAAAAGGCATAAAGCAACTCATTAAAACATTTTGCTGACTGGTCTATGGTGCAACATTTCCTCTCCTGGAGGGAAGGGGGAGGATACTGATGCACCATCCATATCAACACTGAGGCCAAGGCATGCAGAGATGGAAGTGGAAGAACTGAGGGCTTTGGAACGTCAGAGCTGGGCAAACCGAGAGCTATACAGCCCTACGAAGAAAGGGTGGGGGTGGGGGCTCCCCTGGTAGCTCAGAAGGTAAAGAATCTGCCTGCAATGCAGGACACTTGGGTTCAATTCCTGGGTTGAGAAGATCTCCTGGAGAAGTGAGGGGCTACCCACTCCAGTATTCTTGCCTAGAGAATTTCATGGACAGAGGAGCCTGGCATGATTCGGTCCATGGGATCATCAAGAGTTGGACACAACTGAGTGGCTAACACTTTCACTTGCAAGAGAGGGGAAGAGACTTGCTCAAAGAGACTAGACACTCAGACGCCAAACTCCCAGGTGTTCTTTCCACACGCTCACATTCTCTCTCACAAACGCAGACTCAGAACCAAGCTGGCGGGACCTTGGCCTTTTCCAGCAGGTCAGGACACAATATTTTTTGAAGGTGAAGGAAGTAGGGAAGCAGTACTTCAGAGAGAATAATTGTTCTGAGCACCCCAATTCAAGTTGATCTGATAAATTTCCCCAGAGGAATGAGAACACTGTTCATAAAACAAAGCTCAGGGGTGGGGGGGGGGGGGGGGGTGG